>CM065813.1:40803857-41160857 GCA_033398695.1 Orobanche coerulescens
ACGAGTCTGCCGAGATCGAGATCGGGCATGAATATGGTTTGGGTGATTGTTGATCGCCTGACCAAGTCGGCACATTTTCTGGGCATCAAGGATACTTGGGTCCCGGAGAAGTTGGCTCGTGTGTTTATTGCACAGATTGTGAGGCTTCACGGTACTCCGAATTCTATTGTTTCGGATCGTGATGGCCATTTTGTATCGCATTTCTGGCAAGCGGTGCATAAGGCGTTGGGTACTCAGTTGCGTTTGAGTACCTCTTTTCATCCTCAGTCAGATGGACAATCGGAACGCACTATCCAGACGTTTGAGGATATGTTGCGTGCTTGTGCTCTCGACTGGAGTAGCAACTGGGAGGAGCATTTGCCTTTGATCGAATTCACGTACAACAATAGTTGGCACGCGTCGATCCGGATGGCACCGTATGAGGCGCTCTACGGGCGGCGTTGTCGATCGCCGATTTGTTGGAATGAGACGTCCGATTTGGTCGGGACCGAGCCGGATGTCGTTTTGGAGACGAGGCGAAAGATAGAATTAATTCGAGAACGGATGTTGACCGCACAGAGTCGACAGAAGTCGTATGCCGACGTCCGTCGTCGACCTTTGGAATTCGAGGTGGGAGACCACGTTTTGCTAAAGGTGTCACCGACGAAGGGAGTTTTTCATTTCGGGAAGAAAGGGAAGTTGAGTCCGAGATTTATTGGACCCTTTGAGATTCTCGAGCGAGTCGGTGGGTTGGCATACCGTTTGGCGTTACCTCCGGCCTTGAGTCATGTTCATAGCGTTTTTCATGTTTCCCAGCTGAGGAAATATGTCCAGGATCCTAGTCACGTCATCGATTATGGTGAGATTGAGGTCGCCGAGGATATTACTTTTGAGGAGCGTCCTTTGAAGATTTTGGAGTATCGTGAGAAACAACTGAGGCATAAGACCATCCCTTTGGTCAAAGTGCAGTGGTCGAGACATGGTGTCGAGGAGGCGACTTGGGAAACCGAGGATAGCATGCGTGCTAAGTATCCCGAGTTGTTTATTTCTTAAGTTTCAGGACGAAACTTGTTTTTAGAGGGGTAGAATGTAATATCCGCATTTTTTCCTTCTCTTATTATTCTCATTTTGGTGCATTTTCGTTTTTAGCAACTCGCTTGTAACCTTATTGACATTTTGAGGATATTTAATATTGGACTTTTTGTCGTTTGAGCTTGTTTCGGACTCGTTTTACTCGATTCGGTGTTTCACATTGTTTTCGTCGCTATTTGGTGTATTAGCGTAACCGTCATTCGGAACCGCCGTTTCGGGGTTGCCAAAGTTTCATCCCATGTTGTTATGGGCGTTGTGAGCCTTTGTTCGGCATTTTGACCATGTATCGTACATTTCGGACGTTTGGGCCGTTTTGTAAATTTCCCAAACTTTTGGGAAAATTGCGTTTGTTGTTGTTTTTCTGAACTTTTGAGTAGTCGGGAATATGCTTTCCTTCGGCACGTAAATTCATCGTTTCAGGTCCCTTACGTCGGTACCATTGTGAATTGTTCACCGTTGTATTTCGATTCTTTTTCGGTACCTCCCTCATTCCTTCTGGCCTGTACTCCACAGAAAGGAATGTTACGTACGTAACACCCTTTTGGTTATGTACGTAACGTCCTAGTGTATTTCGGTACAGGCGTTTCTGCCTTTTTGGTTACGTACGTAACACCCTTTTGGTTACGTACGTAACGCCCTAGTGTATTTCGGTCCAGGCGATTCTGCCTTTTTGGTTACGTACGTAAGGCCCTTATGGCTTACATACGTGTCTGACTCTGCGTTAGCATGTGGTGGCTAACGTACGTAACGAGGCCTGGGTTTATAAACCCAGGAGTTGACCGATTTCGGTCATTTTTTCATCCCTCTCCTTCCCATCCGACTCCTAGGCGATCTTCTTGGCATTTTCAGCGATTTGAAGCTTTGTAACTCCGAGCCATCATCTTCTTAGAGTTTTTGGAGTATATTATCAACCTCTAATCGTGTTCTTCATCATTATTCAAGGTAAACTCCTAAAAACCTTGTTTTGGGTAAATTGAAGGGGTTTTCATGTTTCGTCCGATTCGCTCCGTATGTTAGATTAATTCATGATGTGCATGATTAATCTCGTTGGTTTTGTTGGTTTCCCTACGGATTCATGCTATATTTCGTAGTAATTTTGTAATCGAAAGGGTTTGGTTGAGGTCCGCCCTCGTTGTTGTTTTTATACGAATATACATGAATCGTAGGCGGGTTTTTGAGTGTTTTCCAATTCCGTATTCGTTTAGAATTGGTTGTGATTGTGTTATTCGAATCTTTAGGTTCATTTCCGCTGGTTCCTCGCGGTCGTGTTCGATTCTTCCTTTCCGTTCGTATCACCGTCTACTAACCGAGGTAAGTACCCTTATGAACTTACATTCTTGACATAATAGTATTGTGTGAGAAATGGTGTGTGTGTGTATGCTCACTACGGGTTAGACCCGACGGGGTCTCGGTAGGGGTCCACAGAGAGGTGGATCGACGAGCTTGCTTTTAACCACTACGGGTTAGATCCGACGGGGTCTCGGTAGGGGTCCACAGAGACGTAGATCGACGGTTAATTGTGGTGCGTTTTACAAATGTGATTTGATTATGGCATTTCCGGAAATGAGTGTTTTGGAACTATGTTTTCTTGATTGCATGCATTACTATATGTGTAAGATGTAAGTCGTTCATTTGGTTACTTGTACTAGCGTAATTGCTAACCCCTCTGGGGACCCGTTTTGGGGAAATTTGTTTTATGAATTTCAGGTCAGGTTCATCGAGACGAGCGGGTGCTGGACCAGTATGCGGATGATAGCCGTGCGTGATGATTGTGCACGAGTGGTGTCTTATTGCTTTCTATCTTTTTACCTTTTGTGGTCTTTAAACTAATCGAAGTACTCGAGTACTTAAGAATTTTTACTCGTCGGGATTGTATTGTTGTTTATTATGTTTGTGACGGATTATGGTGTTATGTTTGACCGGTTGAATCGGGTGGATTATTTTGTTGGGCGTCTTTATGACGAGGTATTTTTCTGTTGTTTCTGTGAGTCGATGAGTATGATGCTTGTTCAGCCTGGTGGGTCCTATATAGGAATTCACGGCGCTGTAATATACCTCGGATATCCTGGGGGTGTTACAGACCTAGCCCACCTCTCTGGCCTAATTTCAGAAAGGCGTCTGTGAGCCCCATTAGGGCTTTCAATATGTAGTTTCGAAAAGTAGTTTTCAAAAACTTGTTTACGATGCGTGTAGGCAGCAATTCTAAAGAGTCCTATAGCATGAGTACCGTAGGAGGTCAGATTTTTTGCAATATGGTGATAGCACAATCCATGGAATGCATTCAGATAGACTGCTCGAACAACACTCTGAATGCTCTTATGTTGGTCACTCATAATCAGTAAATCTTCCATAGGATTGTAGCATCTGTGCATGTTATACAAAAAATAAGTCTATGACTCGTCGTTCTCTATCGGACCGATACCAACTGCAAGAGGAAATACTTGCCCGTTCACGTCAAATGTGACGGCCACAAATAGAGTTCCTTTATTCCTTCCCTTCATGTGGGTCCCATCAACTATAATCACCCGTCGAAGGCATGTATCAAATGCCCTAATACTCTGTCCGAGTGCAACGAACATGTGGCAAAGCACTCCCTCATGAGTCGTCTGCAAATCATAAATCGTCCCTGGATTACGCTGTTTCAACAAATACAGATAAGATGGGAGCCTCTGATATGACTCATCAAAGCCGACATATATATTCTCTATATTCTCTATCGCTATATTCCTCGTTCGGAGAGCAAAACAGTATAGCATGTCAATGCCATACTCCCTACGCATCTCTACAATCATCTCATTTAGCCTCAAAGTGACCCCCTCACCGGTCAATTTAGCAAAATAATGGGCGGCATCCTCATAAGTGACCGACTGTGTGGCAGCACGGTTCAAGTCACGGTGACAGCTGTGCTCTAAGGTCAACTTAGTAATTCTCCAAATGGTTGCACCCTCAATAGCACACAACCTAAACTGACAATTATTTTTCCCACTCTTACAGACAAACATTATACGTTTATCGGCGCAATAATCAGTGATACACTTTAACATATTTCCAAATGATATATTCCTACAGTTATCCTCAACTCTGTCTTGTACCGAAAGATGGGCCCCACCTCTAGCTGACCGGTGACAGGTGGAGGCTGCTCGACCCAACCTAAAGTCCCAGCACTACCGGGGTCTAGAAATGAAATGACCCAATTACGCATTAAACGTTGATGCTCATGCTAGCTCCCAGATTGTGGTCGGATGAGAAGTTCCGATGACACATAATCCTATCCATTTGGGTAGGTTGGCGAACCCAAGCAAGAAACTCCACAGATAGTGACTCGAGCAAGTCTTTACAACAATCTTCATCTTCGGATGTACGCACCTCCTCACCTTCCTCATCCTCCTCGTTTTCTCATCTTCCTCGTATTGATAATCTTTGGAAGGCGTGCCATAATTTATGTTACCGGGCTCTACTCCCGAGCTGCTACATTCCATATTAACCTCGGGAGTGGAGGAGCTTTCGTTCTCAACATAGACCTCAAGATCCTCTTTGTATTCTATTAGTAATCGAAGTATCTCGGTATCGCCCCGTAATAGAACTTTTACTTTGTTTCCCTTGGCCAGGTGTGTCAAGTACCATAATTTATAATCGGACTCATTTGGACCACCCAAACTCTCTCTGATAACCGCCACGAGGTTTGCACGACTAACTTTGCTCATGTTGATGTAGACAAAAAAGGAGTCCCCGTCTATATATGTCGATCGCTCCCAATTACCACAATGATGTATCAAAATACGTTGTCATGACATCTGATTACAAAAAGATAAATAACTATTCAAAAACTGAGCGAACAATATTCTAAAACGGTCTGCCTTGGACACGACCGATGTACACGATCGTATTACCGTGTGCAAGTTTCTGGCCATGAACACGATCGCTGCATACGATTATAGACGATCGTGTTCAACGATCGTGGACACGTTAGTTGTGCGCACGATGTCAAGGCCGTTGGACACGGCCGTTGCACACGGTGGCTTGAATTGTGTGTAGCCATCGTGTCCGGAAGAATTTGTCGGAAAAAAAATTCCAGCGGTAAAATATTGATGCACACCTTCTTTATGAACCCAGAAGCACGACAAATGAAGTCCTATTTGAACATCAACTTTTCCTTTCGAATAATCTTGTGATTTCTATAAGATTTTTGAGAGACCCTTTGTCAAATAGTTGTGTGTGTTTTGATGTATAGGTTGTAGTTAAATTTTGTTGTTGGACATTAATATCGATCGACTTTGAGCAGATGAGGAAAATGAAAACAAACAAGAAAAGAAAAATAGTTTAAATTAAATGAAATACAAAAAAAAAAAAGTCAACATTACAACTTTTGGGAGGACGTTTTAATCTTTTTAATCAAAATGGCACAAAAAACTTATACTCTTATGAATGGGAATATAAAACTTGTCAATTTTATGATTTGGTATTAAAAATTTGATTCCCACTTTTATTATTAGTAATTCCATTATTATAAAATAGATAAAATATTATTGATAATATAACTATATTAATTTTTATTATTTAATAATATTTAATAAAAATAGATAATAATTATTGATAAACATATTATTTTTAATTTGTTATTTAATAATAGTTATTTAGTATAATTAAATACTAATAATAATTATTATTTGGTTATTACTATTAGTAATTGTTATTACAATAATAATATATTTAGTAGTAACAATTATATAATAATAGTAATTTTTCACAATAAATAGTAATACTTATTATTATTGTAATATTCATTACTATTATTATTATATTTTTATTATAAATTATGATTCTTGTTATTGATAATATTACTATTGTTTTGCTATTACTCTTAAATATTAATTATTATCTTGTATTAAATTGATTAATGTTGTAGTTATTTATTATTATAGTTGTTGTGTATTAATAGTAATTAATCCTGATTTTAATAATTATTATTAATTATTTTAATACATATATTATTAATAAAATTGTTAATTTTTAAATAATTTTTTTTTATTATTAATATTATTACTTTCCCTTATAATTATTAATGATATATATTTTATTATAATTAACTAACCATTGTAGAAGTTTAAAAATAATAATATAATTTTATTATTATTATAATAGAACAATTATTATTATTATTATTAATGATTGTTGTTGTTATTTTTTGTTGTTGCTGTTGCGGTTATTTTCTTTTGTTATTATTATTATTATTTAAGCATTTTAATCAAAACATTTAATATTTCATTCCTTGTCTTTCTAAAACATATCAATCATTGGAATTAGTATATATTTCTCATTCCCTTCCCATCATTCCATTCCTAAATTCATTCCATTCATACATTATCATTCATCCATACCAATCATATTGTTAGACTTTTTTGTGTTTTGAACTATTTGGGTCTATTTGTGCGTGACTATGTTTTGTGTTATGTTAACTTATGAAGTATATGAGCACTTATTTCATTCAAATGTGATTATAACGGTTATATCATTTTTCTTTACTGTATTGCTTATTTTAATTACCTATTAGTAATATTTATTTTCTATTTGTTGTTTTCATAAGAGATCTCTCTTTTTTAGTACCAGAGCATAAAACTAACAAGTTATATATCACCATTCATAAAACTATAAGTTTTTTATACCAAAATGTGTTAAAAGACATTATTACTCTTAAAGTCTACCATTAAAAGATAAAAAACATAAAAAATAGAAAATTATTAAAAGCAAACAACAATAATCTAAACGGTCTCACAACTCAATATTTCTCTCTCTGGCAAAAAAAACTCTCCGCTGTATCTCTTGTGAAACCGAAATACCCCCGTCGTGAAACCCTTTCGCCGGCCAGAAAATATCGAACTCCGACTACGACAGAGAATCTGAAGACGCCAGAAGTTCCTCACACGCTAGTGACACTCCATCTGAAGAGGAATTCGTCAATGAGCTGCCGGTTAGTATATTTTTATTCACACACGATCGTGCCACGACGGTTGTTCATCGTCTCACGATGGTGCTGAAGAAGATGGCACCATCGTGTGCACGATGGTCTTTCATGGGCACGATGGTTTACACACGACGATCGTCGATCGTGTGAGTCGTCGAGGTCAAGAAGACCAAAGGATCCTTCCTTGCACACGATGTTATGCACACGATCTGTGCCCGTCGTGTGAGCCATCGTGTTGCACACGATGGTCTTCACACGACGGGCATCGATCGTGTGCATGCCATCGTGTGCAAGCAATGTCATTTTTTTTCGTCTTCTTAAGCATTCTATCATATTCTTATAATTTGTATGTCTTTATTACAGACTGGTTGCGTATGGAAGAGACCTACATTGCGCTTTGTTACACGACAACTGAATCTTTACATACGGGAGGTGGTATTTAAAGATATCATTGAGACACTAAGAAGTAAGGGCCGCAATTCCGTAGTTGGTGATCGAGCTATCGAGAGCTTGACCGAGGGGGTCCTGTGGCGTTTGATTAAAGTTAGGAGAAATGGGAGTACAAATACTGCCCTACATCACTTGATTGTCCATCAGTTGGAGGGTGATCAAATCCCCCCGGATGAGTCGTGGTTCCAGGTTTGCAAGAGGACCATTCGTTTTACGGCCCGTGATTTTGCCATGATCACTGGACTGCATTTTGGAAACTCTAGCTTCCATCCACATGACGACCATCTCCTTCGGTCTGACGGTATTTTCCACAGAATACTCCATGGCAAAAATATTATGGTTAGTGTTCTGCGGAAGAGGTTCAATGCTCGAGATTTTGGTAGAGACGTAAGAGATTATGTGAAGGTTGTCAATTTGCTTGTATATTACTACTTTATCCTATGCTGTGACGACATGATGGTCGAGACATTGGCATGTGCATTAGTTGAGGATTTCGAGCAGTGGGATATGTTTCTTTGGGGTTCTTATACCTTTCGGTTTTGTCTTACTACATAGGCAACGTTGCCATGAAGGAGGGACAGGAACATAAGGACTATCACTTCTACGGTCCTGTTTGGGCTTTATAGATATGGTCATATGAGATGATTCCTTCATTGGGAGAATTGTGTGGAATTCGAGATAAATCTGTCCAAGTCCCCCGGTGTTTGATGTGGACTACGAGGAAGATGTTCTGTATTTCAGTCATTTCTTCGAAGATAAGGTACATAAATTTATAAACATATTTTCTCCTGATTTCACTCATCTCTTCAACGTTATGTGATTGCCCATCTAATCGTATGCTTTAATGACTACTTTTGCAGCACAAAGTACTCCCCTCTTTACCTCATCTGGAGGAGGATGAGGCTGAGTACAACTACCTGAGTTTTGAGAATGGCTCGCCATATGACGTTAAGTTCATAAAGCTTATAAGAATAGCTGTGAAAAACAAGGAGGATGAGCCTGCGCCGATGTCGAGAAAGAAAGTTATGGATAGGTTGAAGAAGGCTGCTGGGAAATTGATAACATATGAGTCGACACATAAAGTGTCGAAGCAACGCCGACAGAGTACCCCACCCGTAGATGGTGCAGAGACATTGGACCGGGAGAGGCATCTAGAGAGGGTGTGTTGTGTCTACGGACTTCCTTGTCCGGACCACACCCACGACGCGATCAGGGATGAGTACTTCGATCGCCATTTGAAGGCGATCTTGTACGACGAGTCTGAGACAGGATTTATTGCTCGAGTTTCTCACCGGGTGCTTTCTGGGATCGTGGATTTCTTTGGACCTACGCATAGACGTTCTAGGATCCCGGTGCACTACTCAGCTGGGAGCCATGATAGGTTTCCCGATATGCCTCGTTATTCTGCATCTATTAGCAGCGCCCAGCGGAGGATTCCTGACCCTCTACGTCACTCAGTCTCTGGTGCACCCTAAAGTCACCATTCTCAGCGTAAGCCTAGTCATCATTCTCATCGTCAGCCTAGTCACCATTCTCAGCGTCAGCCTAGTCACCATTCTGAGGTCCAGCACAGTCACCATTCTGAGATCCAGCACAATCATCATTCTTAGATTCATCATTCTTTGAGCGGACTGAGCAGCCCCTTGAGCCGACTCTGCGGTTTCTAGATTATGAGCATCAGTATCAGCCATTTGACGTTCCGTTTCAGCCGTATGGGACGATGTTCGATTGGTTTCAGGGCGAGCATCATTATAGTATGATGTTTCCCGGCCATAGTAGTAGTCCTCAGCAGCAGCCTCCATTTCAGATCGGGTAGCCAGTTTTTGAGATCGAGTAGCCAATTGTACAGGTCTCTGATCGTTATAGTTGTGAGAGGGATGTTGAGGGTGATGAAGTTGGTGAGAGTGCCGGGACGCAGCAGTTGGGTGAGCGTAATCTTCCACCGTGAGTGATTCGACCATCTGCTGCTCTTCGGGAGCCTTTTGTGGTGGCGCCTCCAAGAGATAGTGAGGCTCTGAAGAAGTTGTACCTACAGTTTAGGGAGCAGCCACGTGATGTTATTGTCCGGTGTTTGGAGACTGGTCATGCTCTCACCCAGGCATTATTTGACCGGATAGAGTCTAGCCGTGAAGACTTTGATGCAGAGGTGACATATTTTTATGTGCTTGCGACTCGAGCGAGGCTTCGGAGGGGAGTCCATAGTGTTGGTGTCGGTAGAGTTGGCACTGTACTCGTCGGCTCCCAATTTTACATAAGTTATATAAATTACTCGCTTGTATATCATTGGTGTGATGTGGATTTTTTTTTATTTTGTGGTTTGGCTTTTTGTAGTTAGTTATGGCCAACGAGTTTGCAAGACTCCATCCGGATAATCTACTTGGTATCAAGGTGACAGGGAAGCCAGTTTACAAGGATTGAAAAATTCCTAAATCCATCGAGGACTACATGACAGGTCTTGATACATCAAATACGGTTCCATGGTAAAATTGTGATGAAGTAAGTTTGAAATTTATATTTATAAATGATTCGCTTTGTTGATGTGATGATCTTATATGATTACATATTTTGTTTCAACAGATCATTTTCATTTGTTGCCTCGACCAGAGCCACTCGGTGACTATCAAGATTAACATCATAACATGGACCGTGGAGTGGTACGATTCCTTGTCACACCAACACCAGGATGGTCGATACCAATTCAACCAACTGCGACCAATTACTCATCTGATGCCTCGTGTGCTAGCTCAATCTGTGTACTGGATGAACAACCAATCGAAGAATAAGTATGACAAGGAGATGAGTTTCAAAATTATACCATGAGAACTACAGTTCATACAAAATGACAATCACAGTTGTGGCCCCTTCACGTGCATGTACTTGGATCGACTCATCTCTGCAAACCCAGCAGGAAGGCACCAAATCAAGGAACTTAATCAGAAATATATTAAGAAATATCGATATGGTTTAGCTGCTAGAATCTTTATGTTGTCATTAGACGTAGTGTATGATAATATATTTTTGATACTGATGAGTATGTATTTTAATTTTAATTCAGATATATTTTGGCAAGATTGATGTGTTGTGTTGTTAAATCACACGTAAAATGGTTTATGGTGCAGTTGGTAAATTCAGGCCAGTTCTGTGTTGTACACGATGGCTGCACACGATCGTTGCCATCGTGGGTTACGATCGTGTGCAACCTGCCCACGGTAATAGGTTGCTGCTGTCGTGTGCCTACGATGGCTTCCATGACCGTGTGCACACGACCGTGTGTCCCATCGTGGGCACGACCGTGTGCACCATCGTGTGCACATGAACTTTTGGTATTTTTGCCAATTTGATTTATTGTGTTATCTAGAAGGATGTTTTGTGATTCTAAAATTGCTTGTTCAAACATTAATTACTATATGACTTCTTATAAAAACTCGTATTTGTCATTTCGTGTAATTCATTAGTATATGAGATATTTCACACAGATGATGAACTTATACTTACGAAATAATACATTGAGAACATATAGACTACACATGATATGCAATATATTATGTTAATTCAATCAATAGCATTTTAAATAAGTGTATCGTTGACAAATACTTGTTAATATATAAGTAACAACACGTAAATTGACGAGTAATTTGAGAAATTAGTGAAAATTGTTGATGTTTTTGTCCACACGATCGTGTGTCCCATCGTGGGCACGACCGTGGGCACCATCGTGTGCACATGAACTTTTGGTATTTTTGCCAATTGGATTTATTGTGTTATCTAGAAGGATGTTTTGTGATTATATACAGTGACATGGTGACACCGTAGACACCGTGACACCTGGTTGCCAACGTGGAACACGATTGGAGCACACGATCGTACCCATCGTGTGCCTCATCGTGTGCACTACAAATGGCAGCATCAAATTATTTTATTATAAAATCCCATCGTGGGTCCCCCCCTTTTTCAAAATAAGCCCATATTCCTGGACTGAGAGTGAAATACCTGAACCTTAGTCCCCCCCCTCTTCACTATAAACCCTAATCAATTAAAATCAATTAAAATCTATTAAAATCAAAGACGCGAAATGAGTGACTAATTACGAGAAAGTGATTTAGGAGGAATCGAAGCACCTCCACCAAAAAGAAGGAGGATACCTCCTCCCAACCCACCATACAGAACTAGGCCGATAGGAAGATACTCAATGCTCAGAGTAAGTATTTTGATTTTTTTGTATGTGTAGTGTGTACCGCGAATTAATGTGTTTCATGAAACAAGGTCTATTTAAAAACACTGCGAGCAGTCCAGCTATACTAGATGGTGATGATGATGATGATGATGATGATGATGATGATGATGATTTAGAGATTTCTGAGAAGACAAGTAAAGAAGTTATTTTAGAAGAAAAAGTTCATGGAGATGATGATACAAGACTAAAGAAACAGCAGCAGATGGGGGAAAAGGGATATAAGTGATTGTGGTTTTTAAGTTATTCTGAGATATTTTGGTGTGATGGTGATGAACTTTTTTTATGTAAAGTTATATGCTCTTTACAGTGAGCTACTTAGTTATGGTTAATATTTGCCTCCATATTCACCTTTATTTGCTTCATCACTGAACACTTAAATTTCAATTCAAAGATAAAGAAAATAGAGACAAAATTATGCATTTCAACTAATAATCAGAATAATAAATCAATACATAGTCCATCGAGGATCAAAATATCAGCACATGATTGTTGCTAGTAAGTCAAAAAATATAAAAACACATAAGCAATTTAAGTTTCATGGTATGGACATCCCCTTATGTCATGGTCATCATTACGACAAATGCTACACCTCTTCTTCTGCTGGCGCCTTTGCCTCGTTTGTTCATCCATTCCTTGAGTTTCTTCTGGAGGGATATTCAAATCCACACCACCTATGGGAATGAATGCTTTGCAAGATTTTCTATTGTGGTCGGTTCCCTTAGACCTACCGCACACCTGAGGCCGTCTACCTGCGGGCAAATTTTCAACAGTGGACTGTGCACGACTCATCCTTAGTCCGCCAGCTTGTCGTACCCCCTCTGGAGGTAAGCAAACGATGGATGAGATCTCCGGTGGGACATTCCACTCATCAGGATGTGGGATAAAATTAATATGCTCCTTATAAGTCCCTCTAGGCCTTGTTGCTTGAAATAACGACTAACGAAATCATACACAGACAAACCATTGTCGGCGCGCCTGTTACAATAAGCAATTATGTCAAGGATGTGGTGTAGGATAATGTATTTTTGATACTGATGAGTATGTATTTTACTTTTTTATCCAGATATACTCTGGTAAGATTGATATGTTGTGTTGTTAAATCTGGAAAACTGGCTTATGGTTCAGCTGGTAAATCCAGACCAGCCCTGTGTTGCACACGATGGAATCACACGATCATGCCCATCGTGGGTTGCGATTGTGTGCATCTTGCCCATGGTCATGGGCTGCTGCTATCGAGTGCATCCTGCCATGACCGTGGGCACACGATGGCTAGTCCCATCGTGGGTACGATCGTGTGCCCCGACAGCACTCAGCAGCTCCCGCAAGTTGTAGGATACAGCGTCAGCCGATAGTAACTCATATGTTATCAAAATCCGCAGGTAGTGACTCAACAGTCTTTACAACCCACTTTTCATAATCTATTTTTTATTTTTTTATTGATAATTTTCTATTGGTAATTTTTATTTTCCTATTGGTTATTTTCATAATCGGTTGGTAATTTTTATTCCTCTTTTTTTGGTTTTATTTCTGGTTGGTAGTTGTCACGGATCCGAATCGGGCTAGAATTTTTCGCCGAAATACAACCCCGTGCCGGCACTGAGTGTCCACACAACAACCAGTCAGCCTTCGATCCTCACCAAACACTCGTGTTTTTCCTCACAGCACTCGTGTTTAGTATGACCAGAGCTACATCCCAAGGCAACCTTTCATCCTTGAAGAAGTATGCAACGGAATACAATCAAAAGCACGTAAAGGCACACACAATTTACGGGCACGATTTCCCCAACCTTTAATATTATTGCACACTCAATATACAAGGAAAAGGACTCGCTGTACAACTCTCTAAGATCCTCACATTGCGCCTATTTATAGCCCAAGCAAAGGACTACATCGGTTGACAACCCCAACTGCTAGGTTCAGATCGACACTCCATGTGTCGACGCATGGCAAAGATCTTCATACATCCAAGCCACTTGTGCCGAGCAGTTTCCCAGCAACTTGCCCACATCTGCCTTGCACTGCCACGTACAAGGTCTTCTGGAACCGTCCTGCAACCTTCCGCAACCGCTTGCTAGTAACCGTCCCGCAATTGGCCAGATGGATCCCAGCACTTCACCTGGCACATGCAGTCCACCAAGTAACTGCCAGTATAATGACGTGTCCTCCGCACATCTAACATGACTTGGAACCTTCTTGCAACCGTATCTCAAAACCGCTCGCATAACCGTTCCGCCATGTCATTGCCTGGAACTACCTCATAACCGCCCCATGAAACTGCTATGACTCGTAACCGCCTCGAACCGTCAATGCCAAGCTTGTGCGCGTCAAATATAACATTCCCTCGCGCCCAAGTCTTGTACCCACATAAGAGTCCGCATAGTCCGAGCCAACTTGCACAAGTGTGCACAAATATCCAGCATCTTGCGCACTTATCCAATTTCCGAACAAGCTCCGCCCAGCACTGTTGAACCCTCTCGGCCGTAGGCACACAGCCCAGACTTTTGCCCGCGCCCAGAGTGTTCGCAGATCGGGTCGATCCAATCCGGGTGGGTTACACCTCCGGATCGACCCGTGACCCAATCTTATGGCAAGTCCCAGCACCTTGCCAAGTCCTTGGCCGAGCACCTTAGGTCACCCCATGGGCATGGCTCTCAGTAACTACCTCCCCCTATAATAGGCTTAGAGAAATAGAGCCTGGTGAGGACAGTGACCATTGAAAAGCTGAAGAATCACTCGTCTGCTTCCAGCCTTGAACCTGCCCAAAACCTCAAAGTAACACGAGATTATCTTGATTCCATGTCTTAGCTAAGCCTCACACCCGCCAAGAAACCTCCAAATCATTTTTCATTCTCGTGCCTTAATGTCGTGCCACGTCTAGTCGGCACAGTCTGATCATGACTCGCCTGTCTTCCGAGCACACCGAGTCACACATGCTAAGGGTCTAACAAACCTCCCCCACTAAAAGAAACCGACGTCCTCGTCGGACTAGAAGTGTCGCCCTTAAACATGTCATAGTCCGATACTTAAAATTTTCTTGATAAGCTCGCCTTCCGTTTGTAATGTAGCTTTGGTTCACCCTTCCGTTGGATCACTTTAGTTGATCACCCATCCGATAAACCTCTGATTTAAGACAGCTACGTACTTCAAACCATCCCAGCGAACCGACTGAAATCAGCTTCAACATCCAAGTCTCTTACACTGAATCAGCAACTTTCGTCTAACATTTTACATCTAGACCTAATATGCCTAACTTAACACCTCTTCGACATAATTACATACATATGAAAGCGGACATCCCCCGCTTGCTAGGAAAACAACCAAACACAACTTGACCTAGCAAATATTTACAATAGTCATACAACGAAAAACTGAAGTAAACTATATACAAGTAAACCAGCCACTAAATTATTGAGACGAACAACCAATGACTTATCTGGAACGAGTAATAGGCTGCAACTCCTTACTCATTTTTGCAAACTTCAGTAACGCGTCCCTTTGACAACACCGACGGCACATTAACTGTAAGCATCCTCTCAACGCTCGGATGGTCAGTCCAACTGAAACTCGTGGGACTTCTCAGTGGACTGAAAATAACAAGCTAATCGGGACCTTAGCCACCATCCACATCATCATTTCGTCAAAATTAGACATGACCTAGACATGCTTCACACAGAACACACATCCCACCATCTTTGCACACCAAGTTCAAAAATGGAAAAACATAATAGGAACCAACAATTATATTCAACATATGAACGTATGGAAAACAAATCCTTACTCAACCACATATCGATCTAAGTCGTCGAATAGCATCTCCTACCAAATGCAACAAGTTGTCTTTGCATGCATGTAGGCAACTTGACTTTCCAACCTCGCACCTTAAACCGAAATTTGAGCCGCATCAACCACCCTCTTGACACGAACAGATCACAATCTACAAGGATCTTCCATCGTCCGGGACAAATCAGCCATCAACCCGCACCAACTTGTCCTTCGGCCAACCATTTATCGCACCGTTGGCCTGGTGCGTGATGAGCACCATTAGTTCCACATTGTGGCTGGAGGCTTCACAGTATCTGCCTTGCCACGAGCTTTCTTCGGTATCTTTTCTAGCATTTCATGCACTAATTGCATTACCCCAAGCCGACTAGTTTAAGCATCACCCTCGTCGCCATTTTCTTCGCACAAGATAGCATTCAACCTTCCCCGCTTTGGGCAATCCCTCATTCGATGGTCACCACTGCAGATGTAACATCCCTTCTTCGTTCGGTCCGCATCATTGGACTGAGACGATCCCTCGACCTGCACAGTTATTTCTTTAGTAGCTCTAAAACCATCAAACTTGCCTTTGCCCTTTCCAGCACCCTTCTTTCCCTGTTCCGGGCCTGAGCCACCAACTCGATAGTCCATCAACCGATCAGCAGCAGCCATGGCAGATTGCAAATCCTTGACACCTTGCCTTCTCAACTCGGTTTGTGCCCAAGGTTGTAATCCAGCCATGAAATTGAACACCTTGTCCTCTTCTGACATATCTTTCACATCCAACAGCAACGTACTGAAACATTTCACATATTCCCGAACAGTCCCTTTGTGTTTCAACCTATGAAGGGCTTCACGTGCAACCCACGATACGTTACACGGCAGGAACTGCTCCTTAAGTTCCTGTTTCAACATTTCCCACGAACCAATCTTCTCACGATCGGCATTTGCGCCTTCCAACTGACGCTATGCCACCATAACTTGGCGTCACCAGTAAGGTACATACTGGCTATGGAGACCTTCTCTTCACTTGGAACATGTGCATCATGAAAGTAAGTTTCCATGTCCCAAAGGAAGTTCTCCAATTCTTTGGCACTCCTCTCGCCGCTACATGGTTTTGGATCGGGTATTTTGAACCTGGATGAAGATGACGAGTTCCCTTGACTCCCCCATCCAACAACCGCCATCCTCAACAACCTGCATTCGTCCTTGACTGCGCCCAGCCGGACATCCACTGTCTCGCTTACGGAAGTGATCTCCTCTTGAACCGAAACGAGCCTTCCTTCCACAAAATTAGGGATTTCACCCATAGATTTCTTGGGTACTTCCGTCATAGCATGGAGTTTTTCGAAATCGGTCTCCAGCAATGAGATCCATTTGAAAACTGCTGCTTCAACCGGAACTGGTGGAGGTTTCCCCATCAAAGTCTCCAACCTTTGAATCCTCTCGTCCAAAGCCGCGATCTCATCTCTGCGATCCACATCTCTTGTATCTCGAGGTGCCATAACACAGCAACTTTTCCCTCAGAACCCACCAACGGGGCTCCGATACCAAATTGTCACGGGTCCGAATCGGGCTAGAATTTTTCACCGAAATACAACCCCGTGCTGGCACTAATTGTCCACACAACAACCAGTCAGCCTTCGATCCTCACCAAACACTCGTGTTTTTCCTCACAGTACTCGTGTTTAGTATGATCAGAGCTACAGCCCAAGGCAACCTTTCGTGCTTGAAGGAGTATGCAGCGGAATACAACCAAAAGCACGTAAAGGCACACATAATTTACGGGGACGATTTCCCCAACCTTGAATATTATTGCACACTCAATATACAAGGAAAAGGCCTCGCTGTACAACTCTCTAAGATCCTCACGATGATTTCTCCCCTACAAAAATGCACATTGCGCCTATTTATAGCCCAAGCAAAGGACTACATCGGTTGACAACCCCAACCGTTAGGTTCAGCTCGACACTCCACGTGTCGATGCGTGGCAAAGATCTTCATGCATCCAAGCCACTTGTGCCGAGCAGTTTCCCAGCAACTTGCCCACATCTGCCTTGCACTGCCACGTACAAGGTCTTCTGGAACCGTCCCGCAACCGCTTGCTAGTAACCGTCCCGCAACTGGCCTGATGGATCCCAGCACTCCACCTGGCACATGCAGTCCACCAAGTAACTACCAGTATAATGACGTATCCTCCGCACGTCTAACATGACTTGGAACCTTCTTGCAACCGTGTCTCAAAACCGCTCGCATAACCGTTCCGCCATGTCGTTGCCTGGAACTACCTCATAACCGCCCCATGCAACTGCTATGACTCGTAACTGCCTCGAACCGTCAATGCCAAGCTTGTACGCGTCAAATCTAGCGTTCCCTCGCGCCCAAGTCTTGTTCCCACATAAGAGTCCGCACAGTCCGAGCCAACTCACACAAGTGTGCACAAATGTCCAGCATCTTGCGCACTTATCCAATTTCCAAACAAGCTCCGCCCAGCACTGTTGAACCCTCTCGGCCGTAGGCTCACAACCCAGACCTTTGTCTGCGCCCGGAGTGTTCACAGATCGGGTCGATCCAATCCGAGTGGGTTACACCTCCGGATCGACCCGTGACCCAATCTTATGGTAAGTGCAAGTCCCAGCACCTTGCCAAGTCCTTGGCCGAGCACCTTGGGTCACCCCATGGGCATGGCTCTCAGTAACTACCTCCCCCCCTATAATAGGCTTAGAGAAATAAAGCCTGGTGAGGACAGTGACCATTGAAAAGCTGAAGAATCACTCGTTTGCTTCCAGCCTTGAACCTGCCCAAAACCTCAAAGTAACACGAGATTGTCTTGATTCCATGTCTTAGCTAAGCCTCACACCCGCCAAGAAACCTCCAAATCATTTTTCATTCCCGTGCCTTAATGTCGTGCCACGTCCAGTCGGCACAGTCCGACCATGACTCGCCTGTCTTCCGAGCACACCGAGTCACCCATGCTAAGGGTCTAACAGTAGTCTTAATAACTTTTTGGTGCTTTACCTCAGCAGAAAAAATAAAAGCATTGCGGTGCTACGGTATATTTGATATATTATAATGATAGTAATCGGTACCACCTAGCCGTTATAAGGTATATATTAGCTACATATTCCATTAATAATATTTGTTATTTTAATTAAATATTCAGTTGCTTGTTACCGAATGCTTGTTATTGTTTAGTTAGCACAACATTAATTCATTTTTTCCAGAAGATTGAGCCCTGTTTGACAATTAGCGATTAACAGTTAGCGTTCGGTGTTGTTTGATGATATCATTACTTTATCGTTTAATTGGTGTGTTAATCGTAGTTCTAGAGTTTTTTCTTGGGACCTTTGGTTAAAGAACCCTGACTTGATCTCTTTGTAATGCTTTTCTAGCACCTTGCTAGTTTTAATGAAGTTGTCGTTCAAAAAAAAAAAAAGCGGTTAACAGTTAGCGGTAGTGGATTGAGTTAGCTGTTTTGACCAGTTATTTGAATTAGCTGTTTTGACTAGCGGTTTGAATTAGCGGTTTGTATAAAAGTGCTTGGTAAATAACTGTTAGTGGTTAGCTATTTCAATATGTAAAATGACTAATAAGGACATTAATATATATTATTATTAATCTTAATTATTATTATTATTAATAATAATAATATTTACTATTATTATTAATAATATTTATTATTATCGTTGTTATTGTTGATTACTATTATTATTATTTGCCATTATTATGAGTGTTATTATTATTATTGTTATTATCGTTATTGTTATTAATATCATTAATATTATTATAATTTATCCTTATCAAATAGATCTCAACTTATCATTTATATTCTATTATATTATTATATTTATTAGTATATTTATTAATTTTATGTTATTATTATTATTTACCCTTAATATATATTTGATTCGATTCGATTCGATTCGATACATTTAGTTCGATTCGATTCGAATCCATTCGATTCGATTCGGCTTAGTTCACTCAATTGATTCGATTGATTCAATTGATTGTATTCATTCAGTCCAAAAGAACAGAGCCTAACTCCCAAATACCCCCTGAATATTTTTATATTCATTATTTTATCTAAATTTCATTACCTGTTACTGAAATTTTGATTTGTTTGTAAATGAATGTTCATTAATTTTGGTTGAATATCATATAATTTTTAGCTGAAAATTCAATTAGATATTTACTAATTTGTACTAAATATTCGTTAGTTTTTTACTGAATATCTAATTGTACTCATTACTTTCATACTAAGGGGGTGTATTGGATTAATATTCTGTTGGATTTTTTTGGACTTTAAAAGTCTGAAGGTATTCAATTCGGATTTTGAAAAGTCGTTAAAAATCTTGAGGTATTCAATCCGTATTTTGAAAAGTCCTTAAAAGACTTGAGCTATTCAAAACTCCATAGGCTTTTAAAGATTTTAAAATCTCATGGATTTTATAGGATTTATCATTAAAAAATACAAATAGAAAAATCCTCCGGAAATCTTACCTCATCACACGAGATTTTGATGGATTTTTTCACCTTTATTCTCTCTACACGCGACCCTCCGCTCTCCGACATACACATCTGAAGCCCCCGATCCCCAATCAATTAGACACAATTTCTTCATATGTTCTAATTTCTTATTTTTCATATTTGAATTCATTATTATTATTACTGTATTTATTATTATTATTATTTATTATTATTATTATTATTAATATTTTTAATTATTATTATGATATTTATTTTTTAATCCATGTAATTCAATCACAAAAAGTCTGCCAAACTCTGCGTGGAGTCTGAGGAATTAAGAAATACACAAAAATCCACAGACTTTTTAAACACCAAAAAAATCCCACATATTCCACAACCAATACACCCCCTTTTATACTTCTTCTATTTTTACATTAAAAGTGTAACTCCCCGACTTTCTAGGCATAATTACAGGGGAAAATAAGTAAAAATGTGAACTTGACAAAAAATAAATTCTTTTGAGAATAGTTAAATTCTCGCCTCGAGTCGCTACACCAACTAAAATAAATACCTATTAATTAAGGCAACGACATGTCATAAACAAGAGGTCATAATTGCAGCGGGAAAAATTTAAAAATTATTATTACCATTCAAGAGTTTCTCCAAATAAAATAAATGTTTCAAAGCATAAGACATAAAAGAAAAACATCGTTTAATAAAACCTATCATCATATGCCTTCTCGCCTCGCTTATTCGTCCTTCCGGCTCAGCTTAACCTACGAGATCAATAGGTGGGGGTGAGCTTCCTTCAGCTCGTGGGAATCACACATATCACAATAATATACAAATTCATAGAAAGCAATTCAATGATTATTCTATCAATAATATTTTTCTCAACATTAATACATCCACATAATATCACATATAATATGAATCTAGTACGCATGTGAATATTGAGGTTGTGCAGGTGTCCCCACACAACATATATCTTAAGATAGACTCTTTACACGTACACAAGTGAGTCTGATTTACAACATGTATGTATCCTCAATTTTAAACATAAATAGAATATTATGACATAGCAGTCCAAGTAAAGCCATTAAAGTGATAGTGAAAATTCCCACCTGATAAAATGATACTGCTGGATTTGAATATGAAGATGCTCGACTCACAGTCCTAAGCCCGTAAATCTTTGTTAATATCTACATATAAAAATGATAATAATTATAATCATTATAATTTATTATTATTATGAAACAACTGAAAATAAAATCTAATGCATAAATTAAAGTTGTTTATTAATTAATTAAAAATTTAACATTATAAATGACTTGGGTCAAAATAGGGCTCGATTTGAAGGTATTATAAGTTCTATGGGGTGAATTATAATAATTAAAAGATGTCTGAGGTAAAATTGAAAGGTTATTAAAAATTAAGAGCTCAATTGGGATCTAACCTAAAACTAAAGGGTATAAAAATCCTCACAATCGATCGGCCGCTAACCCTCATTTATCCCTTCTCTACCTCTCGTCCCTATCCGTCCTCTTCTCTCTCGCTCTCTAAAATCTCCTCGGCCGCAGCTTGCAGAAGACACACACACACACACACACACTTGGTTTGATACACACGAACACAGAAACTCACACATACACTTTTCGACTCGTCCAAGCTCGAATTAGACCAGCTGCGGGGCTCCCGGCTACGGCGGCGGCGGTTGAAGTTGTTGTGAATGGCCGTTTTTCGGTGGCAGCTCGCCCCCAAGCTCAGATTCTGGTTAGGTATAGGCTCGGGCCATGAGTTCCTAGATTTGGGCAAGTGTGTACTGTAATATCCGGATAAATTGTTGAGTATTTTCATCTATATTTAAACCTTGTATTATCCGAATTTGTGATATCGATAATCGAAGTATGATCCTTTCCGTATTCGTATCCACATGCATGTAAATTTCAACTTGTAAACTTTCACATGCAACTACGTGATAACGTACGCTAGCTAGTAAGCGTAACGTACATTATGAGCCAAGAGTAGCGTACGCTATGAATGAAGCATAGCGTACGTAAGGCAGCCAATAATTGATCAAGGCAGCTAGCACATGGGCCAGCTGGTGGTGGGATCGGCCAGATTCTCGCAGTATGAACCTGGACAGTTTTGGGTCAACGGGTGTTAACGTACGCTAGATGATGTATATAGCGTACACTAATTCTAAACGATTACGTACGTAAGTGTGATGATATAGCGTACGTAAGAGTGTACAAGAACGAGACATTAAGCCATCATTACACGTTAACGTACGCTAAGGATAACGGATAGCGTACGCTAAGTGTATAATGTACGTTACGCACGAAGGATAACGTACGTAAAGGTCAGAAAAGTATAAATGGGACATCACCCCATTTCATTTCACCTCGTTTGTTTTCACTTTCCTCTCGTTTCCTTCAAGACCAGAGAGTTCCCTTTGACACTTAAACACTTGTTAACATCCCTACTTAGCCATTGAAGTTGAAACACATTGAATTGGCACTCAAGCATCCGGAGTTGGATTCTACCTGTTGTCTCGGCATTTTCTTCATATTAAGGTATGTTAGTGCTATCTCCAACCTTGAATTCGTGTTCTTAAGGATGTTATGAACATACTACCGAGATTATTAAGTTTCATAGATGACTTATTTAACCGAACATCATGTTTTTGGGAGTTGGAATGTTTATGCTTTAGTTACCATTGTTTACAGTGACGCTTCAAACCAAGGTCTCGGGTGTGTACTGATGCAAAATGAGAAGGTGATCGCCTACGCGTCACGACAGTTGAAGCCCTATGAAGTAAATTATCCAACGCACCATTTGGAGTTTGCAGCTGTGGTTTTCGCCCTGAAAATCTGGAGACATTATTTGTACGGGACTCACTGTCAGATCTTCACGGATCATAAGATCCTCAAATACATCTTCAGTCAGAAATAGTTAAACATGCGGCAGAGGAGATGGATGGAATTGATTAAGGATTATGACTTGGAGATTCTTTATCATCCAGGCAAAGCAAATGTGGTGGCTGATGCACTGAGCCGCAAACCCATTTCTATTCAAATGCTGGAGACTCTCAACTCCCAGCCCAGCATTCAACGAGAACTGATACGCGAAGGAATTGAAGTATGGTTGCAAATAGTCCAAGGACAACTATGTGTGATGGAATTAACTTCATCATTAACCGAAGAAACCAAATCTAAGTAATTAGATGACCCTTTGATGATTCGGTTACGTGATGAAGTGAGTAAAGGAAAGGCCCCATGATTTGTAATTTATGATGATGGAGTTTTGAGATTCCAGAGCCGACTTTGTGTTCCCAATGTCAATGTATTCAAGCAGATAATTATGAAGAAAGCTCACAGCATGCCCTATTCTATCCACCCGGGCACCAGTAAGATGTATAAAGATCTGAAGCAGAATTTCTGGTGGGGCAACATGAAGAAAGATGTAGCAGATTATGTCTTGAAATGTTTGATTTGTCAGCTGGTTAAGATCGAACATCAACGACCTGTCGGAATGCTGAAGCTGCTCTCGATTCCTGAATGGAAATGGGAAGATGTGTCGATGGACTTTATCACTAATATGCCAAGAACCAGGACAGGGATGAACATGATTTGGGTGATAATCGACCGTCTAACCAAATCGGCTCATTTTCTGGGCATTAAGGACACTTGGGGACCAGAGAAGTTGGCACGAGTATTTATTGCAGAGATAGTCTGATTGCATGGTACGCCGAAGACCATTATTTCTGACCGAGACAGTCATTTCATGTCACATTTTTGGAAAGCAGTTCATAAGGACTTGGGAACCGAGCTGAACTTTAACACAGCTTATCATTCGCAGACAGATGGACAGTCCGAGAGGACTATTCAAACAGTAAAAGATATGCTAAGAGCTTGTGCCTTAGATTGATCGGCTGATTGGGAAGTTCATTTACCGCTGATTGAATTTACCTACAACAATAGTTGGCATGCTTCCATTAAGATGGCACTATTTGAAGCATTATACGGGAGAAGATGCATATCGCCCCTGTGTTGGGATGATTCATCAGACTTGATTGGGACGGAATCGGAATTGATCGTACAGACGCGAGAGAAGATAGCTTTGATTCGTGAAAGACTGTTGACTGCCCAGAGTCGGCAGAAATCTTATGCATATGTGCGCCGTCGCCCATTAGAGTTCACTATTGGAGATCGCGTGCTTTTAAAGGTTTCTCCTACTCGGGGAATTTTTCGTTTTGGAAAGAAGGGAAAGTTGAGTCCGAGATATATCGGACCGTTCGAGATTCTTGAAAGAGTTGGAGAGTTGGCGTACAGGTTGGCCTTAACTCCATCACTGAGTCATGTTCATAATGTGTTCCACGTATCTCAGTTACAGATGTACATATCAGATCCCAGTCATGTCATTGATTTCGGTGAGATCGAAGTCGCTAAGGATGGCATGTTCGAAGAGAAACCAATCAAGATACTCGAAAGTCGAGTTAAACAATTGAGAAATAAACCGATCATTTTGGTTAAGGTTCAATGGTCGCTCCACGGAGTTGAAGAAGCCACTTGGGAGACAGAGTATAATATGAAGTCCAGATACCCAGAATTATTCTCGTCTTGAGTTTCGGGACGAAACTCCTTTTTAGAAGGAGAGTATGTAATATCCGGATAAATTGTTGAGTATTTTCGTCTGTATTTGAACCTTGTATTATCCGAATTTGTGATATTGATAATCGAAGTATGATCCTTTCCGTATTCGTATCCACATGCATGTAAATTTCAACTTGTAAACTTTCACATGCAACAACGTCATAACGTACGCTAGCTAATAAGCGTAACGTACGTTATGAGCCAAGAGTAGCGTACGCTATGAATGAAGCATAGCGTACGTAAGGCAGCCAATAATTGATCAAGGCGGCTAGCACATGGGCCAGCTGGTGGTGGGATCGGCCAGATTCTCACAGCATGAACCTGGACAGTTTTGGGTCAACGGGTGTTAACGTACGCTAGATGATGTATATAGCGTGCGCTAATTCTAAACGATTACGTACGTAACTGTGATGATATAGCATACGTAAGAGTGTACAGGAATGAGACAGTAAGCCATCATTGGACGTTAACGTACGCTAAGGATAGCGTACGCTAAGTGTATAATGTATGTTACGCACGAAGGCTAACGTACGTAAAGGTCAGAAAAGTATAAATGGGACAGCACCCCATTTCATTTCACCTCGTTTGTTTTCACTTTCCTCTTATTTCCTTCAATACCAGAGAGTTCCCTTTGACACTTAAATACTTGTTAACATCCCTACTTAGCCATTGAAGTTGAGAAACACCTTGGATTGGCACTCAAGCATCCGGAGTTCGATTCTACCTATTGTCTCGGTGTTTTCTTCATATTAAGGTATGTTAATGCTATCTCCAACCTTGAATTCATGTTCTTAAGGATGTTATGAACATACTACCGAGATTATTAAGTTCCATAGATGACTTATTTAACCGAACATCATGTTTTTTGGAGTTGGAATGTTTATGCTTTAGTTACCATTGTTAAGAGCATTATAGTTCGAATCTTGTTATGATGAACAAATAGGAGAAGTGTTCTGAAATTGATAATCCGCATTGGATGGTGTTTTCATAATGATCGTAGACTTGGTATTGATATCACTTTTGTTAGACGGACTTAGGAGGATGAACATTGAAGGTTTTGTTATATCTTGTAAAGGTGGATTGTTTAGCTGATCTTCATGATGATAGTTTGGATGTAGTGATGATATTGATAACAACCATTGATTTTCCGAACTACATTTAAGAATTGATAATCGAGTTTGGAATATGGCGTTGTGATGACATGTTATCCTTGAATTCGAAGACATCAAACACCGTAGGATCATTCATTTTCGCATGAGAAATATATTTGTGATGTATAACGTACGTTAAGCATCATGCATTACATACGTTATATCATCAGGTGAGTCAGTCGTCTGATCAGAGAAGAGAACTGTCAAATATATGCTTGGTGTACGTTTGGCTTTGGAGCTTATGTACGCAAACGTACAGACTTAACGTATGTTACGTTGGGTATGTAACGTACGTTATGAAGACAGCAGACAGGATATCATGTTGACAACTTCCGGCTATAGTTTAAGATGTTAGATGTTCGTACGTTATTTATATGTTGTAAGATGAACCCTATATTATTTCTTTTGTTTAAGGTCCGAGCTTTGCAACGTGATTGATCGAAGGGGGCGACCTTCGAGTGTATTACTATCCGTCGAAGTTTTATCTTTGTCGTCAATTTGAGGCAAGCACTTTAATTGTTTTATGTATTGATGTTATACATATTGTCGTGCATATGTGTCATTATTGTATGTCCACCTCGTGTTGGTCCGACGGGATCATCTTTGGATCTATGCTAGCGTGCGCTGGATCATCGGATAGGTTTTTCCACCTCGTGTTGGTCCGACGTGATCATCTTGGGATCTATGCAGTGAACGTTGGATCATCAGAATTACCATGTGTATGTTGTGATGTCATGTTGTGATTATCATTTATGTATGATATTTGTGAGTCTTCTCGTAGGAAGAGTCTCGTGATTATTGTCATTTGTGTTATTACCATTATTCTTCATGAGATGTTGAATAACCCGTTATGGTATAATTATCGTACTTGTACTAACATCGTTGTGCTAACCCCTTTGGGGGTGAACATTTGTTTATGTTCAGGATTCAAGAGGGCGGGGAAACAACCACTAGAGTTGCATGACGACGGAGGTGCACAGTGATGTTCCGTCCGGAATGATTTCTCGAGTCTCAGTGTTGTTTTTAATAAGTACTCGAGTACGCTTGTTGTCTTGTTGTATTTGATAATTCCGTCCAGTTGAGGATTTGATTTCATACTTTGTGAACTGGTGATGTAATAATTAACTTTCGTTTGTTATCCTTCTTTAATTATGTTGTTGTTGTATTCTTAGCCTTGTAAATTCTTACGTAAATAATTTACAGCGCTGTAATATTCCTGAATATATCGGGGGTGTTACATGTATGGGTTTGAAAGGTCGGGAATCTCTGGATTCGGGTTCTGGCCTTGGGTTTAGATTCAGGCGAAGTAGGCAAAAGGGTGAGTTGGATTTGAATCCAATTTGGTTTCGGCTATTGATTTTTGTTTTCTGAATTTGAGTTCGCGCTCGGTTCGAGCTGAAGCTTTGGATTTTTAGATTTGAAAGGGGCTGAAAGGTTGAGGTCGACTGAGGTTGAACAAATCTTATGTGATGTGATTCGAGAGATTCAACTTCTGAGTTGGATTCTGGATTTTCTAGTTACAGGTGGGGGTTGTGCGTGGGTTTGGGTTTCATCCATAGAAATTTGCAGTCGCTTAGAACTGAAGGAAATTTTTTTAGTTCGGTATAAATCTTCAGATTTGGAGTATAGTGTTGTTACCCAAAATATTATCCGAAGATAGTATTGCTGGAATGATCGAGTAACAAACAAATGCGAGAACACTTCCGTGGGAAAATAGATAACACAAGATTTGTCGGGGTTGTTAATCCCGGGCTTGAATGCTCTCGCGAGATGTTATTAATAAATATACTGTCGAGTACAAATATTAATGTTAGAATCTATTACAATGAGTGTAAAGACTTCTAGTTATCTAGGCTGTAGAGCACGTAGATTGCCGGAAGAACCAGATATGTAAATCTGTGAGTTCTTGCTTGGGATGTATGATAAGTGTGTATGAATATCACTATGAATGTATGAGTGGTTGCCAGAAGAGTCTTTGATTCTCTTTCTGTGTGTATTTTGCACTGTATTCACGATAAAATCACCAATTCTTTGGCCACTGCAGTGAGTTCTCTATTTATAGGGGACAAGGTAGTTGGGACCCCTCAGGCGATCGCGGGCAACCGCCGTTTTCTATATTATAATAAGATGGCCGATTGTCCCGTCACGTGGGGCTGTTCCCTTAAAGTCTGGGGCCGCTGCTGGTGGCCAGCTGTGCGAGCCAATGGGAAGCCAGCACGCGTCCTAGGTAGCTGTCCTGGGAGGACCCACTTTGTACCTTTCGGCGGCCCTGTTGGTAGGTGTGGTAGGTGACAGGCTGGGGTCAAAGGTCCTATCTGTCGGCGCCCTTTGAAGATCCGCACGTGGGCCAGCATCCAAGATTCTGTCTTCGACGACTTTGACGGATGCTGGATCCATACGTGGCACGAGACGATCGCCACTGGTTCGCTCATTAAAGACGATCGCCAGATATCTAAAGACGATCGCTGGGTACCAAAAGACGATCGCCGTATTGTGCCGAACTCTGGGCGTTTGCCCAGAGTATGTCTTCTATAGTTGGCTTCTCTGATCGTGATGCCGATCGCCTATCGAGGCGTTTTAATCGCCGCACAACAATTGCCCCTCAGCTCGCCTCGATGTTGAAAACACGGGGTGAGGTGGCACTGTTGGCGATCGCCGATGTTTAGCCGATCAGCCGATCTGAATTCAAATCTGGACTATCTCCTTTTACGCCGGGAGCAGCGGGAAATGAAGGCGGGCTCTCGAAACGTTGCAAGGACACGCGTCGCGCCGTTGTTGGGGGAGTGCGACGGTTTGTCAGACTTGTCGGCTGGCGTGCCCTCGAAAAAACGCGTACGCGGGATTCGATGGCCGCATTTAATGTGTCCCTTCTCTGACGGTTGCGATCCATCCCTCGAAATTTCACCTATTTGCACTTAGACCCCCGCCTCCATCTATAAAAGGGCTAGGGTTTCCTCATTTTCAATCTTCACGCGTCCTTGCATCCATAGCCGAAACTCTGCAAAAAATTTCGGAGCTTCTTGTGCCGATCGTCTTCCTTTTTCTAGGTAAGAAAAAACAATCTTCTCTCCCCTTTTACTTTCTATAATATGTCGGGAGGATCCAAAACCTTTGAGACCGGAAGTTCTTCTTCCGCCGCAGCTTCGCCTGGCCGGGAGGAGATTCCCGTTGGAGTCGACATGGAAACAGCCGTTGAGGCCATTCGTGCGGGGATTGCACCCGCAGAACTCGAAGAGCTTTTCAACGAGGCCGCAGTGGCGAAGACGGCGGCGACGGCGGAGCAGGGGGGCTCACCGGCGGATAAGGACGAACTGGAGTGGTTAACTTGGGAACGGCAGAGTGTATTTGGCCCCGCCTATATGGCCTTTGCCAAGATTATGGAGGGGATCACCGGACCCTGTCCGGAATTTGACTTCGAAGCCTACTCCGCCGCTCATCCTTATGAACATGTGAAGCGGACGGTTTTTCGGGCCTCCGACCCGTCTCCGTGGACTCTCGGAAAGATCCGGAGTACGGCGACCAAGAAAGACCTGAGCCGTTGGAGGGCAAAATATCACATCCCCTCTGATGTTTCCCTGCACGTACCTTCGGAGAATGAACGTGCCGATCAACCGCCCGAGGATATGGTTGCCGTCAGCGAGATGATTATGGAGGCCGGCCTGCGATTCCCTCTGCCATTCGTCGTCTCCTACTTGTTGATCGCCTGGAATTTGGCGCCGCTTCAACTAATGCCGAACGCTTGGCTACAAGTCATCTGCACGTTGACACTGTTTGGCGGTCACCCGTTGTTCCGCCTCCTTACTGCGCTGGAGATGAATTATCTGTTTAAACTGGCCGCGCAGAAAGGGTCGATCGGCGGCAATCATATCCAAGGCCGAATGGGGAGAGTGGTCCTTGGTGTGCCGAACAAGTCCCGAGGCGACCTAGCGAAGTGGTGCTGGGTCGGCGGAGCGTGGCGATCGGCATCGAGTGACCGGCCGAATGAGGAGTTGGAGATCCCCACCACTTTTCGGGAGAGGAATCCGAGTAAGGATTTTAACTCTGCCCTTGATTGAGCTTGTCTTGGACTGATCTAATTTTGTTTTCTTTTTGCAGGACCTCTCGTTCCAGCGATCGGCGATCTCCCTTTCGATTTCTTGATCGTTTGGGAGCGGATTCGTGCCTTGCCGGATTCCTTCATTGACGTTCACTCGCTTGGTAACAAAATTCATCGGTTGGGGGCTCGATTGTTTCGCTTCCCTCGTCACTTGAAAATTCCAGGTATGAGCTTAAGTGGTGCTTCCTTGCTTGACGATCGTCTCCAGGAGGTCGTAGCGTTTAAGTTGCTGTCTAACTTGTTTGTACTTCTTCTTTTACAGAGGTTCATTTTCCCCGACTTGCTGAGCCACTACCAGAGATTGCCATCTCTAACCCAGGACTCATCGGTCGCCTTCACCTGGGTAAGAAGACTGGTCGCATTCCTGCGATGACGTCTCGCCCTGCTCCGGTGATAAGGCCTGCTGAGGTGCCGGTCGCCGAGCCGGTAGTTCAGGAAGAGGAACAATTTCAGCACCGCAAGAGGCGGAGGCCGGAGGAGTCCCTGCCGATTACTGAGGCGGATGTGTCCATTCTTGAGCCTCCGGTTCCTGCGGCTCCTATTTCTTCCATCCCGATGACGGAGGGATCAGGCCCTAGGCCCTCGGCGTCCGGCTCCCGGTCATCGGGCGGCCCCACGAAGAAGGTGGCGATCGCTGAGGCGAAAACCTCTCGGGGCAAGCCTTATTTGGCCCCGATTCCGAGCTAGTCAACAGGTAAGAAAGGATCGAAATTTCCGAGTTAGGCATTTTGAGTGAGATATAGACTAACTCCCTTGTCATTTTTGGTTTGTGCTGCAGGGTCCGTCTTGCTGACCCGGACGTCGCTCCTATGGTGCTGGACTTCTTGTCGAGTAAGGCTCCGCAAAAGTCCCTCGACATCCCTACTTACGTCCAGCAGGCTATCACCTCTCTGCCCAAGGCTTGGACGACCGATCTTGATGCGATCGCTCGTCGGCGATCTGGAGATACCATGCAGGCGACCATTGCCCTGGCTCTCCAGACGGCGACGATGGCCGTCCAAGCTGCTAGGGATTTTGAGGGGCGACCCTCCACTGCTTGTCTCCATAGCGACCTCGAGGCCGCCCGGAATAAAAACATTGAATACGCCAACCGGATCCAGTCTATGGAGAAAGAGTATGTGGAGACGGCCAAAAGGACTAAACAGGACGTTGACCGATTGAAGCAGGAGCTGAGCCGCTCCAAGGAGGCTGCCGACCGGTTCCGTGATCAGGAGAAGGAAACCCGCTGGAAGCATGCGGCTTCGCAGGAGGAGGCGGCCGGGCTGAAGGCGACGGTGGATCGGCTCAGTGGTGAGATGGAGGCGGCGAAGAAGGAGCTGGAGATGGCCAAGGGAGAGAATGCCGCCAAGGTGGTCGAGCTGGCAAAGGCTGAGAAGACGACCGTGGAGTTGAAGGGGCAGCTGAAGGCGATCGAGATCGATCCCTATCTCAATGTGGCACTCGTCGGCGAGTTCGCCTATTATTTGGCCTACGCCGATGCTGTCAGAGCCGCCAAGAAGGTAGGGATCGAGGTCGGTCCTCTTATGGAGAGCTTCAAGGTTTATGCGCTTGAGCACCCTCTGCACCCGGAGTTCTCTTTGCTGATCCTTGAGCTTGTCGACTTTGGGATCGACTTGAGTTGGTATACTGGCAAACTCATTCATCCTGAGGCCGATGGGGGGCCCAAGCCGATCCGAAACCTGAGGGCGATGACCAGACGGCGGGGCCTTGAGAGATATTTTTGTTTTCCTTGTATCTTGTAATTTTTGCTTTCTCTTTGTATTGCCTTCGGGCTTCATATTGTACGAACTCCTTTTGATAATGAATGAAATATTCCTTGTACATTTGGCAGTCGAAATTGAGTACAAAATTTTTACTGGTAGTATTTTTTCAGATGCATGGCGTTCTAGGGGTATTGATCCGGGGTACCGTCAGGATGTTCAAGTTTGTAGGCTCCCTTAGTCAGCCATTTAGATATCCTAAAAGGTCCTTCCCAGTTCGGACCAAAAACGCCTGTGTGGGTTTGGATCTTCTTGAGGATGAGATCGCCCACTTTAAACCTTCTTTCTTTGACCTTTGAATTGAAGAACTTCTCGGCTCTCCTTTTGTGGATTGTGTTCTTCATTTTTGAGGTCAGCCGTCGTTCTTCGAGCATGTCTAGGTCGATTCATCGGGCCACATCGTTGTTGGTCGTCATCTCCTGTTCGGTTCGATGGCTCAGGACGGCGATCTCCGAAGGAATCACCGCTTCTGTTCCGAAGGCGAGGGCGAATGGGGTTTCTCCGGTTGAATTATGGGTCGTCGTTCGATAAGACCACAAAACGTCTGGAAGCTCGCTCGCCCATCGCCCTTGCCTGGATTCGAGTCGCGCTTTAATTGTGTGTTTGAGGATCTTGTTCACGGCCTCTACCTGTCCGTTCGTGTGAGGGTGATAGGGTGCTGAAAACAATCTTTTGATTCCCCATTTCTCACAGAATTGCATGACTTCTAAGCCGTCGAACTGCTTTCCGTTGTCGGAGATGATGGCCTGGGGCAGACCGAATCGGCATACGACGTTTCTCCAGATAAACTTGATCACTTGCTCTTGGCCGATCTTGTTGAGCGGTTCGGCCTTAGCCCATTTGGTGAAATAGTCGACCCCTACGATGGCGAATTTACAGCCCCTGGAGCCGTCGGCATGGGACCTATAAGGTCGATGCCCCATTGCGCAAATGGCCAAGGGCTATACATGGAGGTGAGCTGTTCGGGGGATAGTTTAATGTTGGGGCCCATTATCTGACACCTATGACACGATCTGGCATAGGCGATCGCATCCTTCTGAAGTGATGGCCAGAAAAAACCTTGCCTGGTTGTCTTATGGATGAGAGCTCGCCCGCCCGCATGGTTTCCGCAAATTCCGTCATGGATCTCGGCTAAAACGAGCCGAACTTCTTCCGGTGTAATACACTTGAGGAGGGGAAGGCTGAAGGCTCGCTTGTAAAGCCGGTCGTCCAATCGGGTATATCTGGTCGCACGGAGTTGGAGTTCGCGAGCTTTAACACGGTCGTCAGGGACCGTTCCGTCCTTTAAGTATTTGATGAATGGAGTCATCCAGTTCTCCTCGGCGATGGCGACCATGGTAACCAGGCTTCTGTCGATCGCCGGCCTTGCTCACTTTGTGATTTGGATATTGGAGAAGTCGGCTGCCCCATCCGATGATGCTAGTTTGGAAAGGGCATCGGCCTGGGAGTTGTGTTCTCTCGGGACTTGTTCGATTAGCACTTCTTCAAATTTTGTGCACATTTCGGCGACCAGATCTTGGTATTTGACCATCTGTTCGCCGCGCGCTTCATATTCTCCCTTGACTTGGTTCACGACCAAAAGTGAGTCCATGAAGATATGGAGGCGACGAACATCTAGGGCAAGGGCTAGATCGAGCCCGCCTACCAATGCTTCGTATTCGGATTCATTGTTGGTCGCACGAAAACTGAAACGCACAGCATTAGTGAAACTTTGTCCGTCAGGATTGATGAGGACAATCCCTGCCCCTGCTCTCGAATTGGTCGCCGAGCCATCCACATATAACTTCCAGGCAGGTCGGCCGACCTGGATTGGACTGTGAGGGAACGTTAGTTCCACCACGAAGTCAGCCAGATCTTGGCCTTTGATCGTCGTGCGAGGGGCGTATATGATACCGTATTGGGCGATCTCCAGCGACCACTTGAGGAGTCGCCCGTTGGTGTCCGATCGATGTAGAACTTGCCTTAGAGGTAGAGTTGTCAGGACTTCCACTTGATGTTCGAAGAAATAAGCCCTTAGCTTACGAACACTCATGACAAGGGCGTAGGCGATCTTCTCCAATGGTGTATAACGTGTTTCAGCGTCATGAAGCACTTGACTAACATAGTAGATCGGCAAGTGGACTTGTCCCTCTGCTCGCACCAGAACGGCACTCAGTGCGACCTCCGAGGCTGCCAGGTAAAGGAATAATTTCTCACCGGGGATCGGCTTAGCCAGGATCTGGGGGCTAGATAGATATTCCTTTATTTTGGCGAATGCTATCTGACTCTCCTTCGTCCATGCGAACTTATTATTCTTGATGGTCGCGAAGAAAGGCTTGCTTTTATCGCCAAGTCGAGATATGAAACGGTTGATGGCGGCTAGACAACCTGTGAGGCATTGTACCTGCTTGATGTTTCGCGGCTCCTACATGTCAAGGATCGCCTGTATCTTGGTGGGGTTTGCCTCGATCCCCCTTTGGCTCACAATATGCCCCAGGAATTTCCCGGAGCCCACCCCGAAGTTGCATTTCTTGGGGTTTAGCTTCATGTTGAATTTTTCGAGGATGGCGAATGTCTCGGCGAGATCATTGAGGTGATCTTCCTTCTTGAGGCTTTTGACCATGATGTCATCAATGTAGACCTCCATGGTCTTGACGATCTGATTGGCGAACATTCTGTTGACTAGTCGCTGGTAGGTTGCCCCTGCGTTTTTCAAGCCGAACGGCATTCGGACCCAAAAGTATATGTCCTTTTCCGTGTGGAAAGATGTGTGTTTTATGTCTTTCTCCGCCATTGGGATTTGATGATATCCGGCGAAGGCATCCATAAACGACATCATTTTGCAACCTGCTGTGCTGTTGACTAAGTGATCAATACGAGGCATCGGAAAGTGATCGTTTGGACATGCCGCGTTGAGGTCGGTGAAGTCGATGCATAACCTCCACGAACCAGTCGGCTTCTTGACGAGTACCGCGTTGGCGACCCATTGTGGTTCGTCTATAGCTACCCCGATTAATTTGTTGTTGAGTAATTTTTGGACTTCTACGTCGAGCGCCGCGTATTTTTCGGGACCGAATTTCCTACGTTTTTGGTGAACAGGCTTCATCGCCGGGTCGATCTTTAGATAGTGGCAAGCGTGCTCAGGACTTATGCCGACCATATCTTGATGCGACCAGGCAAAGACTCCGATGTTCTTACGTAGCAAATTGATCAGATCCCCTTTTAGTTCGCGGTTGATGCTTGCGCCGATCTGTACTTCCCGTTCTGGATGAGCCGGATCTATCGTTATACTCTCCAACTCTTCGACGGGGATGGTCGCCTCTCGTTTGGAATGATTTCCGGACTCGATTCTCGGATCGATGTCGAGACTTGGCTCGAAACCGATCCTTGGCTCGATGTCGTCTGTTAACCGAACCGAGATGGCATCCCTTGAGTCGGGTTGGTATGATGCGCTCGGCTCGTCGATCTCCATGGGTTGATCGTCGATCGTTTCAATGTTACATATAGCATGGGACGTATTGAAAGCGGTAACGACATAGGAATAATTCAAACATCTTTTTTCCATTAGCTGATCTCCTTTTACAGTACCGACCGTCCCATCGGCAGTGGGGAATTTGATACAGTAAAAGAAAGATGAGGCGACCGCCTCAAAGGTTTCTAAAAAGGGCCGACCTAGGAACCCATTATAGATGCTGGGCCTATCTATGATTACAAAACTTAGGTTCCTAGTAATCCTAACCTTGGGATCATAAAAGCATATTAGCTTGACGGAGAGCTTGATCCTCCCGTAGGCTTGGACTGTGTTGTCGCCGAACCCTTGGAGCACGATGTCGAACGGCTTGATGAATTTGATTAAGTTGCCGAGTTGGTCTAGGGCGGATTTGAATATGATGTTGCAGAAACTCCCATTGTCGACCAGCACGCGATCGACCGTCTTCCCAAGGATGCAGGCGGAGATCACCAGTGCATCCTCTTTGGGGCACTGCACTCCCTCCCTGTCCTTGTTGGAGAAGGTGATGAGTGCGTCTTTAGAAATGGTCGGCTCCGGAGGTACCATGGTATGGACCCCGGCGAACGCCCTCAGCTCGGCCTTTCGCTTCCTGTTTGACATGGTGGAAACCGGGGAAAGACCCCCGAGGTTTCCATCTCCTGCTTGAAGCATGTTGATCCGACCGCCCGGGTTGATCGGAGGGATCGACTCATCAGAGTACTCCGGCTCATGCTCGATTCTGGCGACCGGATTGGGAGGAGTTCTTTCATTTGGTCGGCGCTCGCGCCCTCCGGCTCTCTCCGTCCTAGGTTCTGGCTTGGTGATCAAGTTGTCCAGTTTGCCTTCCTCAAACAGTCGCCAAAGCTGTCAGAGGAGGTCGTGGCATTGGCTGGTGTTGTGGTCGGGACTCTTATGGTAGGCACAGAATTTGCTACGGTCTAGATGACCGTGGTCCCTTATCGGCTTTGGTTTGGAAAGCCACTCGCGACCCTTGATTGCGTTGAAGATGTGGGCCGGAGATAAGTTGAGGTTGTGGAGAAGGTGGACCTCTACATCCTCGAAGGCTTTGAACTCGCCAGGCGGCTTGGCGACCGCCTTTCTGGGCTTGGCGACCGCCTTCTTCTGGACATGGGATGGCGCCTTTCCTTCTTCGGACGGTCCCTCGTCTAAGTGGAGGGAGAGCATCCTCTGCCTGGCCAAGAAGTCGGCGACTTTGACGCGGAAGACCGAGTAGGTCGGGGGGATATCCTTTGTGAGGTGCCTGAACATGGGCGAGCGTCCGTGGAACCCACTCAGGACTGAGTGGAGAACGAGCTCGTCGCTGATGGGCTCGCCGGTGAGGACTATCTCGTCTACCCGATTGATGTAATCTTCATCTGGCTCGTCCTTCCCCTGCCTGATTTTCATCATGCGGTGGGGGCCTTCAGGGCGAGCGACTTTGGCGGCGAAGTACGACGTGAAGTCTTTCGCCAACTTCTCAAAGCAGTTGATTGAGCGAGGTGGTAGTGAGATGTACCACCTGTGGGCGAGGTCGCCCAGTGTTAATGGGAACATTTGACACTTGGTCGCATCTGATGCTCCGCGTCCGGTCATGTAGATCCGGAACTTGCTCATGTGGGTTTCCAGATCTGATCTCCCCTCGTATAGAGGTGTTTGTGGGGGATTGATCATTGGTTGGACTGGGGCGAGCTCGATCTGAGTCGTGAGTGGTTTGCTTGATCTAATGATCGATCTCCTGGCGCCTGCCCCAATTTCCAGGAGCGCCTTCATCTCGTCGAGCTGGTGTTGCATGGCGGCCATCGCCGTCGCCTGACTACTCGCCGATTGGCTCTCAGAGCGTGAGCCAAGGAGATCGTGTACTGATCCCCTAGCCCTGTGGTGAATGACGAGCTCCCTGCTAGTGGGTTCATTCCTTGGGCGAGCAGGGGCTCGTTGACCGACTTGTCTCCTGGGGGTCGGATATGCCGAACTCCTAGTAAAGGATTCGGATTTCGATGTCTCCCGGCTGGGGCCTGAGTGCCCGGGTCGCCATGAGGGATCGCTTTCTAGGAGGCTGAAGACGGAATCGTCCCGCCTCACGAGAGCCTTCTCCTGCGGCTCGGGGCTTTCTGTCGATTTCTCAACATAGATCCCCTTAAGCTTCCGCTTGCCTGCCCGGCGGATGGCCGATGGAGTGATGGTGGACGAGTCGTAGGCCTTCCGTCGCTCCCTGAGGATGGCTATAGCCTCCTCAATCTGCTCCTTGATGCAGGCCGATTGAGTGAGAGGCTAGAACCGTCCCTCGGGGGCGGGAGTGAGAGCCTAGCGTCACCACGGTCGCCTTCCGCCGTGGGCTGGGATTCGGTCCAGGTCGGAACGAGATTTCCGGCGGATCTTAGGGTAGCTCTCTTGGAGGTCGTTGCAGATGTCATTTTTCTAAAGGCTTTTCTATTGAAGAACAGTGAGTGTTTCTTCAAGTGTATATCCGGAGAACAGTGAGTGTTCTTCGAGACGGTAGGAATAAAAATGAAGGTTTAGATGCCCTCCTTCTAACACCAATTGTTGTTACCCAAAATATTATCCGAAGATAGTATTGCTGGAATGATCGAGTAACAAACAAATGCGAGAACACTTCCGTGGGAAAATAGATAACACAAGATTTGCCGGGGTTGTTAATCCCGGGCTTGAATGCTCTCGCGAGATGTTATTAATAAATATATTGTCGAGTACAAATATTAATGTTAGAATCTATTACAATAAGTGTAAAGACTTCTAGTTATCTAGGCTGTAGAGCGCGTAGATTGCCGGAAGAACCAGATATGTAAATCTGTGAGTTCTTGCTTGGGATGTATGATAAGTGTGTATGAATATCACTATGAATGTATGAGTGGTTGCCAGAAGAGTCTTTGATTCTCTTTCTGTGTGTATTTTGCACTGTATTCACGATAAAATCGCCAATTCTTTGGCCACTGCAGTGAGTTCTCTATTTATAGGGGACAAGGTAGTTGGGACCCCTCAGGCGATCGCGGGCAACCGCCGTTTTCTATTTTATAATAAGATGGCCGATCGTCCCGTCACGTGGGGCTGTTCCCTTAAAGTCTGGGGCTCTTGGTGGCCGGTGGCTGTCTGAATGGGAAGCCAGCACGCGTCCTGGGTAGCTGTCCTGGGAGGACCCACTTTGTACCTTTCGGCGGCCCTGTTGGTAGGTGTGGTAGGTGACAGGCTGGGGTCAAAGGTCCTATCTGTCGGCGCCCTTTGAAGATCCGCACGTGGGCCACCATCCAAGATTCGGTCTTCGACGACTTTGACGGATGCTGGATCCATACGTGGCACGAGACGATCGCCTCTGGTTCGCTCATTAAAGACGATCGCCAGATATCTAAAGACGATCGCTGGGTACCAAAAGACGGTCGCCGTATTGTGCCGAACTCTGGGCGTTTGCCCAGAGTATGTCTTCTATGGTTGGCTTCTCTGATCGTGATGCCGATCGCCTATCGAGGCGTTTTAATCGCCGCACAACATATAGCTACTGCTAATAGATGTTAATTATTAATTTGAAGCTTTAACATACACAGAAGGACCAACAATTGAGAAAAGAATAGGACAATGAGAGGTGAAATTAATATACCTTTTTGCTGGACGATCAAAGAGAATTTGCAGAAGACTTGAGACTTGCGGCTGCTGGACGATTGAGAGAAATAAAGCAGTATTTTTTTTTTTAGAGATAGGTGTATTTATACTCCTAGGTTAGGTATTGGGTAGCCCTAGGAATATATGATATGTATAAATATGCTGGGCTTATTGGGCTAAAAGGAAAGAATTTTTATTAAAATATTAGTGGACTTTAAATAATTGACAATGATATCCAATAATAATATTAAAACTATTAATATTGATACTGATCTCTATCATAAATAATATTATTATTAATAATACCTTTATTACTTATAATAATATTCATACAATGACTAATAGTAAATGCTTCTTAAATTAAATTGATAAAATTGACTCGGGCTTAGAACCTATGAGATGTCGCAAAAATATTCATGATCTTCTAAATGAGACTAAATAAATTGACTTGTACGCGAAGTGAAAATAATTGTACAACAAACTCACTCGGTAATGTAATGAGTTAAATGAAATGAAATGCATTACTAATATTATTATAAATAATAATATTATGTTATGAAAATGGCGGATATTACATCATACCCCCTCTTAGAAAAATTTTCGCCCTCGAAAATAAATGACATACCTCGATTGAAGAAATTTGGATCGAGCTTGAATTTTCTCTTCGTGCTCCCAAGTGGCCTCATCTTTACTGCGGTTACATCATTGGATTTTGACAAACACCTTCTCTTTGTTCCTCAACTGTCGGACTAATCGGTCGAGAATAAGTTCCGGTTGTTCTTCATAAGTAAGATCTTTGTTCATCTCCACGGCGGTATAGTTGATGACGTGGCCGGAATCGTGCACATACTTCCTCAACAATGATACATGGAAAACGTTTTGCACGGCCGGAAGTTCTGGGGGTAAAGCCAAGCGGTAAGTTAACTCTCCAATTCTTTCCAGAATTTCGAACGATCCAATATACCTCGGCCTCGATTTGCTCCTCAGACCAAAATGAATAATTCCCTTGGTAGGAGATACCTTCAGGAATACCTTGCCGCCAACAAAGAATTCGAGATCTTTCCTACACTTGTCGGCATAAGACTTCTGGCGATCTTGTGCTATCTTGATCCTCTCTCGAATCTTATACACCACACCTACTGTCTGTTCAATAATCTCGGGACCCAAGATTTTCCTTTCACCTACTTTGTCCCAATACGGTGGTGATCGACACTTCCTACCGTATAAGAATTCATATGGCGTCATACCAATCATCGATTGATAACTGTTGTTGTAGGCAAATTCTGCCAAAGGAAAAATTCGTTCCCTATTATTGCCCATGTCTAACACGTATTCTCACAACATGTCCTCAAGAATCTAAATAGTCATCTCAGACTGGCCATCAGTCTGAGGATGATAATATGTACTAACATTCAACTGCATTCCCAAAGATTCTTGCAAACTTTCCAAAAAACGCGATGTGAAACGAGTATCCCTGTCCGATACTATAGATACTGGCACTCCATGCAACTTTATAATCTCACTGATGTAAAGTTGACCATATTGATCCATTCGAAAATTCATCTTAACCGGGATGAAGTGAGCTAACTTTGTGAGTCGGTCCACAACAACCCAAATAGCATGGTTCCCTCTTTCCGTTCGAGGCAAACCTATCACAAAGTCCATCGTAATATGTTCCCTATGAAGCGATTTAAGTAATCCCAATGGGCATTGGTGTTCTGTCTTCACTTGTTGACAAACTATACATTTTCTCACAAATTCTTTCACATCTCTCTTCAAACCTTCCCACCAAAATATCCCCTTAAGGTCTTAGTACATCTTTGTACTTCCAGGGTGTGCTGTATATGGAGTATTATGTGCCTCTTTCGATATTGCTTCTTTCAGCTTACCAATATTGGGCACACAAATCATCCCTCCACAGTACATCGTGCCATCATCGGACACACTAAATCCCCTATCCTCTCCTCAAAGAGTACATTCTTTCATTTTGATTAAAAAGTTATCTTGTCATTTACCTTCTTTGATCTGCTTCCTCAAGATTGGTTGTACCACCAAACTAGCCAATAATTGACTCAACGGGTTTTGATGGTGTAGCTATTCAAAGGTTCATTCTTGCAAATTCCTTGACCAAGCTTTCCCCTTTAGTCAACATACAGGCTAGATATCATCTCGCCTTAAGGCTCAGTGCATCAGCAACTACGTTTGCTTTACCAGGGTGGAAATGAATTATACAATCGTAGTCCTTGACCAACTCTAGCCATCTGCGCTACCTCATCTTCAATTCCTGTTGTTTGAAAATATATTTTAGACTTTTATGGTCTGCATAAATTTCACACTTACCTCCATAGAGGTAATGCCTCCAAATCTTCAAGGCATGAACTACCACTGCTAATCCCAAATCATGAGTAGAGTAGTTCAACTCATGCAGTTTTAGTTGCCTTGAAGCATATGCAACTATTTTTTCCTGCTACATCAATACACATTCGAAGCCTTGCTTGGATGCATCGCTGTAGATGACGAATTCTCTCGTTGGATTGGGATGGTCAAAACTGGTGCTGCAATCAACCTTTGCTTAAGTTCTTGGAAACTCTTTTCGCACTTGTCATTCCACAAGAAAGCTTCTCCCTTCCTTGTCAATCGAGTTCTTGGTGCAGCTATCTTCAAAAATCCCTCGATAAATCTTCGACAATAACCAGCTAAACCCAAGAAACTGCGAACTTCATTTGCATTACTCGGTACCTTTCAATCATTGACTGCTTCTACCTCGATTCCTCTAGAAGTGATCACATATCCCAAAAATGCAACTCGGTTAAGCCACAATTCACACTTTGTTGAACTTAGCATACAATTTCTCCTTGTGCGGTACTCCCAATACTATTATAAGATGCTGCTCATGTTCAACCTTGCTCTTTGAATACACAATATGTCATCTATGAACACAATGACAAACTTATCAAAATAAGGTTGAAATACATGATTCATGAGGTCCATGCATACTGCTGGCGCATTAGTCAAACCAAATGGCATTACTATAAACTCATAGTGTCCATATCTAGTTCGAAATGTTGTCTTCGGGGCATCATCATCCTTAATTCTCAGTTGGTGATATCCGGATCTCAAATCTATTTTCGAGAACACTCCTGATCCTCCAAGTTGATCGAATAGGTCCTCTATTCTAGGAAGTGGATATTTATTCTTTATCGTGAGTCGATTAAACTCACGATAGTCTATGCACATCCTCAAAATTTTGTCTTTTTTCTTCATAAAGAGTACTAGCGCACCCCATGGCGATACACTTGGCTGGATAAATCCAGAGTCAAGCAGTTCCTGAAGTTGCACTTTCAGCTCTTATAATTCTGTTGGCGCCATTCTATAGGGGGCTTTCGATATTGGTGCCGCTCCTGGCACTAAATCAATCGAGAACTCAACTTGATGACTCGGCGGAACTCCCGGTAAGTCTTCATAAAGACATATGGATACTCCTTGATGATAGGAACATCATCTACCGTATTTTCCGAAGTTGTTTTCCCCATAACATTCACTAGAAATCCTCGGCAACTGTGCTTCTTCAACATCTTCACAGCTTTCATGGCTGAAATCACCTTCGGGGTACTACAGTGTCTTACCTCGAATATGGTCTTGATATCATCAGACGAACATAAGGTTACCCTCCTTTTAGAGCATTGTACTACAGCTCTATGTTTGTCCAACCAATCCATTCCCAAAATAAGAATCAATATCACTGAGTTCAACTATGTGCAAGTCAGCTAAGAAGCTATATTCGTTAATCTCTATCTTCACATTGTTAGGTATGGAGTTTACACGCACTACTCCCCCCGCAGGCATTCTACCTAATAGGGATCTAGGAGCTTTACTACTTCTACCACCAACCATAGTATAAAGCTTCCTAGAGATGAATGAATGAGATGCACCATATCAAACAACACCATAGCAGGAATATTACAACCTAACAACATACCTGACATGATTTGGGGTTCAATATCTTTCTCGGCCTCGGACATGCAATACACTCGAGAATTGCCTCCTTAGCCTTGACCTTGCAAACTTTTGCGTGGACCCTTTCATTTCTTCGGACATGCTGAGGTCATGTTGTTAGGAATACTTATTAGATTTTGATGATGTCATCCCTATACTTGTGATTTATTCAAATGTATACTCTAAGTACTTGGCAATGTAAAGAAGAATCAAATGAGTATCTTCTATGAGCCATTGATGTAGGCTAAGATTGATATGAAGTTAATTAGTTAAAAATCGGCTAAGTATAGAACCACCGATATATCAGGCGACCTTTTCATCAAGCGAGTTTTAGTCAATAGAAATATCAGGGAGGTTTGAATAAAACACTGTAGTAGTCGAAGAGCAGACGAGTTATCATCAGGCAAGAAAAGTTCAGTCGAGTCTTGGTCAACTCAAGCAGATCAGAGAAGGTTGACCACAAATAAGTTATCATCAGACAACCTATTATCAGAGGAGTTCTGGTCAAAAAAGCATATCAGAGAAGTTTGACCACAGAAAACTTATTATCAGAGAAGGTCTGGTCAACACAAAACATCAGCTGGGTTTAACCACAGATGAAATATCATCAGACAAGTTTTTCAGGCAATATTCGGTCAAAGTAAAACATCAGCTGTAGGTTGACTACATACAAGTTCTTTAGCAGACAAGGTTTTCGGTCAAACAGAACATCAAAGGAGGTTGACCAAACTTATTATGCAACCAAGTTTTTAAAGAAGCTCAGTCCACGTCAGCAAAGCGTTGAAAGTCAACAATAACGGAAAGACATACGGACGTAAATTCAAGAAGACAAAGCGAATAATTCCCGGAAAGTTAGGAATAAAATATTCCTTAAGATCCACGCCAGAAAGACTTATGAATATACAAATCAAGAAAAGCAGTGCAATAGGAAGATTCTTCAAATGGACAAAATAGAAGAAAGGGAATCAAGCCGTGCAAAGAGATAAAAGAATAAACAAAGAAGTCCACTCTCCAACGGACGGATTTGTTACAATATGCAACGGCTATGAAGAAGCTCAAGATTCATACTATAAATATCTTAAGATCAGAATGAGCAAAGTACGATGCGAACAATACTTACAAGCAATCTTAGCAATCAAAGCTATCAAGAGAACTATAACATCGTGAAGATAGAAGTTTCAAAGATCACATTATGAGAAGCTATTGAAGTTTGAGAAGACAACACTCTTGTCTTAAAAGTTTGAGTACGGTGTACTTCTGTGAATGAGGTTTCAGAAGTTTCGCGACTGATAAGGCATCCACGGGTTCTTGATTGGAAGGTGATAGACAGCTTGAGAGTTTTTGATGTAATACCCGGTTGTGAATTCATTAATTATCATTCAGTAATTGCCACTCAGAAATTTTTTCACTCAGTAATAATCATTAATCATTCATGTTCATTCATTTCGTGTTCATCGTTTGGTGTATCATGGAGTCGTGTATCAATTGTTATTCATCATTTATCACTGTTAGGGATCGAGACGAGAATATTTTCATCATCATCATATTTTGGTAGTATGCGTGTGGGATAGCGCACGCTACGTACTCCTGTTAGCGCGCGCTAATGGAGTATAGGTAGCGCACGCTATGCATAGCGCACGTTAGCACAATTGTGATAGACAGTCTAGTAGGTACTGGACTGAAATTGGAAATTCGTAGTGCATGCTATAAGTGGATAATAGCGTACGCTAATTGTACTGGTAGCGCAGGCTGAGTTTTGGGTGTAGCGCACGCTATCGCGAGCAGGTCAGAGGACAGGAGGTTCTGGACTCCAGTTGTTGGGTATCAACATCAGTTAGCGCACGCTAACATTTTGGGCTAACGTACGCTATCGGGAAGGCATTAGTGCACGCTACCAAGTTCGTAGCGCACGCTAATGAGGCAGTCAGAGCTCACTGGACTGCCCGGTTAACCGCTAACGTACGCTAAATATCAGGGCTTAGCGTGCGCTAATCTGGGATCAGTATATATAGGACAGTTCAGTCCAGTTTCGTCATTTCTTCATTTCTCTTCCTCCTCTCGACAGTTTTGGGCGATTTCGGACGATTTGGAGAGGTCTTTTCGAGCTGCAATCATCTAGCTGTAGGTCACAAGTCGTCCAGGAATAAGTCTAGAGGGGGGGGTGAATAGACTTATTGAAACTCTTAAACTCTTTTTCTCGAAGAGTAAGTTTCTTCAGCTGATAGATAAACAAATGACTTGGAGTCGTTTGTTCTTAATACGTACGGAAGTCAGCTGATGACGAATACGAAACAACTAATGAAACACTTAACAATGAATGCAGCAGTTAAAGTATGATGCTATAAGACAGTAAAATATGCAGGCAGTTATAGTGGTCTCAGAGGTGGGGTAATCCTCTACTAATACACTTTTCTCCAAACCAGTTGGAGATGAATTCACTATAATTGTCAACCAGTGATAAAGATTATAGTGATTCAACCAAATTACAACAGCTTCCAACCAGTGGAAATCCGTGCCGTTGTAACACACTTGACTGCCTTGCACCTCTTGATCCTCGATCCTTGGATGCCTTTACAGTCTTGAACTTCAACCAGTGAAGTACCCCGAACTCAGGATTTAAGACACGAGTTTTTGTCTTATCCAACTAAGAGCTTCTTCAAGTATGAACTTTTGAGAACCGCTCTTTTCACGATGCTATAGTTTGCTTTTAGATTGCTTGAATGCTTTGATCGCTTGAGAATATGATCGCACCGGTAATAATTGTTGTGTGTATTGCTCAACTTCAAATCTTCGGATATATATAGGTCATGATCTCTCAGCAATTCCTTCATATCCGTTGCAAATCTTTTCAACAAATCAGTCCGTTGGAGAGGTAGACTTCATTGTTTTCTTTCTGAACGTTGCAAGGCTGGATTCCCATAACTTAATCCATCTTTCGACCGTTGTGAAGACTTTGCATGTGAGGCGCCGAATCTTTTGAATAAAGTAAGATTAAAGTCTTCAAGGTAGGCCTGGATGAATTATTTAATTCATATCCTTTGTGGGGATATCTCCAATTTGTCTCTTCACGTTGCATGTGACTTTCCGTAATATTTGACTTTTCAACGCATGCTGACGTGGACTTGGAGTACTTGGCTGATCTCAGGTAGGCTGATGTAAGTTAACTTCTCTGCAGTTTGGACCTCTCTGATGGTGACTGTTTGGGACTCGCTTGATTAGATGACCTGTCTGAGGTTACTTGACTGCAGTCTGGTAAAACATCTCTGATAATTTTTGTTGACCAGATCTTCTCTGATATGACTCGGTTGTACCTCTCTGATGAACTTAGCTGTTCTTTTTGTACTTAGCCGATTTTTAGACTAACTTATTTTGGCCTATAGAAGATACTCATTTGGTTCTTCTTCACATTTTGCCAAGTTTTACACTTAACATAATTTGGCCTATGGAAGATACTTATTTGGTTCTTCCTTACATTTTTTCCAAGTAATAAGCATTTGAATTTATATTAATGACATCATCAAAATCTAACAAGTATTCCTAACAAATTCCCCCTATTTTGATGATGGCAAAACTTAAGGAAATATTCAAATAAACAGGTCTGCACTTGAGTGCAAGACACAAACTAACATCAGTCTAGTATTGAGACAACTGGAAATTGTCATTCAAGAGACTGTTATAAAATTTTCTGAATTGATTACAAATACATGTCTTAAATTTACAAGAAAATTTTACAAGTACAGAAATAAATAAAAGTCATCTGCCTCTGCCTCTGCCTCTTCGGATAGGCTGCTTGGCAGGCCTGAAAGGTTTAGCTCCGATTGGTCTTGTCTTGACAGGGGCAAGACCATACTTTCTCCTTACGACAAGAGCTGCAAAATCTTGCTCTTCTTGAGATGAAAACTTATTCTCAACACACAGCTTCTTGATTTTTCTATGGAGTGCAAGTTCATCCAAAGCATTACCTTTCTCCAAAGTAGGAGGTTCTTTGACTCTGAACGGAGGGATCATGGGATATGCATTGTGTGCCTCTGCATGCTTTAGAAGGATGGCCCAGAGTTGTGGATGAGCTTCTTCCATGAAGTTGATGAAGATCTGATGTGGGGAGAAATTATTATCCTGGAGTATTTCCCAGATATAATAGTCTCTGATGAATTTTTTCTTCGCAGATCCCCACATAACTAAGGCTTCGGTAGGAACAAAATCTTCAACATACCACAGCTCTTTGCCTTCCCATTCCAGTGAAGGTTCGAATCCTCCTGTGATCCTCCTTGTTTTTACTACAGACTGATCATCAGCCTTTTCAGATTCTGCAACTCCCTTCCTCTTGGCTGAAGATGTCCCAGCAGTGATCAACTGGACATCCTGCCTCTTCTTAGTTCTAAGCTCCTCCCTTATATCTCCTTGAATGCTTCCTTCACCCTGTATCCTTTCTTTCCCCTTTTTGCCAGCATCAACCAAAGTGGTCAACTGCTGCTCCATTCTGTGCATCCAGTCAGACATGCCAAAAGGCATTCTGTTATTTGTAGGAGGAGGAGGTTGAGGGACTTCCTGCTGCAGCAAGGTATCAATCTTCGCATTGATGGTCTGGAGATCAGGGATGACCTGAGATGCAAGCAATTCTCCAATAGTGTCCTTTACTATTTGCCTTATCAGCGCGGTCATCGCAGGTGAGATCTGCGATGGTGGCGAGTGCTCGCCTGAGCCTTCTGCGAATGATCCACTAGACTGCAGTCTTTTCAGGTGTCCCTGATCTAGAGTCCTCATCCAACTCTGCGTCTAAGCTGGTATACCGGGCAGGCGCCCCAGCCTTGTCTGCAGCCTCTAATTCTGGCTCTTTCTCCGGCTCTTTTTCTTTCTCTTCTTCTTCCTTTTCTAATTCCTTCTCTTGTTCTTTCTCCTTTTCTTCTTCATCGGCATTCTCTTTTTCTTTTTCAGCCAGTTGTTCTCCTCCTTCATCCTTATCATCATCATCATCATCACCATCCTTCTTATCATCTTTATCATTTTCTCCATCATTCTCATCATCTTTTCCATCATTCTCATCATCCTCCTTTCCTTCATCATCCTCCTGATCTACCTCTTCCCCTTCTTCTTCTTCTTCATCTACTAATTCCTCTGTTTTTTCAACTTCTTCTGTTTGTTTTTCAACTAAAATATTTTCTCCTTCTTTTCTTTCTTCCTGCTCTTCTTCTTCGTCATCTATAACAATGACCTCCTCTTATTCTTCTCCATTCACTTCTTCAATCCTTATTTCTTTTTCTTCTTCCTCCTCATCATCTTTCCCAAAGGATCCATCAAAGATACTGTACATTATAGAATGGATGAATTGGTCCATGTTGGTTTTGAAATTTGTCATGAACCAATTCTGCTAGAGGATCAAAACTGTGTCTGATACTTTGCAAAAGTGTATCAGCACATCCTCTGTGGCTTGGGGATATTCCCAACCACTGGTTTCAATATAGGTTTGAAGTTTAGCAAATGACAGTGATTTAAAAAATTTCCACTTTTCAAAAATATTAACAAATGAGTGTTTTAGAGCTTGTGGTTTAACTAACTGTAATTGCTCTATGGACAAGTTGAAAAGATTGTTGTCCAACAGGTTAAAGGTGTAGTTTGCTTCAGGGATGGAGATAATTAAACCTGCTTCCTCTTCTGAAATGAATGCTGGAGTGAGGACAGGGACGATCTGAGTTTCAGTGCCCGAGCAGCCGGTCCTCAGTGGGTAGGCGACTGGCCGGCAGGACGGTATAATGTTCTCTGCTCCTCTGGCCGACTATGATCGCTGGGCCTCTTAGGTGAGGGTTCCGGTGAGGAATGTATGAATGATGGCTCGCCAGGGGCTGGTCCCCTCCTCTTGAATTGGACAGCAATCGGTGTGTCGTTTGACTCTGAATCTGACTTGGCTACAGGAGGGTTGTCGTCTGCAGGCTTGTCCAACTGGTCTAATGAATAATATCTGGGGTAAGTCCTTGATTCAGGCAGCTCTTTTAACATTTGGGCTGCTCTTATGTTGCCTCCCAACTTCCTCAACGTCTCTTGGTCTAAGTGACCAAGTCTCTTGTTGATGTGGAAGGGGTCAGTACTTCCCTTCGCCACACCCATCTTCTCAAGGATCCAACTCAGCTGCGTTCCAAACGCCAGCTTGGATCTGAATTTCTTATCGTCAACAAGCCATTCGGCCTTGTTGACTTCCCGAACAAATTGCCTGAAAATGTAGTTAGACCAATCAATCGCTTCGTCCTGAATCAGTGCTCCTAACACTATGAACTTTGCCGATGACAGTTGGTCGTAACTGTCGACCATACCCATAATAACTTTGTTTGTAATATCCAACGCATATCGATAGACATTTTTGATTTCACTCCACTTGGCGGTGAGCTTCAGCTTCGCAGGCTGATCGATCGCCTTAATCTTCTTGTAGGTGTCGGCTGCTGTTTGCTTGAGGGCTTCGACGGCTATGCCACGGTGTTTCATACCAAAAACTGTACGAATCGACTCCGGTGATATGTCGACTTGCACTCCGCCAACAGTTCTCCTTATCCCTTCCTGAATCACATGGGCTTCGCGGTAGAACGCGATGACGTCCTCCTTGAACAAGTGTTTGGGACTGATATCCAGAAATGGGTAGATCCCATTTAGCTTCATCGAACGGATCAGGTCAAGCACGTCGTAGTTTTCCAGATTTGCTTCCAATAGCCCTTCAAAATTAACAACCAGAGAAAAGATGATCTGGTCTTTGACCGTCTTCATGTTAACGCCTTCAAAATAAGATTCCATTTCTGAAAATAAGAGATTTTCAGTGTATTTGGAGTTTAAAGGATTTTTGCTCTGTAAATTTAGGGTTTGAAAGACTGGTAGGCGTAAAGGTAAGGTGAAGGGGTTTCCGTCCTTATAAGAAAGATGAAACGACGTTGGGATTAAATTATTATTTATTTTGAATCGGTGGTACGCCTTTTGAGATTCTTTTTAAATTTCAAATTCTAATCGGTGGTCCAGGTTTTAGTTTAAAATTGGACGGTTAGATTTTAATTGGTCACAGTGGAGGTCGATTTAACCTATGATTGCCACGTGTATTTTTATGCCACTTGTGAACCAAAAATTAATATAATATTATTATACATATAGCAGATAATAATAAAATATTCAGTAGTCGGTTAAGTTTAGAAAACTTAGCTGGTTGACTGTTGACTGCTCTGCATCAGGTGAGTTGACTCCTTGGACTTCTCACCTGAGATTTTGATCAGCTAGATTCCTTTGTCCGTCCTTCGTCCTTTTTGTCTGTATCAGCTAGGATCTGATTCCTTTAATCAGCTAGGTCCGTCCTTCCTCTGATATGCTTCAGCTTGCTTTTTCTTCTGTACTAGATTCCCAATCTAGTAGACCAAGTTCTCTGCTCAGCTCCAAAAATCTTTCTTCTGGCAAAGGTTTGGTAAAGATATTAGCAATTTGGTAGTCTGTGCTGACTCTTTCAACTCTGACTCTCTTGTTAAGCACGTAGTCTCTAATGAAGTGGTGCTTAACATCAATATGCTTGGTCCTCGAATGCAAAATCGGATTGTTGGTTATTGCAATAGCACTATTGTTGTCACACCAGATAGGGACTTCATTGGCAATGATATTATAATCCCTCAGCTGTTGTCTGATCCACAAGATCTGAGCACAACAACTACCTGCAGCTAGGTATTCTGACTCTATGGTGGAGATAGAGTTAGAAACCTGCTTTTTGCTAAACCAGGATATCAGTCTGGTTCCTAGGAATTGGCACGTTCCACTAGTGCTTTTCCTATTAATTTTGCATCCTGCGAAATCTGCATCTGAATATCCTGACAGCTTGAAATTATCGTCCTTTGGATACCATAGTCCAACATTGACTGTAGACTTAAGGTATTTAATTATTCTCTTGGATGCATCTTGGTGCGACTGCTTTGGCTTGGATTGGAATCGAGCGCATACTCCTACGGCATAAGATATGTCTGGCCTGCTTGCAGTGAGGTATAACAATGATCCTATAAGTCCTCTGTAGTGAGTTAAGTCCATTGATATGCCTGCCTCGTCTGCATCTAGGTGGGTACTTGTGCTCATAGGAATTCTTGCTGGTTTGGCTTATTCCATTCCAAATCTCTTGATTAGATCTCTGGTATACTTAGCTTGGTTGATGAAAATTCCATTTTCCATCTGCTTAACTTGTAATCCGAGAAAGAAGTTAAGCTTTCCCATCATACTCATCTCAAATTCTCCTTGCATGAGGTTTGAGAATTTCTCACACAGCTCTGGGTTGGTTGAGCCAAATATGATATCATCCACATATATCTGAACTATCAATATGTGGCCTTCGTGTTCCACTCTGAATAACATCTTGTCCACCTTCCCTTTGCAAAAACCATTCTTCTCAAGAAACACAGACAGTGTTTCATACCATGCTCTTGGTTCTTGCTTAAGTCCATAGAGAGCCTTCAACAGCTTGTAGACTTTGTCTCCTTTGACAAAACCTAGGGGTTGCTCTACATAGACTTCTTCTTCTAGGATGCCATTTAGAAATGCACTCTTTACATCCATCTGGTAGACTTCGAAATCCTTAAATGCAGCATATGCGAGGAATAGTCTGATGGCTTCTAATCTTGCAACAGGTGCATAGGTTTCATCAAAATCTATTCCTTCACATTGTGCATAACCTTTAGCAACAAGTCTGGATTTATTCCTAACAACAGCTCCATCTTCGTCGCTCTTGTTTTTGTACACCCATTTGGTGCCAATAACCTTCTTGTGATCTGGTCTGTCTGTTAGTATCCAAACATTGTTCCTTTCCATCTGCTCCAGTTCCTCTTGCATGGCATTGATCCATGAATAACCTTCTAAGGCTTGTTCTGTTGTCTTGGGTTCTATCTGAGACATGAAGCATGAGAACATAGCTATTCCTGCGGGTAGAGTAAACTGTCTTGTCTTAACTCCATCAGTCAGCTTTCCAATGATTTGCTGGATTGGCTGATCTTTGAGCCACTTGCGAATATCATCTTCTTCAGGGTCTATTCCCCCTGTAGAATTGCTCTGGTGAACTTCCTCTCTGTCTGCAACAGCTTGGATCTGGTCTCCTTGGTCTCCAACTGGATCAGCTACCGTCTTGTCATCTGCAGGTTGGATCTGATCTGCAGATGCATCTTTATCAGCTACAGTTGGGTCTTCATCAGTGGCAACTGGATCAGGTAGGTTTGGTGTTCCTGTCTGATCTGCAGTTGGGTCTTCAGCAGCTACAGTTGGGTCATCGGGCTGATCTGCAGGTGAGTCCACCATTCCTGTGTCATGTACAATGACTTCTTCGAGGGTTGCTGATTTGAGCTTATTCTCAATTAGCTCAACTTGCTTCCTGTACTCAATAGTAGATTCATCAAATACAACATGAGGTGTTTCCTACACAAGTAAGGTTCTTTTGTTAAAGACTCTATATGCCTTGCTTCTTTGTGAGTATCCCATGAAGAGACCATCATCATTTTTAGCATCAAAGGCATTTAGTTGTGTTTTACCATTGTTGGGGATGAAACACTTACAACCAAAAACATAAAAGTAAGCAACAGTAGGAGTTCTATTATTCCAAACCTCATAGGGAGTTTTGCTATGTCTCCCAACTATCATACTCCTGTTCTGAGTATGGCAAGCTGTGTTGACAGCTTCAGCCCAGAACCTCTTGGGAAGGTCCGCTTCTGCAATCATGGACCTGGCTGCTTCCTTCAGGGTTCTGTTTCTTCTTTCAGCAACACCATTCTGCTGGGGGGTCCTGGCTGCAGAGAGCTCATGCTGGATCCCATTCTGATCGCTGTAATCAGTGATCGCCTTGTTGAGAAATTCACCTCCTCTATCTGATCTGATCTTGATGATTGAGAGGGATTTCTCATTCTGGATCCTTATCAGCAGCTCAGGTAGCTTGGTCAAGGTTTCACTCTTCTTATACAGGAAGATAATCCAAGTGTACCTTGAATAATCATCTACTACAACAAGTGCATGTTTTCTGCCACTTAGAGTCCTCGACTTGATAGGACCAAATAGATCCATATGGGGTAGATCTAAGATCCTTGTTGTGAGGGTTGTAGGCTGGACTGGCTTGAATGATGCTCTGGTGTGCTTTCCTTTCTGACAAGCATCACAAAGAGCTTCCTTCTTGAATGCTTCCTCGGGGAGTCCTCTGACCAGCTTCTGAGAACTAATCTTGTTGATGGCTTTGAAGTTTAGGTGATATAATCTTTTGTGCCACAGCCATCCGTTCTCAGCTATTGTCTTAGATATAAAACAGGAGTTGGGTGTTCCTGTGTTCCAATCTATCATATAGACATCTCTCCTGAATCCTTGTAGCTTCACTTCTCCAGATAGGATATCTATCACCATACATTTCCAAATGGTGAAGACTACTAGATTCTTCTCATCGCAAAACTGGCTTATGCACAGGAGATTATATTTGAGCCCTTTGACATAGTGAACTTTGGATATAATGATGTTTCCTCGGTGCAGCTGTCCAAAGCCCTTTGTTTGTCCTCTAGAGCTATCTCCAAAGGTTACATCAGGACCTCTTTCTTTGGTGTATTTGGAGTAGTTTTTCCGGAAGTTGCTGAACCTCTGCATTATGAACGCCATTTCTTCCTCAAAATCTAATGGATTTGGAGGCTTTACATCAGATAAGCTCTTGGCGGGGGACTCGGCTACAAAGGCTATTCCCTTCTCTGCAGGCTCGGTTGAGGATGAACTTGGGAGTTCGAACTCATAAGCCTTCAGATCGGAGAACAGCTCTTGAATCTTTATCTTATTAAGATCCTTGGATTCTCTCATGGCCACTGCCTTCATGCTCCATTCAGGATTGAGAGATCTTAGAACCTTCAGCGCCATTTCCCTGTTGCCATAAGATTTGCCGAGGGAGTTGATCTCATTGATAATCTCAGTGAACCTTGTGTCCACTTGGTCTATAGATTCTCCATTCTTCATTTTAAAGTTGTCAAACTTTTGAGTGGCAATTGACAACTTATTTTCCTTGATCAGCTCCGTTCCCTCACACATTAAGGCTAATGTGTCCCAGATTTCTTTTGCATTCTTGCAATTCTTGATATTGACCATGGTGGATTTGTCAAGAGTTTGATACAGCACGTCTCTGGCCCGGTTGTCAAGGTTGGCCAGCTTTCTCTCTTCGGGAGTCAGCTTTGTCCTCTTCTTTGGGATCTTCTCTGGCTTCCCTGCTGCGATCTCCTCGGGAGTGTTGTCCTTCTCGAAGGTGAAAGGACCGTCTTCTATGATGCACCACATGTCATCATGGATTGAAGATAAGTGTGCCTGCATCCTTATCTTCCAAAGATCATACTCGTCAACTGAAAACACAGGTAGTCTAAAATGCATGTGTTCCATTATATAATGAGAGTAAAAAAATATATCTCTGATATAGATCTGGTTCGTGAAAGAAATGAACCAACCTCTCCGATACCACTTGTAGGTCACAAGTCGTCCAGGAATAAGTCTAGAGGGGGGGGTGAATAGACTTATTGAAACTCTTAAACTCTTTTTCTCGAAGAGTAAGTTTCTTCAGCTGCTAGATAAACAAATGACTTGGAGTCGTTTGTTCTTAATACGTGCGGAAGTCAGCTGATGACGAATACAAAACAACTAATGAAACACTTAACAATGAATGCAGCAGTTAAAGTATGATGCTATAAGACAATAAAATACGCAGGCAGTTATAGTGGTCTCAGAGGTGGGGTAATCCTCTACTAATCCACTTTTCTCCAAACCAGTTGTAGATGAATTCACTATAATTGTCAATCAGTGATAAAGATTACAGTGATTCAGCCAAATTACAACAGCTTCCAACCAGTGGAAATTCGTGCCGTTGTAACACACTTGACTGCCTTGCACCTCTTGATCCTCGATCCTTGGATGCCTTTACAGTCTCGAACTTCAACCAGTGAAGTACCCCGAACTCAGGATTTAAGACACGAGTTTTTGTCTTATCCAACTAAGAGCTTCTTCAAGTATGAACTTTTGAGAACTGCTCTTTTCACGATGCTATAGTTTGCTTTTAGATTGCTTGAATGCTTTGATCGCTTGAGAATATGATCGCACCGGTAATAATTGTTGTGTGTATCTGCTCAGCTTCAAATCTTCGGATATATATAGGTCATGATCTCTAAGCAATTCCTTCATAGCCATTGCAAATCTTTTCAACAAATCAGTCCGTTGGAGAGGTAGACTTCATTGTTTTCTTTCTGAACGTTGCAAGGCTGGATTCCCATAATTTAATCCATCTTTCGACCGTTGTGAAGACTTTGCATGTGAGGCGCCGAATCTTTTAAATAAAGTAAGATTAAAGTCTTCAAGGTAGGCCTGGATGAATTATTTAATTCATATCCTTTGCGGGAATCTCTCCAATTTGTCTCTTCACGTTGCATGTGACTTTCCGTAATATTTGACTATTCAACGCATGCTGACGTGGACTTGGAGTACTTGGCTGATCTCAGGTAGGCTGATGTAAGTTAACTTCTCTGCAGTCTGGACCTCTCTGATGGTGACTGTTTGGGACTCGCTTGATCAGATGACGTGTCTGAGGTTACTTGAATGCAGTCTGGTCAAACATCTCTGATAATTTTTGTTGACCAGATCTTCTCTGATATGACTCGGTTGTACCTCTCTGATGAACTTAGCTGTTCTTTTTGTACTTAGCCAATTTTTAGCCTAACTTATTTTGGCCTATAGAAGATACTCATTTGGTTCTTCTTTACATTTTGCCAAGTTTTACACTTAACATAATTTGGCCTATGGAAGATACTTATTTGGTTCTTCCTTACATTTTTGCCAAGTAATAAGCATTTGAATTTATATTAATGACATCATCAAAATCTAACAAGTATTCCTAACACTAGCATCATTTTCAAGCTCCTAGTTCAGATTAATCATCATTTCATCCTCTCCAATTCATCAAATCAAGGTAACTTCTCATTTGAATCTTGAATTTCGGGATTTTAAGGTTTTCTTCCCGATCTCTTCGAGTTAGCTTGCTATCATGATGGAATATGTTGATTATGGATTATCTACATTGGATACTTGTATTCTTATGGATTCATTGATGTAATTTTCGGAATTTGTGAATATTTGGAATTGTTCAAGAACACCTTGGTTGTTGACTTTGGAATTTGGGGGTTTTCGACTAGATGTTGTCATAATCTCGAACGAAGTATTCCTATTGGATTTTTAATGGTATTAATGAGGTTTTGTTGGATTGAATCGTTCATTGGAAGTTGGTTTTCGGCATAATTGAGTTTTGGTTGTAAACAATTAGAGATTGTTTACAACATGTTTGTTAGATTGCCCCAATGAGTTTGGGTAGTGTTGTATCGACCTTCTGAGTTGATTTTGATTATACGTGGATATGTATATTAAGCGAATCATTGGTAGTTGTGTTATTCAAGGTTGTTCGAGGACCGATAATCACTTCAAGGATGTTGTTCGTGGAAGGACTTTCTCGCCTTCGGTTCGAGGCAAGTTTTAAACGTGTACTAGTCAATGAGATTAATGTTATCATATATGTGTATGAATATGTTGTATCATTCCGAGACTTTGTCTCTTCATGAATTCATTGATATTAAATGGATCGTTCGATACGATACTCTTCGGCAATTATGTCAAATGTTTATTATTGTTCATTAATGGCCGGTTCAAGGCATTGGGGTACTCGTTGTTAATGTTATTGTCGATAGCCGGTTCGCGGTATCGATGTATCGATTGTTGTCGTTAATATTGATGTCGATCTAAGACATTGTTGTAATCATTGGTATAAATGTTGGCGTCCTGTCATTCATGTTGTATTGGCCGATTGAAGGCCTTGTCGTATTCGTTCTCATCTTCGTCGTCGGTAGCCGATTAAAGGTGCCGAGGCATTTATTGTATCATTGTTATCGATTGTCCGTTATAAGGTAATCGAGGTGCTCAATCATTCGTTGTATCATTGTTATCGATTGGCCGTTCTAAGGCAATCGAGGTATTGAATCATCCGCTGCATCATTGTTATCGGCTGGCCATTCTAAGGCAATCGAGGTATTGAATTGGGGCTGTCGAGGATAGTTCCTATCCGTTGTGTCGTTGTTATCGATTGACCATTCTAAGGTAATCGAGGTATTGAATTGGGATCGCCGAGGATGGTGCCCATCCGTGAGTCATCATTATCGTGTTGGCCGACTCAAGGCATCACACTATCATTCTCGCGAATTCGGTAATCTTGGGATCGTTGCCGTTTATGATGTGTTTTGGAGGCTAGTATCAGCTAGTGCTCGATGGGGTAAGTTTGGTGGGGCCTGAATCTTCGCGGTTGTTTCCCCCAACACCTACAGCTCAGTAGGTCAACGGCCATTGGATGGTTTCATTATGGGGTAAGTTTGGTGGGGCCTGAACCTTCGCGGTTGTTTCTGCCAACACCTACAGCTCAGTAGGTCAACGGCCATTGGATGGTTTCATTATGGGGTAAGTTTGGTGGGGCCTGAACCTTCGCGGTTGTTTCCCCCAACACCTACAGCTCAGTAGGTCAACGACCATTGGATGGTTTCATTTAGATACGGTTTCGTGGCGTGGCTTCGGCCTTCATTGATACAGCTTCGGGCTGGTTTGGTTCATCTTCATGTAATTCATTGTGATTCATATTTAATTCAGTTCTGGTTTGGTTCATCTTCATGTAATTCATTGTGATTCATATTTAATTCAGTTCTGGTTTGGTTCATGTCGTGTAGTTCATTGTGGTACTCTATGATTATGATTCGCCGTTGGGCACTTATGTTCTAACCTGTTGAGCAGGTATTAATAGTATGCCGTGGGCATAGTGTTTCACGAATGCTCGGTTCTTACCTTGGTTTGTGAGCATCTCGTATTATTATTATTATATTACCGTTTCATTCTGCCTTTGGATGCATATCATGTTATACATGTATCTGATGTTCATTATCTGGATGACTGACCCCATGGGGGCGGAACATGTTTTTATGTTTTAGGTGCTTGCGAGGAGAGGATTGAGACACTGGGGCATGATGATGGCGACGAGGCATTCGAACGATACTAGTCCGAGTTGTTCATGTTGGTCAGTCATTTGGAGTGTACTCCAGATGTGTCAGTCGTTGTCATGTTGTATTATCCGAGCAAGGCTCGTGAATGTCATTGTATTTCATTTTGGCCATGTAGGCCCACTTTTGTCGTTGAAATTCCTTATCGGAATATTGTGTCGGATATCATAGTAGGGACTGTGATTTCCCTTGTTGGTTAATCTGATGTATTTTAGTCATGTTCGCCTGGTGGATCTCCTGGCGTGGGGTCCACGGCACTGTAATAACCCAATAGGATTTGGGGGTGTTACAGTAGAGGCATCCACGGGTTTTCGATCAAGAGGTGCTAGGCAGTCAAGGGAGTTGCAACGGCCACGGGTTTCCACTGGTTGGAAGCTATTGTAACAAGAGAATTCATTGTAACATTTATCACTGCTGACAGTTATCGTGAATTTATCTCCAAATGGTTTGGAGAGAAGTGGACTAGTAGAGGATTACCCCACCTCTGAAACCACTATAAGTGCCTGTGTGTTTTACTGCATTACATCATACCTACCTGATGCATTCATATTTACTATTCCATTTAATAGTCAACTGTCTTCCGCATTGCTTAGTCTTTACAGTTGACATAAGTCACCTGCAGTCGATATAAGTCACTTGCAGTGTTACTGGTTGTGCTTCTGCACTACTCATCTGCAGCTAAGTGTTAGTTGCATATTATACAGCTGAAGAAACTCGCCTGATTAAGAAAAAGAGTTTAATAAGTTTATTCACCCCCCCTCTAGACTTATTCCTGACGACTTGTGACCTACAAGTGGTATCAGAGAGGTTGGTTCAATTTTACAGAACCAGATCCATATACTTGAGTATATATTTTTAATCTCTCATTTAAGATGGAACACATGCAGCACATGCACTCTAGACTTCCTGCTTTTTCAATTGATGACTATGACTTATGGAAGATAAGAATGCAGGCACATTTATCATCTGTCCACGATGACATGTGGAGTGTATTTGAAGAAGGTCATTTAATCTACATGAAGGACAACACAAATGAGAATATTGCAGCTGGGAAACTAAGACAAATTCCCAAAACCAAATCAGAGATGACCCCCGAAGAATGAAAGCTGGCAAAACTTGACAATCGAGCCAGAGATATCTTATATCAGACCTGTGATGAAGCCACCATGTTAAAGATCAAACATTACAAAAACGCCAAAGAAACATGGGACATATTAGCAGCAATGTGTGAAGAAACAGAGCTGATCAAAGAGAACATGGAATCAACAAGTGGATTCCTATCAGATGATGATGACGTAATCAACTGCCTAATGGCCAATCTTGCTGATGAAGAGGTAACATCTAAACCTCAAACTACCGAAGGTTTCAGTTCTGATATGTCTGAAGATATTGATCTTCACAAATCTGTAAACCAATTAAAAGATTTTGAAATTCTTAAAAAGGCACACCTGGGTGCAACAGCTGAGAATACCCAACTGAGAAATGATAAAACACAGCTGGAAAAGAATTTTGACAATCTCCTCCAAAATACAGAAAATTTCAAAACCAGTCAGGCTGAAACTGAAAAAATAGCTATACTATAGATTAACAGCCTTGAACAAAGAAAAATCAGATGCACTCACAAATCTTGAAGCTGAACTTTCAAAATTCAGACAATTAAAAGATGTTCAAGCTAAAGAGATTACATCCTTGAAAGCATCTATAACCTTAGATGGATTGTGCATAAACTAGAGGCCAATTTATTTAAAATCAGGCCTTGGATATGACCCCAACACTCCCTCCACTTCTAAAACTACCTTCATAAAGGGAGAAACACTTGTACAGGCTGCTGAAGACACATTATTCAAAAATATGCAGCAGTCAAGATTTTTAAAACAACCACTGAGACAAAAGACTAGGCAATGGACATAACAGCATCATTCTGCTTATTACCAAAGACTCCCCGAAAACAGATTTCAAAACAGGAGAGGTAAATGGAAACCTCAAGGTTATCCAATTTTTCAAAATAATAAGGTATGAAGACCTCAAAACTTTCATAATAGGTCTCAGACAAGGTTTTACAATGGCTCATACCATTAAAATTATCATTCATATCCTGTACACAATCCAAATCAATGATATAGACCTAGACATTATGCATCTTATAAAGGTAAATGTAAATTTCAAAATATGTGGAATTATCATAACATACCACATTCAACTAGTTACCAACCATATTATATGCATAATCCAAACCAAGGATACAGAGAACATAAGGATGCATATAGAAATGAGGTTCATAGGAGAAACCACTCCTCGATGAGAACCACTAACCTCAAAGGACCCACCCAAATCTGGGTACCCAGATCTCTTCTTATCTGATTACCAAAGAAATGGAAAGACTATTGTGTAGCAACCACAGAGTCATCAGTAAGGGTTGAAGAATGATCTTCGAAATCAGGCACATGTATGGGATCAAAAAGAGTGTCAGTATCAACTAATCAAAGAGGCCCATATGTGTCAATAGAGGAGAGCTCATTTTGGAATGCAACAAAGAAAATCCTGACATCCCAAAGAGGGGGAACTTGTTATAAATAAAGGCAAAGCTGGTAGCACAAGGTTACTCTGAGTATGAAGAAATAGATTTGATGAAGCATACGCACCAGCAGCAAGAAATCAAGTGCCTAATTGAAATTCTCAAAGTTAGCTGAAGAATGCTCGAATAAGAAAAAGTCATCTGATCAGAACCAGACAAGAGAAGTCACCTGATCAGATGCAGTTGAGAAAAGTCACCGGATCAAAATAAGTCAAGAAAAGTTATCTGATCATAAAATAAGAAGGGACATGTCACCTGATCTGCACGAGTCATAGAAAAGACATGTCACCTGATCCAAGAATGAGACAAAAAGTCATCTGACCTGAAGAAAAGTCATCTGACCTGAAGCAGACAAGAGACGAGGAAAGCCATCTGATCAGAGCATAAAAGGAAGTCACCTGGTCAGACCAGACAAGGAAAATCTAGCTGAGATTAACACAGGCGACATACCTCACCTAATGCAGAAGATGAAGGAAAGTTAGCTGATCAGAAGCACAAATAAGAAAAGTCCCCTCATCAGAGCAGAGAAGGAACTGGAATCACAACTTCATTACAAGTCAGACGGTAAACCAGCTAAGTTTTTCATTCCTTGACCGACTTATAATTATTATATTATTTTACATGTGGACAAAACACATGATCACACTACCTCCACGATTTCCAATCAACTCTAACCGTCATTCCTATTTATTAAAAATCAGACCGCCGCTTGCTTATTTAATTATTAAAATTCAAAAGGTCTTTTCAACTGGGTATATAAGACGGCGGAAATCATTTTAGAAAAACCTTATCGTCTTCAAGCTCAAGAACCCTAGATTTTTCGAAAGCAAAGAACCGTAGAATTTTCACTACACTAAATCGAAATATCTTCTTTGCACTGTAACACCCCCAATCCACTCAGGGATATTACACGCCGTAGACCCTCTCCTCGAGGATCTACCAGGCTGATAACTAAAATCAAACATCTAAACCTCGCCTTTAAGGCTAAAATGACTCAGTAGACCGACTTGGTCTTTCAATAATAACATACAACTCAATTCCAAACACATACCCACGCAGGGGTCAAAATACAATAAACTCTCGTACAACGGGGAAAAGATACTGCAGCGGAAAAGAAAATACAACCAGACCAAAACGACATCAACAGATCCTCGTGTGATTAGTATCGTTCATCTTTCATCATCCTTCGTGCCGACCCTGTGCTATGCTCCAAAACCTGAATGCAAAAATAGACATCCACCCCCCCGAATACTCGGGGGTTAGCAAAACTCCACTGTTTTGCTAGTACAAGTACAAGTGCAAAAATACGAGCCATACAATACAAGTTCCAAGAACAATAATAATCAGGAGTCCTCAAAGATACAAACGTAAAGAAAAGTACTTCCCGAGGCAAGAGTTTGGGTAAACATTTCCAAAACCGAAAGATCGCAAATAAGGGAAACAATTTATAAAACAGTTTAAAATGCCATCGAGAGTTTTAATAGAAAACAATTTAGGATTATAAAATCCTTCTCTTCCCAAAAATCAATAGGGTCACAGCTCAAATGTTTTGTTTTCGCAAATAGGAAATCACCAACAATTTATAGGGTCAGAGCCCAACATCACGTGTCCTCAACGGACATAAAATCAACACAATGTAATCATGCACAAGCATCGCCTTGGGAACAGAGTCATATCATAGATTCCCGCACGAGGCCTCGAAGGACCCTCCCGCACTGGCTAGCTAAACAAATCACAACATATGCATCGCCTTGGGAACAGAGTCATATCATAGATTCCCGCACGAGGCCTCGAAGGACCCTCCCGCACTGGCTAGCTAAACAAATCACAACATATGCATCGCCTTGGGAACAGAGTCATATCATAGATTCCCTTGCGAGGCCTCGAAGGACCCTCCCATGGCAGCTAGCTAAACAAATCACAACATATGCATCGCCTTGGGAGCAGAGTCATATCATAGATTCCCTTGCGAGGCCTCGAAGGACCCTCCCCATTGGCTAGCTAAACAAATCACAACATATGCATCGCCTTGGGAACGAGTCATATCATAGATTCCCCTTGCGAGGCCTCGAAGGACCCTCACTTTGGCTAGCTAAACAAATCACAACATATCGCAATGCAACAAAGATATCCAAATAATTCATCCAGAGGCATCAACACTTAGCCAAACACCACGTCAAACCACAACGCACCAAAATGAAATATTATACGTCCACACGCAATACAAAGCGCAACATAAACACCAAACATATCCATAGAGTTCACATAGTCATTCTCAAACCACACCATTCACAAAACACACGCGTTTTGAAAGCAAGCCTTTAACAGGGCTAAACCGAATCTTTTGAAAGTTCAAATCAAACGATCAAATAAACACATAGAGACGATCACTAATTATCATATCCATAAAACAAGAAAAGTATGGACAAGGTACTTGCCTCGAATGACCACAACGCGGAGAATCGGCCGAAGTAGGTTGGCACGAACCGACTACGAACTCGCCGACTCCACCGAACGACAATCCACAACAATGAACTACGAACGAAAACAATAACAACGAAAGTGAATTCCAAAGTACGACCCAAAGCCGTTGAATTCAAAGAACAAATGACGAAGGTTCAAGGATTTCCCCCAAAACGGTCAAGAACACGATTCGTCCCGTCAAAACCCGAAAACGGAATTCCAAGTTGAAATATGGATATACAATCCATAGAATATGTTTAACAACATCATTTAACCATAATCGATCCATCGAAAATGGATGAAAAACGAGATCGGGGACAAATCACCCAAAAAGTCAATTCGAAGGAAATCAAGAATTATACTTCGATTCGACGAAGAACAATGAATTAAATGATGTTAAACACAAGAATACTACCAAGATTAATCATACCCATCATGAATTAATCAAAAACACGGAACGAATCGGACAAAAATGCGAAAACCCCCAAATTCACGAAATTAGGGTTCTAAGGAAGATTACCTTGATTCGCTGGATCAAAGGATGATAACGGATGATTGATTGATGTTATGAACTCAAGAACTTCATGGATTTGTTGTTAAACAACATGGATTCGTCGCCCATGAATCGCCAGCCGCGGACGGAGAAGGAAGGAAATGAAAAACGAAGGGAAAAGTGGTGATCATCATATATATCTTGGGCGGAACTAGCGTGCGCTAGCCTTCCCGGACTAGCGTGCGCTATCGGCCGGCATCGGCCGAGCACTCTCGGCCATGGCCCGCATGACCACTGCACCACCGACCAGTCTGCCGACCATGACTCGTCGCCGACTCACGCTGGCGTGCGCTACGGCCGGAAGCTGCGCGCGCTAGCCGACTGTCGATGAGTCACTGGACTAACAAACTACCAGTAACGCCGCTAGTCGGCGGCGGCGTGCGCTACCCCTGCCGGATTAGCGTGCGCCCACGGCCAAGCGATGGCGTGCGCTACCTGCCGATCTGGCCGAGTCGAGAACCTCGAAACCCCACTGTCGGCCCGATAACGTGCGTTGGTCGACCAAGCTAGCGTCGCTACACTGCCGGTTAGCGCGCGACCTTCCGGCGATGGCGTGCGCTCGCCCGGTTCTTACCGCTGTCCGTGGTGCCGCAATCGTCCGGTCGATCCATAGCCGTCGGCCCGATCCCATAACCGCCCGAGGGCTCGGCGACCCGATTTAAGCGCCGCAGGCGAACACGGCGAAAAGTTCGCGGACGACATCAACGACCGAAATGGAAACATAATACCATAATTAATCATACGCGACCAAGAAGCGGGTCGAGACAACAATTCAGATACGGATACGTAACTTTCAAGAAATTACAAAATGGCCCAAAGCGCGGAAATCACGATCGTGATCGAATAACAAAACCGAAGTTGAACACGTCTAACAAAGTTAAAGCGGACTTGCGGGAAACTCGAAGCAGCCGATTTGGACGAGATTCGCAAGAATCGAACTCAAGTGCGGAAAAGTCGCTAAAAAGCACAGAACTCAACAAAACAACGCCGAAACGAACTCGGATGGCAAAAAGTGTAGAATTAATCATTCTCATAATGACGAAATGGTCATGAGCGAGTCGTCAAAACGGACTTCCACTGAAAAAAAAAGAAATTATCGGAAATTGAAAATTGCGGATATTACATGCACAAATGGACTCAACCACTTATTTCGAAAGGGTCAACCTGAGGCTGGTAAAGGAACAAATCATCTTTATCATCGTAGTCGACTTTGAACATGTTATCCAGAGGATGAAGAAAAATGGTATCTACCATTTTCTGGACATTTTCCCCAAGCAACTTTTTAATGAGGCTGTCATCTGCTTCTATAGGGAAGCACAAGTCACAGAGCACTGCATCCTAAGCTCGATTTTTTTTAGAAGAAGTCACGATAACTCAACAGACCATCGCCGACGCTTTCAAGATGGAGAACAGGGGGTCGAAGCCCTGAAGCAGAGCCCAACCGAAACCTGGTACGAAACCAAGTCTCCTGAACAACCTATAAAGGTCAAACTCACAGCTAAGAAGGGAGACCTGAAGAGAGAATACAAGTATGTCTTAGAAATAAACAACAAGATAGTCATGGGCATGGCAGGGAGTTTTGATCAACTTTCTTCTGCCAAATACACGGTGATGGGAGCCCTAATCCAAAGGGAGAGAATTAACTTGCGTGACTACATTTACAGACAACTAGTCAGGGTACTTAATAAAGTTAGCTGGGATGAGAGTGAAAAGAAATTCAGACAAAAGTTGGCCTATGGAACTATGATAAGCTGGATATTGGAGTTCCTTGGCAAGGCCAAAGGAAAAGCTGATATATTTCAGATCAGCAAAAGACTTGGTCACCTAGACCAAGACACTTTGAATAAATTGAGAGATAAGCAGCTGAAGGCAGCTAAGATGTTGAGGGAAATGACAAGTGGCACCTCACCTTAGAGAGGACCTTCAGACTCATACGAGGTCCAATCATATGCAGCTGCCCAACACCCATCTGAAGGAATTACAGAGGAGATGACGTCAGCTACCCCTGCATCTGAGATTCTGTTAAATTCACATGCACCTGAGATCCCACCTACAGATGACTCTGACGCTGAAAACACTCCTCTGTCCAAGATATTCAAGAGGAAATCACCTGAACCAGAGTAAGTCGTCTACATCCACTCCTCACCTGATCAGCCCTCCAAGAGACAGAGACATCTGATAGACTACTCTTTAGAAGAAGAAGAAGAAGAAGAAGAACTGCAGACTGCCACATCACCTGCACCTGCACCAATTACAGAACAACCTGATCAGATGCAGATGGTCATATCACCTGCACCAGCTGCACTGGAGATCAACCTGCTCACTCCTCAGAGCTAGTGGCAGAGATAATTCCCCTCTTAACACTCCCAAGTGTTACTGAGGAAGAAGAAGCTGAGGAAACCATTGATATACCAGAAGTTGTATATCATCTCAATCTCAGGAGAACAATCCCCTGAACCTCACCTCAGAGCAATTGAAAATGGTAAAACAACAATCTCTTAAATTTTCATTTGTCAACATTTTTGAAGAGTGAAAGGAATTAAAAACACTCGCCTTCACTCAATTGAGAGAGTTTGTTGAGAGGAGTACCTGGGAACACCGAACACCCCCAGGCTACTGAGCAACTTATAATGTTTTTCTGTCAAGAGACGGATGTAAAGTTGTTGCTCCAGGAGAACTGGTTCATGTCTCACTTCAAACAAAACATGGACCACTCCGTCCTTCATGTTATGAGGGGTGTAGCACAAGGTGAAACCCTTGGAGGGGAAGGCAAAGTAGAAAAGGAAGAAGAATGAGGAGAGAAAGAAAAACAAATCATAATTGTTGAAGTTGAAAAAGATGAAAGTGTTGAAAAAATAGTAGAAAAAGAAAAGAAAGATGGAGTTAAAAAGGAGGAAAAGAAAGAACAGAAATAAGAAGAAAAAGTTGAAAAAGAAGAAGTTGAAAAGAAAGTAGAAGAACAAGATGAGATCATATAAGAAGAAAAGAAAGAAGAAGAAGAAGAAAAAGAAGAAGAAGGAGAAATAAAAGAGGAGAAAAGAAGAGATGATGAGGTTGATGACCATGATGCACCTGATCAAGCATCCAGCTCACATCAGCTCACTTCATATGATAGATCAGGCACTCCTGATAAAACCCCACCTGATCAGAGAGCACCTGATAGGAGCATACCATCTGAAAAATCTACAACAATGAAATCAGCACAGGAAAGCTCAGGAGAGAACAATGCTCATCAGATGGCACCTGAAATTCAACTGCCATCAAACTTCACTGAGATGGTCAGAAGGCTTGTGGAAGAGACAGTTGCCCAACTCGTGGCAGCTGAGGTCAAACCTGAGCTGAAAACCTTAAATGACAAATTGGACGCATTTATCAATAGGAAGGAACCATCCCCACCACCCTCAAGCTCGATAATGCCTCTTGGCATGTCTGACTTTATGATTAGTGTGGAGAAACAGCTAGCCAAGATTCTTGATGCTGGTAAAAAAAGGGGAAGATGGGAATAGGGGGAAAGAAAAGCAAGAAGCAAGAACAAAAAATCAACAAGACCTCCCTCTGATGCAGGCGGGTAGTTCTAGCCTGAAAAGGAAAGAGCCAGCTGCACCATCAGACCCACCTGCAGCCAAGAAAAAAAGAACTGGACAAAATCTAGAGGTGAGATACCGATGGGAAGGCAAAGAACTACAATTTATTGAAGAGTTCATGCCTGCTGAGGCAGAACATATGTGGGGAAGTGCAAGAAAGCAATTCATTGAGAAGTACTACCTCTGGGAAATACTTCAAGATAAGGACTTCTCCCCACAAGAAACGTTCATCAACTTCATGGAGATGAATTTCCCCAAACTTTGGGAAATTTTGAAGAAATATGCTGAAAAGGATTTCAATGCATACCCTATGATCCCAAGTTTCAGACCTGAAGAAGCACCTATACTCATGAATGGAGAACTTGATGAAATTGCTCTTCGGGAAGAGATTAAAGAAGTATGCATTGAAAATAATTTCACATCTCCAGAACAGCTGCAGTTTGCTTCCTTAGTGGTCAAAAAGAAATATGGGTTAGCCCCAGTTACAAAAAGACCCATTGGAGCAAAACCCTTGAAGTCACTCCCTACACCAAAGCACATTAGAGGAAGAGGAAGAGGCAGAGGAGGTAGATGATTTTTATTACTTGTAATTTATTTGTAATTTACAGTTTACTTGTAATTTTCATTTTTAATTGTAATTTTTCATTCAGACTGTTCTGTATGTAATTTAATAACTCTGAAAGTTTATAACAGTCACATGAATGACAACCACTAGTTGTCTCAAATAGACTGAGTTTGATTTTTGTCTCGCACTTTATCTTTGTGCAGACTTGTTTTACATTTGAATGTTTAAGTTTTGCCATCATCAAAACAGGAGAAATTGTTAGGAATACTTAGATTTTGATGATATCATCTCTGTACTTGTGATTTATTCAAATGTATATTCTAAGTACTTGGCATTGTAAAGAAGAACCAAATGAGTATCTTCTATGAGCCATTGATGTAGGCTAATATTGATCTGAAGTTAATCAGTTAAAAATCGGCTAAGTATAGAACCGCCGATATATCAGGCGGCCTTTTTATCAAGCGAGTTTTGGTCAACAGAAATATCAGAGAGGTTTGACGAAAACACTATAGCAGCCTAAGAGCAGACGTGTTATCATCAGGCGAGAAAAGTTCAGTCGAGTCTTGGTCAACTCAAGCAGATCAGAGAAGGTTGGCCACAGACAAGTTATCATCAGACAACCTATTATCAGAGGAGTTCTGGTCAACAAAGCATATCATAGAAGTATGACCGCAGACAAGTTATTATCAGAGAAGGTCTGGTCAACACAAAACATCCGCTGGGTTTGACCACAAATGAGATATCATCAGACGAGTTTTTCAGGCAATATTCGGTCAAAGTAAAACATTAGATGTAGGTTGACTACATACAAGTTCTTTATCAGATAAGGTTTTCGGTCAAACAGAACATCAGAAGAGGTTGACCAAACTTATTATGCAGTCAAGTTTTTGAAGAAGCTTAGTACATGTCAGCAAAGTGTTGAAAGTCAACAATAATGGAAAGACATGCGGACGTAAATTCAAGGAGACAAAGCGAATGATTCCCGGAAAGTTAGGAATTAAATATTCCTTAAGATCCACGCCATAAAGACTTATGAATATACAAATCAAGAAAAGCGGCGCAACAGGAAGATTCTTCAAACGAACAATTTGAAGAAAGGTAATCAAGCTATGCAAAGATAGAAAAGAATAAACAAAGAAGTCCACTCTCCAATGGACGGATTTGTTACAAGATGCAACGGCTATGAAGAAGCTCAAGATTCGTACTATAATTATCTGAAGATCAGAATGAACAAAGTACAATGCGAACAATACTTACAAGCAATCAAAGCAATCAAATCTATCAAGAGAACTATAACATCATGAAGAGCAAAGTTTCAAAGATCATATTCTGAGAAGCTCTTGAAGTTGTAGAATACAACACTCTTGTCTTAAAAGCTTGAGTACGGGGTACTTCTGTGAACGAGGTTTCAGAAGTTTTGTGACTGATAAGTCATGCACGGGGTTTTGATTGGAAGGTGATAGACAGCTCGAGAGTTGTTGAGGCATCCACGAGTTTTCGATCAAGAGTTGCTATACAATCAAGGGAGTTGCAACGGCCACGGGTTTCCACTGGTTGGAAGCTGTTGTAACAAGAGAATTCATTGTAACATTTATCACCGGTTGACAGTTATAGTGAATTTATCTCCAACTGATTTGGAGAGAAGTGGACTAGTAGAGGATTACCCCATATCTGAAACCACTATAAGTGCCTGTGTGTTTTACTGCATTACATCATACCTATCTGTTGCATTCATATTTACTGTTCCATTTAATAGTCAACTGTCTTCCGCATGCTTAGTCTTTACAGTCGACATAAGTCACCTGCAGTCGATATAAGTCACCTGCAGTGTTACCAGCTGTGCTTCCGCACTGCTCATCTGCAGCTAAGGTTTGTTAGCTGCATATTATACAGCTGAAGAAACTCACCTGATTAAGGAAAAGAGTTTAATAAATCTATTCACCCCCTCTAGACTCATTCCTGACGATTTGTGACCTACACATGTGTCCTTCCTCGTGGCAGAAGTAGCCCCGATTCTGTCCAAGCATACAGATACCTTTATGTCCCTTGCGACAAGTAGCACAGTTCCAGTCTTAACATTCTTCTTACTACTACTTCCTTGGTCATGTCACTTGCGCTTGTTAGTGGCTGCGACTGGAGGTGTTGTTGCCTTTTCCACATCCAAGCTGATAGATATGTCCTAGGCCCTGGAAACCGCTTCCTTGTAGGTCAAACGCCCATGACCAGTCAAGTGATGACGAATCTGGTCACACAGTCCATCTCGGAACTTCTGGGACTTCATGTCATCAGTCTCGACCAAGGAACATATGGTTGAACTTGTGCTCGTAGTCGGTGACTGATATTATTCCTTGAGTCAGGTCAAGGAATTCTTTCTGTATTTTGGTTTTGTATACCCTTGGATAGTACTTTTCCATAACAGTTTTCTTGAACTCATCCCAAGTAAACGCTTCCTTCTCGTCTTGGATTTTCAGTCTCCACAATCCAATCCACCATGTTCTAGCATCCTCCTTGAGCTGAAATACGGCACACGACACTTTCTGAGCATCGGTGCATGCCATGTAATCGAAGATACTATCTAGGTTCAATAACCATTCTTCTATGGCTGTTGGTCCCTCACGACCAAAAAAGACGGGAGGCTTGAACTGATTGAACCACTTGATGACTTGAGCTTTAACTTGCTCCGAATTGTTAGACGGCAAAATGGTCGCACCTTGAAGCAATGTGGCTAGTCCAGCCAAAAGCTGATCTTGAGTAGGTTGAGCGTTGCGGTTACCACGATTAGCCATGAGTCTGCCAACGAGTTATAAAAACCCATTAGTCGACGCAGTTCGAAAAATAAAGAATAGGGAGATACCGATAGTACGCATATAATAGTCACATCACATAAAAAAATTGATAGAAGGCGATAGAAATAACAGATATTCATTATATATATATATATAATATGTTTTAAAAAAAAATGAAATTAGAAACATCAACCAGAATTCTTAACATAATAGCTATGTAATAAAAATCAACTAAGACTACGACCACTCCTCATCATCACTGCTAATAATCTTTATAACAGGAACAAGGGGTCGCGGCTCAATCCACGAAATAATGTCATCATCGGACTCAATGTCTGCCATTATAATGTAATATCCGCAATTTTCGATTTTCGGTAAATTTCTTTTTTCGGCCGAAGTCCGTTTTGACGACTCGCTCATGACCGTTTCGTCATTCTGAGAATGATTAATTCTACACTTTTTGACTTCCGAGTTTATTTCGGAGTCGTTTTGTTGAGTTCCGTGCTTTTTAACGACTTTTCCGCACTTGAGTTCGGTTCTTGCGAATCTCGTTGGCTAACATTGTTTGAGTTTCCGTAAGTCCGTTTAACTTTGTTAGACGTGTTGTGAACTTCGGTTTGGTTATTCGATCACGTATCGTGATTTCCGGGCGTTTTGGGCCATTTTGTAATTTCTTGTAAGTTTCGGGTATCCGTATCTGTAATTGTTGTCTCGACCCGTTTCTTGGTCGCGTATGACTAATTATGGTGTTATGTTTTCATTTCGGGCCGTTGATGTCGTCCGCGAACTTTTAAATCGTGTTCGTTAAATGCGTTTTGGAAATCGGGTCGCCGAGCCACAGCGGTTGCGGGGTGGCCGGACGGTTGCGGGGCGCCGGACGATTGCAGGCACCGGCCGGACAGTCGGCGAGAACCGCGTAAGCGCACGCCTTCGCCGGAAGAGGCTGCGCTAACCGGCGAGGTAGCGCCTGTGCTCGGGTGGCTAGCGTGTCTGCTCGGGCACAGGCGAAGGATTACGAGGTTGGACTCGGTCGGGATCGGCGGGTAGCGCACGCTCTGTCGGTCGTAGCGCCACGCTAACCGGCGAGGGTAGCGCCGCTGCCGGCCGACTAGCGTCGTTACACAGGTAAGTTTGTTAGTCCGGTGGCTCTTTGGGCGGAGTCGGCTAGCGCGCGCGAGGCCGGCCGTAGCGCACGCTAGCGGGAGTCGGGCGGACGAGTCATGGTCGGCAGAATTGGTCGGTGGTGCCGGGTCATGCGGGCCATGGCCGAGAGTGCTCGGCCGATACTGGCCGATAGCGCACGCTAGTCCGGGAAGGCTAGCGCACGCTAGTTCCGGCCCAGTATATAAATGACAGACCAGCGACTTTTTCAGTCATTTTTCATTTCATTTCTCTTCGGTCCATGGTGAGGTTTTGGAGGAGACGAAGCCATGTTGTTTAACAACAAATCCATGAAGTTCTTGAGTTCATAACATCAATAAATCATCCGTTATCATCCTTTGATCCAGCGAATCAAGGTAATCTTCCTTAGAACCCTAATTTCGTGAATTTGGGGGTTTTTGCATTTTTGTCCGATTCGTTCCGTGTTGTTGATTAATTCATGATGGGTATGATTAATCTTGGTAGTATTCTCGTGTTTAACATCATTTAATCCATTGTTCTTCGTCGAATCGAAGTATATTTCTTGATTTCCTTCGAATTGACTTTTCGGGATTTGTCCCCGATCTCGTTTCCATCCGTTTTCGATGGATCGATTATGGTTAAATGATGTTGTTAAACATATTCTATGGATTGTATATCCATATTTCAACTTGGAATTCCGTTTTCGTGTTTTGTCGGGACGAATCGTGTTCTTGGCCGTTTTGGGGAAAACACTTGAACATTCGTCGTTCGTTCTTTGAATTCAACGGCTTTGTGTCATGCTATGGAATTCATTTTCATTGTTGTTATTGTCCTCCGTAGTTTATTATCGCGAATTGGCGTTCGGTGGAATCGGCGGGTTCGTAGTCGGTTCGGGCCAACCTACTTGGTCGATTCTCCGCGTTGTTCTTATTCGAGGCAAGTACCTTGTCCATACTTTTCTTGTTTTGTGGATATGATGATTGGTGATCGTCTTGGTTTATTTGTTTGTTTGAAATGAGTTTTCAAAAGATTTGGTTAGCCTTGTTAAAGGCCCTCTTTCAAAACCGTGTGTGTTTTGTGATTGGTGTGTTCCATGAACGAGTATGTGACCCCTGTGGATATGTTTGGTGTTGATGATGCACTTGGTGTTGCGTGTGGATGTATATTGTTTCATTTCGGTGCATTGTGTTTTGACGTGGTGTTTTGCAAAGTGTTTGATGCCTCGGGTGAATTGTTTGGATATCCTTGGTGTGATGTGTTAATTGCGCATGATTGATTCGCTAGCCACTCGGGGTCCGCGGGATCACGGAGTGGGATTCGTGGCTTCGTCCGGTCTGGCGGCGTGTGGTGCTTGAGTATTTCGCTAGCCAGCTCGGGGGGTCCGACGGGATCACGGGGTGGGATTTGTGGCTTCGTCCCGGTCCTAGGCGATGCGAGTACATGTTTTGTGAATGTGTTTGCTCACCTCGGGAGGGTTCGACGGGACCACGGAGGGAATTCCAATGGCTTCGACACAGGTTCACGAGTGAAACTTCACCGCTATGTGTGTATATTTTGTGATTGTTTTTCGCTCACCTCGGGAGGTCGATGGGATCACGGAGGAATTCCATTGGCTTTGACACGGATTCACGAGTGCGGTTGCGTATGTTTTGTGAATGTGTTTGCTCACCTCGGGAGGGTTCGACGGGGCACGGAGGGAATTCCATTGGCTTCGACTGGATTCACGAGTGAAACTTCACGTGCGTGTGTATTTTACGTCGTCGAGGACACATGATGTGGGTTTTTAACCTTGTGTATTATGGTTGGTTTTATTTGCGAAAACAAAACTTTTGAGGTGTGACCCTGTTAATTTTGGAAAGCGAAGGATTCGGTAATCTAAATTATCTCCTACTAAAACTCTCGATGGCAATTCAAACTGTTTTATAAATAGTTTTCCCTTGATTTGTGACCTTTCGGTTTAGAATGTTTTGCAAACTCTTGCCTCGGGAAGTACTTTTCATCACGTTTGGACTTTTAAGGATTCACAGTTATTGTTATTCGTAAAATGTGAATTGTATGGCTCGTATTTGCACTTTGTTCTTGCACTAGCAAAACGGTGGAGTTTGCTAACCCCCGAGTATTCGGGGGTTGGATGTCTATTTTTGCATTCAGGTTTTGGAGCATAGCACAGGGTTGGCACGAAGGATGATGAAAGATGAATGATACTAATCACACGAGGATCCGTTGCTGTCGTATTGGTCTGGTTGTATTTTCTTTTCCGCTGCAGTATATTTTCCCCGTTGTACGGGTGTGATTGTATTTCGACCCCTGCGTGGGCATGAGTTGTATTTGAGTTGTACATATTTATTGAAAGACCAAATCGGTCTACTGAGTCATTTTAGCCTTAAAGGCGATGTTTGATTGTAGTTGTCGGCCTGGTAGGTCCTCGAGGAGAGGGTCTACGGCGTGTAATATCCCTGAGCGGATTGGGGGTGTTACAGAAATGGTATCGGAGCTTAGGTTGAGGAAAACCTAGGCTGTCGGGTCAAGTCGTGTTGTTTGAGTCTTGTTTCGTCGGATTTTATCTGACTGAGTCGTGTCGCGACGCGTCGTTTGAGTTTGTTGGCCGTGATTAGTATCGTGGGGCGATCATCATCTTCGTGCGACCTATGGATGTAAGTCTCCCTTCCTTGTGTGGTGCCTCGTGTGACACGAGCTATTTTTTTATGATTATTTGTTAAGTGACGGAATCCTCTTACGGATTTTGATTTCTTGATATGTGGTTATTTTACTCTCATGTTTCATTTATATGAGGAGTGTTGTCATTACTTGCGTCCTTTTGACTGTGATACTTGACTGTTGTTTTCGGTAAAAGACAGGTGTTGTCTTGATTTTTGAGCGAGTTGTTGCGTGTATTATGATTGTATGTAAGTGAATATTGTTACATGAGCATTTTTGGGCATTCCAACCCATTGAATTATTTTTGAAAACCTTGAGTATCTCAGAAAATAAATTTCGAGACGTACATTTAAAATGAATTGTTTTCTCGTAGCACTTCCAAGGTGCCACAATATGTTTCAAAATTCTTTTACCTCGAGGACCAAAATGTTTTGAGATATTTTCAGTATTTTATAAACACTTTTCTGAAAGTTTTTCACTAAGAGAAAGTGTCCTCATTTTTTTTTATCGATGTGAAATGGTTCTCCAAAGTCTCGAAAATGATGTTTGTTCATCTTTTTGTAAAATGATACTCAAGACCAACTGGTGTTTCCAAACTGTTTTCATAAGGTGGTTTTCGTTTTAAAACCCATCATTTCCTGCTTATGGTCGGAGAAGGTGTGTATGATGTTGGTATTGTTGTTAGGGTGTTAGCCCTCCGAATTGTGATTGAATTGGTGGTGTGAACGTTGAGTCGTTCGCCACGCATATGTTTTGTTAGCCCTTTGTGGGAGGTGTGATGACGATCTTCAATGTTTTCATTTCTTGGTGGCTTGCATGTTATCGCACCTGTGTGAGCTGTTAAAGCTTGAGTTTGTACATTTGTGTATATGTGTGATTGTTTCATGATTGTGGTAATTATGTGCTGGTTATCGTTCGGGCCGTTGAGGTCGCCGAATGATACCGTCGTTGTTGTAGTATTTGTGTGTGTATTACTTTACGATGGTAATCGTTGTATATGATATGTATTATGATTCCTTGTTGTGCTGAGTTGGCATCTCCGGTTTGTTATTTTGTGATGTTATGTTCCATTGTATCTAGCATTTGTATTTTCGGTATGCCGAGCCGAGGCATTTCAACTGTGATGTGTCGGGGGAATGTACGTGCAATTTGTAATCCGGTGTTACAGATTCCCTACCGACTCTCTCGTTTTCGTTGATACTTTATGAACTTGTTCTGTATTTCGGTTTAAATCGTCGAGCAGTGTGATCTTGTTGTAGGTCGATCTAGTTATCGCTGTGACTTTTTCGAGATCGGTTCAACTCTTGTGAAAATTGTTCGGAAGTGACATCATTTGGTTCTATTAACTCTTCCATTCGACGTGGATCGGATTTTGAATTTCTGTATTTTCGACTCTGCCGACTCATTTATGCTCCTTAACATTTTCTGAACTTTCCCTATCCCTTACTTTTGATCGAACGAGGGTGGTATTGTTTCGGAATAACTCGTTTGTCGTTGTGACTTTTCAATCGCTACCCTTTCCTGTGGATCTTATGGGAATGCATGTCTTGTAGTTCTCGCCAGATCATCCTGGGAGTTGTTGCTTGAATTGTATTATCCTTCGTGTTTCGGACATGATTGTTCGATCTTTGTTGTCTCGATCGTTTGCTTGTTCGGTTTTTGTTCTCGTTTCGTGATTGTTGAGCATTCAGGCTTCTTCATAATTCCCTTAAGTTCGGGAAATTAGTCTCTTTTTCGATCTTCCAACCCTTGGGCGGTGGGATTCCGCATTTGTTCAGCGGTTGGCTCGCGTTTTGATTGATGTACCGTTGGGTTGGTCAATCATATTGATTTTCGTTCGTTGTGTTTTGTGATTGTCGGATAATTGACTTGGCTATATTATCCGTTTGATGATGCTTGTCATTTGTTGGTTTTATTATATCCCTAGCGGCGACGTTGTGTTGGTCGCCGTGGAGCGTGTTTTCACGCCATATATTCCTTTGCACTGTTTGTAACATTTCGCCGTTGGGCGTTGGTTACGCATTCTTGTGTATCTCGTTGAGTTTTTCCTGGCAGAATATTTCTTCTCCCTACTTGTTTTAAGTTTCGGGACGAAACTTCTTTTAAGGAGGGTAGAATGTATATCCGCAATTTTCGATTTTCGGTAAATTTCTTTTTTCGGCCGAAGTCCGTTTTGACGACTCGCTCATGACCGTTTCGTCATTATGAGAATGATTAATTCTACACTTTTTGACTTCCGAGTTTGTTTCGGAGTCGTTTTGTTGAGTTCCGTGCTTTTTAACGACTTTTCCGCACTTGAGTTCGGTTCTTGCGAATCTCGTTCGAAACTGCTGTTTCGAGTTTCCCGTAAGTCCGTTTAACTTTGTTAGACGTGTTGTGAACTTCAGTTTGGTTATTCGATCACGTATCGTGATTTCCGGGCATTTTGGGCCATTTTGTAATTTCTTGTAAGTTTCGGGTATCCGTATCTGTAATTGTTGTCTCGACCCGTTTCTTGGTCGCGTATGACTAATTATGGTGTTATGTTTTCATTTCGGGCCGTTGATGTCGTCCGCGAACTTTTCGTCGTGTTCGTTAAAATGCGTTTTGAAATCAGTCGTCGAGCCGGTGGTCAGTCTTGGCCGGACGGTTCTGGGGCGGGACGATTGCGGGCACCGGCCGGACAGTGCGGCAGGAACCGGCGTAGCGCACGCCATCGCCGGAAGGCTGCGCGCTAACCGGCAGGGGTAGCGCACGCTATCGGGTGGCCTAGCGTCTGTTGCTCGGGCACAGGCGGAAGGATTACGAGGTTACGGACTCGGTCGGGATCGGCGAGTAGCGCACGCTCTTGTCGGTCGTGGCGCACGCTAACCGGAGTAGCGCCTGCCGGCCGACTAGCGTCGTTACAGGTAAGTTTGTTAGTCCGGTGGCTCTTTGGGCCAGTCGGCTAAGCGCGCGGCTTCGGCCGTAGCGCACGCTAGCGGGAGTCGGGCGGACGAGTCATGGTCGGCAGTGGTCGGTGGTGCCGGGTCATGCGGGCCATGGCGAGAGTGCTCGGCGTCTTGGCCGATAGCGCACGCTAGTCCGGGAAAAGGCTAGCGCCACGCTAGTTCCGGCCCGATATATAAATGACCAGACGGCGACTTTTCGATCATTTTTCATTTCATTTCTCTTCGGTCATGGTGAGGTTTTGGAGAGCGAAGCCATGTTGTTTAACAACAAATCCATGAAGTTCTTGAGTTCATAACATCAATCAATCATCCGTTATCATCCTTTGATCCAGCGAATCAAGGTAATCTTCCTTAGAACCCTAATTTCGTGAATTTGGGGTTTTTGCATTTTTGTCCGATTCGTTCCGTGTTGTTGAATAATTCATGATTGTAATGATTAATCTTTGTAGTATTATCGTGTTTAACATCATTTAATCCATTGTTCTTCGTCGAATCAAGTATATTTCTTGATTTCCTTGAATTGACTTTTCGGGGGATTTGTCCCCGATCTCGTTTTCCATCCGTTTTCGATGGATCGATTATGGTTAAATGATGTTGTTAAACATATTCTATGGATTGTATATCCATATTTCAACTTGGAATTCCGTTTTCGTGTTTTGTCGGGACGAATCGTGTTCTTGGCCGTTTTGGGGAAAACACTTGAACATTCGTCGTTCGTTCTTTGAATTCAACGGCTTTGTGTCATGCTATGGAATTCATTTTCATTGTTGTTATTGTCCTCCGTAGTTTATTATCGCGAATTGGCGTTCGGTGGAATCGGCGGGTTCGTAGTCGGTTCGGGCCAACCTACTTCGGTCGATTCTCCGCGTTGTTCTTATTCGAGGCAAGTACCTTGTCCATACTTTTCTTGTTTTGTGGATATGATGATTGGTGATCGTCTTGGTTTATTTGTTTGTTTGAAATGAGTTTTCAAAAGATTTGGTTAGCCTTGTTAAAGGCCCTCTTTCAAAACCGTGTGTGTTTTGTGATTGGTGTGTTCCATGAACGAGTATGTGACCCCTGTGGATATGTTTGGTGTTGATGATGCACTTGGTGTTGCGTGTGGATGTATATTGTTTCATTTCGGTGCATTGTGTTTTGACGTGGTGTTTTGCAAAGTGTTTGATGCCTCTGGGTGAATTGTTTGGATATCCTTGGTGTGATGTGTTAATTGCGCATGATTGATTCGCTAGCCAGCTCGGGGGGTCCGACGGGATCACGGAGTGGGATTCGTGGCTTCGTCCCGGTCTGGCGGCGTGTGGTGCTTGAGTATTTCGCTAGCCGGCTCGGGGTCCGCGGGATCACGGGGTGGGATTTGTGGCTTCGTCCGGTCTGGCGATGCGAGTACATGTTTTGTGAATGTGTTTGCTCACCTCGGGAGGGTTCGGGGACCACGGAGGAATTCCAATGGCTTCGACACAGGTTCACGAGTGAAACTTCACCGCTATGTGTGTATATTTTGTGATTGTTTTTCGCTCACCTCGGGAGGTCCGATGGGATCACGGAGGGAATTCCATTGGCTTTGACACAGATTCACGAGTGCGGTTGCGTATGTTTTGTGAATGTGTTTGCTCACCTCGGGAGGGTTCGACGGGGCCACGGAGGGAATTCCATTGGCTTCGACCTGGATTCACGAGTGAAACTTCACGGGTGCGTGTGTATTTTACGTCCGTCGAGGACACATGATGTGGGTTTTTAACCTTGTGTATTATGGTTGGTTTTATTTGCGAAAACAAAACTTTTGGGCTGTGACCCTGTTAATTTTTGGAAAGCGAAGGATTCGGTAATCCTAAATTGTCTCCTACTAAAACTCTCGATGGCAATTCAAACTGTTTTATAAATAGTTTTCCCTTGATTTGTGACCTTTCAGTTTTAGAATGTTTTACCAAACTCTTGCCTCGGGAAGTACTTTTCATCACGTTTGGACTTTTAAGGATTCCTGGTTATTGTTATTCGTAAAATGTGAATTGTATGGCTCGTATTTGCACTTTGTTCTTGCACTAGCAAAACAGTGGAGTTTTGCTAACCCCCGAGTATTCGGGGGGTGGATGTCTAATTTTGCATTCAGGTTTTGGAGCATAGCACATGGTTGGCACGAAGGATGATGAAAGATGAATGATACTAATCGCACGTGGATTCGTTGCTGTCGTATTGGTCTGGTTGTATTTTCTTTTCCGCTGCAGTATATTTTCCCCGTTGTACGGATGTGATTGTATTTCGACCCCTGCGTGGGCATGAGTTGTATTTGAGTTGTACATATTTATTGAAAGACCAAATCGGTCTACTGAGTCATTTTAGCCTTAAAGGCGATGTTTGATTGTAGTTGTCGGCCTGGTAGGTCCTCGAGGAGAGGGTCTACGGCGTGTAATATCCCTGAGCGGATTGGGGGTGTTACATATAACATCCTTCATGTTCTCCGCGAGGTCTTCCTTTGAGCTCTCATCAGGATCTTCTTCTGGGTCTTTCTCGGGATCCTTTTCAGGGTCTTCTTCATGATCTTCTTCAGAGTCTTCTTCAGGATCCTCTTCTGGGTCTTATTCGGGATACTCTTCCTCCATAGAGTCGGAACTCTAATTTTCAGCTGGTATCACATATCGAGCGTACATATCTAACAAATGCCCGGCTACGAACTGGAAATCATACGTGGTCTCCGGCTCTTCTAGTGTTCTCTTCGTGGACTCTTGACAAAGCTGGGAAAATGCAATAACCCCAATCATCGGGTAACTTTCCAATTAGGTGGTTCAACTATTGTATGGCAGAACCTTGTTTCCCGGACTACAACCACTTGCTCAGCCTGTTGATGACATAATGCGGTGCATTTTCTGGTAAACTCGTATCATCCCATGAATCTTTGCGTGCTAGAAAACGCGGGTCATACGTAGCAAGAAACCTCTTATGTTGTGTCATCTTAGGTTTGGCCATTCTAACAGTTAGCATGCATATACAACATGTAAATAAAATGAAATGATGGATGCATGAATAATGATAGTTTTAAATTGAAATTTGGTACCTTAGACGGAGTGACAAAGTGGCAAAGCTGAGAGCATATGATACTTTTTTTTATTTTAGCGGGTCTACAGAAAGGTAAAACCCTCTCTGATACCACTATGTAAAGCCCCGACTTTCTAGGAATAATTATAGGAAAAAATAAGTAAAAGATGAATTTGACGAAAAATAAGTTCCTTTGAGAATATTTAAATTCTCGCCAACAAAGTCGAGTCGCTCACTGACTAAAATAAATACCTATTAATTAAGGCAACGACATGTCGTAATTAAGAGGTCATAGTTGCGGCGGAAGAAATTTAAAAATTATTATTACCAATCAATGGTTTCCCCAAATAAATAAATATTTCAAAGCATAAGACATAAAAGAAAATCATCGTTTAATAAAAACTCTCATCATATACCCTCTCGGCTCGCTCCTTCGTCCTTTCAGTCCGGTTTAACCTCCGTGATCAATATACGTGGGGGTGAGCTTCCTTCAGCTTGTGGGAATTACACATATCATAATAGTATACAAATTCATGGAAAGCAATTAAATGATTATTCTATTAATAATATTTTCCCCAACATGAATACATCTATATAATATCACATATAACATGAATCTAGCATGCATGTGAATATTAAGGTTGTGCAGGTGTCCCCACACAACATATATCTTAAGATAGCCTCTTTACACGTACACAGGTAAGCCTGATTTACAACATGTATCCTCAATTTTAAACATAAATAGAATATCACATAGCAGTCCAAGTAAAGCAATTAAAGTGATAGTGAAAATTTCCACCTGATAAAATGATGCTGCTGGATTTGAATATGAAGATGCTCAACTCACAGTCTTGTCCGTAAATCTTTGTTAATATCTACATATAACAATGATAATAATTATAATCATTATAATTTATTATTATGTAACAACTGAAAATAAGATCTAATGTATAAATTAAAGTTGTTTATTAATTAATTGATAATTCTACATTATAAATGACTTGGGTCAAAATAGGGCTCGATTTGAAGGTATTATAAGTTGTCTGAGGTTAATTGTAATAATTAGAAGATGTTTGAGGTGTGTTGTGTGGCGATTAATACGCCTCGAAGGCTATCGGAATAAGGGCCGAGCGACCAAAGCCAGCATCAAATAGACCAAGGCAGACGTGCCAACCGAAGATGCCAGATCATGGTCAAGTGCCTAGCGGTCGACGTCCAGGACGATCGTTTCTTGGCACCTGGCGATCGCCTATAGTACCCGACCGAGGACGACCGTCCTATGCCACGTGTAAAACCAACATCCGTCAAAGTCTGCGAAGACCGAATCTCAGGATGAAGGCCCACGTGCAGATCCGCAAAAGGCGCCGTATGAACAGGCTTGACTCCAGCCCATCAGTAGTTGTCGGTGACAAGGACAACCTCACCTACCGACAGACCCGCCGAAAGGTCCTAGGTGGGACCTCCCAAGACTGCGACGTGAGGCACATGTCGCCTTCTCATTGGTTCGCGCATCTGGCTGCCAGCAGCAACTGTGGACTTTAAAGAAACAGTCCCACGTGCTGAGACGATCGCCCGCTTAATTTAATGCAGGAACGGTGATCGCCCGTTTGGGACAGAGACATCCCAACAACCTCCTCTTATATAAATAGGAGACCTCCAGCATTGGAAAACACACGATTACACACAGTAAACAATACAGAGAACACTTCATCTTTGTAACAAGAACTCACAGAGCTTTAACTCTGGTTCTTCCGGCAATCATCAACACTCAAGGGCTAGATAACTAGGGTCATTACACTCATTGTAATTGTACTCTAACATTAATATTCGTACTCCAAAGCAGTATTCATATTAATAATATCTCGCAAGAGCATTCAAGCCCAGGACTAACAACTCCGGCAAATCTTGTGTTATTTACATTCCTTCGTACGTGCTCTCGCATTTTGTTTGTTACTTACCCAAAGCCATATCCAGCAAACCATTACATATAATATTTTGGGTAACAACAGGGTGAAATTGAAAGGTTATTAAAAATTGAGGGCTCAATTGGGATATAACCTAAAACTAAAGGTATAAAAACCCTCACAATCGATCGTCCGCTAACGCTTATTTCTCCCTTCTCTACCTCTCGTCCCTCTCTCTATCTCTCTCTCTCTAAAATCTCCTCGGTCGCAGCTTGCAGAAGACACATACACACTCGGTTTGATGCACACACAACACATAAACTCACACACACACACACACACTTTCCGGCTCACCCAAGCTCGGATTAGACCAGCTGGGGGGCTCCCGGTTATGGCGCCGGCGACTGAAGTTGCTGTGAATGGTCGTTTTTCGACGACAACTCGTGGCAAGCTTCGATTCCGGTCAGGTATAGGCTCGGCCCACGAGTTCCTAAATTTGGGCAAGTGTCTACGGATTTGAAAGGTCGGGAATCTCTGGATTCAGGTTTTGGCCATGGGTTTAGATTCAGGCGAACTAGGCAAAAAGGTGAGTCAAATTTGAGTCTATAATAACTTTTAAGAATATTATAATACTGTGGTGAGTCTATAATGATTGCTGACTCACCTTTTAATAGTTCACCTAAATATTTTACCCTAAATTTTTAAGAATATTATAATAAATTTCAAGTAATTGTTGTACTTGAGCTAAATTCAAATCGGGAGATAAAATAGCACTAATCAAGAAAACATCATGAATACGATTAAAGTACTTTAGCCATTTTTAAACACATATTGTAAATAGCATTCCCCAATCTATCGAATTTACTACAAGCATCCATTTCGGATACAATAAAACAACAATGAAATAAAACTTTAGGAGATGTGAGATAATAACAACCACTTAAATCTTTAGTTGCACTTTCAAAAACATTTAATAGTTTCAAAATCCATTTGTTCTCTAGCAATTTTTTCATTATATTTATTAAGTTGAGATTCAGACATATCTTGAATGCCGACTCCAGTAGAAGGTTGGAAGTTGAGTTGACTTTGCGACTTTTGATCTCCGTGGACCGAGGCATGGTTATTCTCAAAATGCCTTCTAAAATATTCATATCTATCCCCGGCTTTATAAGAATATTCTTTGTTGCAATAGTTGTGGCTATATAACTCTTCAACATAAGGAGGTTCTTCTTTAGCTTGGCTTGCCGCAGGACGATTCGACTTTGATTTTTGCGTCGGAGTTGGTACACCATGAAGAGTGCGCTCAAACGTTGCATATGTTTGATTTAACATAACTTCATCGATTTCATGATCCATTTATTCGTCAATGTTTTGCAGTTGTTAACGATTCGGGACACATCGAAATCCCCGGGGGTCAACTTCTTCTTGACTAGTAGTTGTTGTACTACCATAATAGATACTTTCATGTATATCATCATATTCATCTTCTTGACTTTTATTTTCAGAACCGGGTGGAGGTTGGTTTTGAGCCTCCCGAATAGTTATGCGGGATGGTTTCTTCGATTTGCTCAAAGAGCCATTCGTTCAAACTTGGACATTTTGGATTTTTTGGGAGACGTACAATACCTTTTTCCTTGTGAGAACTCGACATAATGACTAAATGATAGTAAAAAGAAAGAGATTAAAGATTATATCAATAATAGTTGAGAGATAGATAGATTATAATGAGTGAGTGTGAAAAAGTGAGAGGGGTTGGAGGAGTATTTATAGATAGAAGTTTTGATTCTTTTTGAAAAAAATTGAAAATCAATCCGTTGGACCCACCGTGTCCGGGTCCGCCCCGCCGGGTCCAACAGTCACTTTTTTAATTTTTTTAATTTCCCCACCGGGTCATTCGGGTCGCACCCGACGGGTCTCGGAATGTAGGACCCGGATCCCACCCGTGTATACCACGGGTTCGGGTTCCCGGGTCCGATGGGTTGGCCGGGTCCCGGTCCTACACGGGTCTGGGTCGACGGGTTGACTCGCAGGGTCCAGGTTTTCTGGGTCGACCTACCGGGTCCGGGTTTTCTGGGCATCTCTACCGTTATTTATCCATAAAAGACCTTAACGGTGATTTCTTTTTGTTAAAAATAAAAAAATATTAAAATAGTTTTTAAAAATTAGAACATAAATGAATAATTTATTGATTTTCATCTAGAATGATTTTTAATTCTAAATTGCATTTGAAATAAGAAAATAAATGAATAATTTATTAATTTTCATAAAATTTGATTTTTTTATAATTTATAAATTGTTTGTAATTTTCAAAAGGAATTCAAAATCTTAAGTTTCTCTTAATTTACAAAAATCTACCTACTTCAAAAAATTATATTTTATCAAAATATTATTTTCTGAATCTTAAATAAGTTATATATTTTTTATAAATTAGTTTAAAATCTTTTAAAAAATTGAGTTAAAAAAAATACTCTCAACATTTAATATATATTTTCACCTATCTCAATTTTTTTTTCAGATGTCAAAATAAATTTCAGAAATTTATGAAATAATTATACGATTTTTTTGTGAATAATATTTAATTCATGGATCATCTTGAAATTACTCCATGGTTATTGTGATAATTTTAAAAGTATATAAAGGTAAAAACTGAAGCCCAAACACAAACAAGGCGAGTGAGGCTCTCCGTGATTTTGGACGGAAATAGATTTTGTACAAAATTTCTTACAATATAATGGATTTTTTTGGCAATTTATATAAAACAAGGAGATTTGATGCAGTTTTAACTAACACACAGCTTTTTTTGGATGTATTTTACCCTATATTTCTAGGGCTTTTCTACCGTCGGGCCAGGAAAACTTGGTCTGACGTTAGGTCGGTATTAAAATTACATATTTTTTTTCATATTTGTCGATTCCAATTTGTATATTCTTCTTATTAGAGTTGAGCTTTGCGGATTGGAATCAACAAATATGAAAAAAAATGCAATTTTAATCTTTACAATCTGAGCCAAGTTTTCCGACTAGCGATAAGAAAATACATCTTAATTACACTACATATTTTTTCATATTTGTCGATTCAAGTTGTATATTCTTCTTGTTAGGATTGAACTCTACGGATTTGAATCGACAAATATAAAAAAATATGTAATTTTAACACCGGCCTAACGTCAGGTCAAGTTTTCCTGGCCTGACGGTAGAAAAGCCCATATTTCTATCACACCGTCATTATCTTTAATCAAGTTGGTATTGTGCACCTAAATATAATTTGGTTTCTCTAACACGGGTTTAATAATATTCTTTTTGTCCCGTTAAAATTTTATGTTTACCCCCTTTTATCTCTTTATATGCGTTATATTTATCGATTTTATACGCCCACATCAACCAATCTCAATTATATCACTTAGAGGGGTGTATTCAATTCAGATTTTGGTGGATTAATAATAATTCATGGATTTTTAAATATTTTGGCGGATTAAAAATAATGCATGGATTAATAATAATCATCGTAGAATTTTATAAAATTGATGAAGAGTCTTTCGGATTTACAAATGGATTTTTAGAAATCCTTCAAAATCTCATTAATTTTGGTGAGATTTCAAAACTTACAAAAAAATACTAACAAATCCATCAAAATCCACCATTTTAATGAATCCAAAAAAATTCATGGATTTTTGAATACTCTCAGATTTTAATGGATTGTTTTAAATTCAGATTGAATACACCAAGATTTTAAATGACATTTTGAAATCCTAATTGAATACACTAGGATTTTAAATGACATTCTGAAATCCAAATTGAATACCTGAAGATTTTAATTGATTAAAAACAATCCAAATTGAATATCCTAAAATTTCTAAAATCCAAAAAAATCTCAATTGAATACACCCCTCTTAGTTTCAACACACACTTACCCTTAGTAACTTTTACCTTTTGATCTTCATCCGTCATTAGGGGTGTTCAAAACCGGATATCGGATATCCGAAATTTCGGATACGGATATCGGATATCCGAATATCCGAAAAAAAATATAAATTATATCCGGATATCCTTATATTCGAAAAAATATTCGGATTTGGATATCGGATATCCGAATATCCGAAAAAAAAACTTTGGATATGGATATCGGATATCCGAATATCCGAATATATTCTATTATTTAAAATATAAAAAAAATAAAAAATTTAGGATTTTTCGGATATTTCAAATATCCAAATATCTGATTTTTCTGAAAAATACTATCCGATATCCGAATCCGAAGTTCCGGATATCCGAACTTCGAATATCCGAATTTTCGAATATCCGGAACTTCGGATTTTGAATATTTCGCATCGAATATCGGATATCGTATAGTTTTGAACACCCCTATCCGTCATTATGCAATTTAAATTCATCACGTTCAATCATTAACAAAAAAAAAACTAAAATTACTCTCTTTTTAATCGGGATAAATGAAGTATTTTAACTCCAACAAATACAATGGATCCAACGTCAAAGTTTTCCCTTCATGATTGGCGAATTAAAAATACATACATATACGAAACACAGAACCAAGATCTTCAGATCGTCTTACTCTTACGGCATGTGCGTGCGCGCGTGACACAGACATAGATGTTTATCCTCGATCTCTCTCTTTCTCCTTCTATATTATAGTAATACACTCACAGATTTACATTGAATATCTACATAATATCATTAAAATTGGATCCTTTTACTCGCTGTTAATCGGATCTGCACCAGCATAAATACCGTAAAGTGACGGCATTTCTAGATCTTAAACTCGGATTCGCATCAACTGATGCAATAGGTATGCGATTTAATGATTTGTTTTCTGAACCAAAGTAGAAATGTTCTTTTTTTTTTTTCCTTTTTTTTCGGCATTTAGCTTTTTGTTTGATGCCTTACAAAGTGCTGTGCGATTTTGTTTCCTTTATACATGTTAGTTGTTGATGGGTTTCATTTTCAGGATCGGTGGAAGAAATTTGAGATTTGGATGAATCGTACGTAATATATGTGGACCTTTAATACTTATCTGCTTCTAGTACTTGTTTGAGTTGCGTGTGTTTGCTTGATTTCAGAGGTTTATTAATTGGGATCTCATGTATATTGAGCCTTATTGAAGTGAAAACCTTTATTCTGTGCGATCTCCAGTTATTTTGATGATTGGTCTGATCTTGGATTGTTGTTTAGATTTCCTCGTCATATTTTACTGAAATCATAATGTGTTGGTTGAAATTGCAACAAAAGATGAGTCTTTTATATCTTGACATCCAGACCTGCCTCATATTTCAATTAAGTCCGAGTCGGGACAGATCTCGGTAACATGGAATGTTGTCTAAGTTATTTAATTAAGGTATAACTCTCGCTATCAGCTGCTCGGGCCATGCAAGCCATCGAAAGTTTTCCTAAAGAACACTTTTTTTTTCTTCATTCTTTTTGTTACTTGGTGTAGAGTGATGTGTGTGTCGTTTTCCACTACGAATGGAATCAAACATAGAGAAACTGAGTTTCTCGATGTGATCTACAAGACTATTAACTTATTCGTTACTAAATGATGCAAATTGATGTCATTGCGATCCTGCATTTTGTGTACTAACATATGAAAATGCTTATAGCCAGACTAATACTCGGTAATATATGTTTCAGACTCATTATGGCGAATAAGTTTAATTCGGCGGACAGTCGTACCAGGAGTTCGGTGTCTATTTTCATAGTAGCCGGCCTTTGCTGTTTCTTCTACCTACTAGGAGCATGGCAGAGAAGTGGTTTTGGAAAGGGGGACAGTATAGCATTAGAAATGACCAAGAGTGGAGAAAACTGCAACATCCTCCCAAACCTCAATTTCGAAACCCATCACGGTGGTGAAGCTGGGATAATCGATGATTCTGGTTCAAAATTGACAGTTTATGAACCATGCCATCCTCGGTTCACTGATTATACTCCCTGCCAAGATCAAGGGCGTGCAATGACTTTTCCACGGGAAAATATGATCTACCGTGAGAGGCATTGCCCTCCTCAAGGTGAAAAGTTGCATTGCCTTATTCCGGCTCCCGAAGGGTATGTAACCCCATTTCGGTGGCCTAAGAGTCGTGATTATGTGCCTTATGCTAATGCTCCGTACAAAAGCTTGACGGTCGAGAAAGCTATTCAGAACTGGATTCAGTATGAGGGCAAAGTGTTTAGGTTCCCTGGTGGAGGGACACAATTTCCTCAGGGTGCTGATAAGTATATTGACCAGCTTGCTTCGGTTATACCGATTGAAAATGGAATTGTTAGGACGGCGCTGGACACTGGTTGTGGGGTATGTTGGTTGATTTTTCCCATGTATTTATATTATAAGATAATTGCAAAAACTACCTCTGAAGTTTATACTAATTACTATGGAAAACTCTAGTTATCTTTAGAAATTATGAACACCTCCCTTGATGTGTTACAAACACCCCATTTAGGTGTGTATTTACCTAACAATGTCGAGATGGTATTTGTAATGGAAATATATCTGGGTTTTGTTTTTGTAATTAAGCTGAACCTCAGGGGTAGTTTTGTAATTTAGATATGTCTTATTAACAGCATTCGCTGAACTGTGTGATTAATTTTCAATTTACATGTTTTAGGTAGCTAGTTGGGGTGCTTATCTATGGAAAAGAAATGTTATAGCGATGTCTTTTGCACCAAGAGATTCGCATGAAGCCCAAGTTCAGTTTGCTCTTGAAAGGGGTGTACCTGCTGTTATTGGTGTCTTTGGAACAGTAAAATTGCCTTATCCATCTAGAGCTTTCGATATGGCTCATTGTTCCCGTTGTCTCATACCTTGGGGGATAAATGGTAAGAGTTAAATATTATCTTCTATCCTCCTTTGCACAATTAGTATGAAATTAGAGTCAAATCTGAATTGCTGTATCTGAGACTTGATACTGTTCCGTAATATAGTAAATTCTCTTTGCAGATGGACTATATATGAAGGAAATTGACCGTGTGCTTAGACCTGGTGGCTATTGGGTGCTTTCAGGCCCTCCCATTAACTGGAAGACTAACTACAAGGCATGGCAACGCCCAATGGAGGAACTTGAAGAAGAACAAAGAAAGATCGAAGAAGCTGCGAAACTCCTATGCTGGGAAAAGAAATCTGAGAAAGGTGAAATTGCTATATGGCAGAAGACGATGGATTCCGCTTCGTGTCGTGCCAAACAAGAAAGTTCAGGAGTACCGTTCTGTAAATCCGAAGATCCGGACGATGTCTGGTAATGATTTGTGTTAATCATGAATTTTATAGTAAAATCTAGTAGCTTCATTGTTTTCCCTCCTTTTATGAGTGCGTAAGCGTAATAAATGTATTGGGATAATTACAAAAACCACCCATGATGTAATCATCTTGGGATTGATACCGTCTTATATTTTCCCTTTTAGTAAGCAAAAGCATTTCATAAACCCCTTTTACTTTCATAAAAGTATTACAGTTACCCCCTTAAATTTAAGTCGGACTGTAACCTCATTTTTTTTTGGTAATCTGGAAAGCTTTCTTCTCCGAAAGTCATGTAATATTTGTAATTATCCCTAAATGTATCATTGGTTGCACGTAATTTGTTCACATGTGGCTGAAGTTGAACACTAGTTGAAGATGCAAATCTAAAATTTCCTCACTGATTTTTCTTTCAGGTACAAGAAATTGGAGCAATGTATTACTCCATATGACAATTCTAATGATGCAGATCTTAAACCATTCCCTGAAAGGCTTACTGCTGTCCCGCCAAGAATTTCTAGTGGCTCGGTTCCAGGAGTTTCTATTGAGGCATACCTGGAGGACAATAAGCAATGGAGAAAACATGTCAGTGCATATAAAAAGATTAACCAGATTCTTGATTCCGGAAGGTACCGCAACATTATGGATATGAATGCTGGATTAGGAGGTTTTGCTGCTGCACTTCAATCTCCCAAATTGTGGGTTATGAATGTTGTGCCCACCATTGTCGAGAAAAATACTCTTGGTGTTATTTATGAACGAGGGTTGATTGGCATATATCATGACTGGTATGCATTTATTGATTTTTGTGAAAAAAATTTCGAAGTTGCTTTTATATATACATTTACTCTTTCTATTTTTTTTACACGGGAGGTTGCTTATATATTCTTAAAGGTTTAGACCACGTTCACTTGATTCTATTCCTTTCAAATTTTGGTTAATTCTTTTACTCTTTTCATTGTTGTGTTCTTTTTTTCTCCTTAGGTGTGAAGCCTTCTCTACGTATCCAAGGACATACGACCTCATTCACGCTAATGGTCTTTTTAGCTTGTACAAGGACAAGTAAGTATTCAGTATGTCTTTATCTTCTGCTATCATGCACTGAAACGACCTATTGAGGTGACGATGAGTGCTGAGTTTTGGAGGCGGCCTTGGCGGCAATTTATATGATGCACTCAAGTTCATTATGCATCATGGACCCAAATGAATATGAAAGTGACGGATGATTGAATATGAAAGTGATTATCATCTCATACATATTCATCTTGCATGTGATGAATATGAAAGTGGTAGGTGATGAATATGAAACTGATAGATGATGGATATGAAAGTGATTGGTGATGAAATATCATCTCATATTTATCACTCTTCACTTTCATATTCATCACATGGTTCAGATTGCATCATGCACTTGGGTGCATGCTATACCAATTGGGCCTTGGGCCCTTGGCCACCTAGAAGAGGAATCGGCTTGTCTAAATGAGAAATCTCCCAACTTCTTAGTAAATTTAGAAGTTTTTCAAGAGATTATTATCTCCTCCAATGGATTCCACTGTTCTCTTTCTTGGTGAGGTTGGTAGGTTTTAATTCGTATTGCAAGCCTGAATGTGAGGATGAATAGATGCGCAAATATCGGACAATTAATACTATCAAATTAGTAAAAACAGAAAAACACTTCTGTTATGTTTTTATTTTCCTGCAACTATTGTGTCTACTCTGATTAGAAGAGAATTTTATAGTTGTTTCCAAATAAATGAATGCAGGTGTGACTTTGAAGACATTTTGTTAGAGATGGACCGTATTCTGCGCCCTGAAGGAGCAGTCATATTCCGGGACGAAGTTGATGTGCTCGTCAAAGTGAAGAAGTTGATTACGGGTATGAAATGGGATTCTAAAATGATGGATCACGAGGATGGTCCCCTTGTCCCCGAGAAAATACTCGTTGCAGTTAAGCAATATTGGGTGGGAAACTCCACTTCTGCACAGTGAATTCGAGAAAAATAAAAAACACGAACTTCTGATGATTGGATGGTATGAACTTGATGTGGAAAATTATATTATTCCCCCACCCCCCACCCCAAAAAAAAAAAATTATCCACATCAATCGGAGAGAGTTTTGCTGGCGACGGATGGGGGGACGTTTGCAGTTGGGCTAGATTTCATGCATGTCTTTTTAACCAGGGGCAGAGCAGTAAGTTGTAGTTTTGTACTGTACTTGTAACACTAATGCTATTCTATTTCTTTTTTCTTTTAATTAATTCTATTTGAAAAATGTTTACTTTCATCTTCCCCGGGAATACGAGGGAAGAGGACATTTTTTAGAACAATCATTTGCATTTGTTGTAGTTCAAGTTTTGTTTAAGTGTGTTGTGCCAGATGAAGGCATATTTAAACTATTTAAGTAAAAAAGAAGTGATATTTGTGGAACTATTTAGTAATTATGGTTGGGTAGTTTTTTAATATTAGATTTTCCTTGACTTGAGTGGAGGTGAATATGCATGTCTTTCTTTTCTTCATGTAGATTTGTCAGAATTCAGTGAAAATAATACGCGAATTCTTTAGTAGCAATCGTGATTTGATGTGATTTGTGTTGTCCAATCTAGGTCTGGACAAAAAACTGCCCTAAAATAATGGGTCGGAGTAGTATACGGTTTCGAGTACTCTTCATATCCTACCTTATTTGATTTGGAGCAGGTTTGGGTACTGCCCATCGGGTAAATCGGATACCCAATGAGTATTCACGTACCTGTATACTCTATATTTAATATTTTATAGATATTTTTAATATATAACATGTATACATATAATGCCATTAATAAAATTAAATTTAGTATAATAAATATTTAAAATATTAGTTTTTACGTAATACAATATATAATATAAAATAATATAATATTTATATATCAGGTTTAAAATTAATATATTTAATAATTCAAACGGGTATGCGGATCGGGTAATCAGGTAATATCATATATCTATATTCTACCTGTATCCAATCTTAAATTTTTGGGTTCGGCCAATATCCGACCCTATTACGGGTTTATCCGATAAATAGAATCGTGTACGGATCAAATTGACATCTTTAAATATGGGGATTGTTCACAATGTTAATCTCCAACAATAAACTCTCACAAAATGAACTATAATAACACAATCGATCAGCACTTCTCTAATAGCGATTAACGAACAATTAACAATTCAGGAAACTCCCAACTCTCAATTTAGATTTGTTTATCAAAATTTCCGAATTACTACAGAATAATTAATGGATTAATCATCAACGATCATAACAATGTCATCTAGATTAAAAATCTTCTAGTAGTTCAAATGCTACGATTGTTTAACACTTTAATTATAATGATCCGACTAATTCAACATAATTAAAATAGCTCTCACAATCATGAAAATCTTGAATCACTATGCTCAACAAAAATTTGAATACGTCGTCCAACTAATACTGATAATCATGGTTCAACCTATCAGATTTAATGTGTTGAGATTAAAATATTGTTGGTATATATATAAGTGCACAACTAATAAAGTAACATGTAACACGTGCGCCAAATAAAAAACACCATCAATTTATTTATGGACAACATAAATTACAATATTTAATCACTCAGTAAAATAATATACTAAGTTTTAACCCCAAAACAGCTCTTATAAAATGTACTTTTCAAGGATTATGCATCACCATCCCTTCAATTTTCCCTAAATACAACAAGAATCAACATAAACTCATAGAATATTCAAGGTTCAAATCATCTTATCTTAATCCTTTTGGGAGATAGTCTTGGACAGAAAGCTATCTAACTAGAGTCTAGAGCTCCTCTAGGCCCAATAGACTGAAAGCAAGGAACTTCACTCAAAGTTGGGGAGACGAAGAACAACATTGTAACCCTTCAAGAACTCCAACAAGATTGAGCAATCCGAGCACAACACCAATGCACAATCTAGGAGAAGCTAAGAAATTAATTAAAACTAATAAGGGACGAATATGGAGAAGAAAGTTTGGTTCATGAGAAAATGAAGAAGAGACTAGAGAGGCTGTACTTATAAGTTGTTGAAGACCCTTACGAGCGTTACTGAAAACATCTTACATATATAACAAGCTTTTACGTACGTAAGATGCGTCTATGTATGCTCTTAAGTTTCCTTCAGATCAATACAGTGCTACTGTATTGGCCCTCACCTATATAATAGGTATCTAACGTATGTAACCTTATCCTTGTTACGTATTTTAATAGCCACACTCTCCTTAAACACAATCTTCACGCGTTATTCTAGAACATTTTAGTTTATACTAGCGCTCCGTCTGTAAATTTATATTTTATGTGTAAATACATAAATAATATATAATATATCACTTATTTTAGTTTAGTTATGCTTTAAAGAGGCAAAAAACAGGTCAAAGACGGAGTTGGAGGGTGCACAGAACTCAAAGACGAAAAAATTGATTGTTGGACACTACACAAGCCTCATAGTCATGTTACAAGTAGGCGATGAGCGACATGGCCCGTATGGCTTGTCGTGCTACTTTTGGCATTTTTTTTCTTTTATGTTTTTAGCTCTAATTCAACCAGGACTCTTTGTTTATATTTATGGACCCCTAGGATTCGAAATTTAGTAATCTTACGCATTGAGAGGTGCCTGAAACCATTAAGAGAGGAGGACACCAATGTTTTAAAAAACGCGAGGCGAGTTTGAGGCGTTTTGGTTGGACGAGGCGAGGCGTAAGCCTCGAAGCGCATTGAGGCGTAAGCCTCAATTAAAAAAAATACATATAAATCTCACTAAAATATCATATTATCCACGGAATTTACTAGAGAAGCAATAACAAACGCAAATCATCACATAAAACATTATTACATCAACATAGAAATCGATGGTCGATCACACAAACATAACAGTCACCACATAAAAAAAGTCAGCAATAAATAACAAAATTACTACATAAATAAGATAATAATAATATTTTTATTTTGCTAGTAAATCAAGTGAATCCGTATTCAGTGGTCTAAAATACGGATCATATCCAATGGCATCTCCATCATCATCATCATCATCATCATCATCATCATCATTGTCACTTCGAATCAAATCATTAGTAAATTGTAGATCTTCTTCTTCACCATAGTCCTCCTCATCTAACTCCTCATCAAATAGTTGCAGTCCTTTTCCTTTTTCTGTGACATGAATATATGAGAAGTGTTAATATTAATAAAAAATATCTAGTGAATTACTATACGAATAGCAGTTGTTCACACTAACCTAAAGCCGCTATCTTTCTCTTTTGTCCACATACACGTCCACGAACACGTCCACGTCCACGCGTAATCTGGGAGCCGCGTCCACGCCCAAAATCACCATCTTCACTACCTTCATTACCATCCACATCATCTCCAAATTCAACATCCACTGTATCATCAAGATTGACAGTCAACCCCGATGATCCACTAGCATCTGTTGAATCTTCGTCAACAATCCATTCATCATCGGATGGCAAATGATCAAGAAGTAGTGGGTCGTCATCCTCCTTAAGTGACGCTTTCTTCAACCACCTTAACTTCAATCTTTTGTTGTACAATACATAAACTAACTTATTCAGCTTTATTGTAGAAAAACGGTTCCGTTTCTTCGTATGTATCTACATTTATATTTACAAAAACTAGTCATTATTATCCAATTATAAAATAATTTTGTACACCTAGACTAGTAAATTAATTAAAAATCTAAGTAAGATATCAACATATACCTGATTAAAGGTACTCCAGTTACGTTCACAAGCTGACGATGAACATGTGAGACTCAAAATTCTAACCGCAAAGCCTTGAAGTTCTGGTGTCTCGTCTCCATATTGAAGCCACCAATCAACTAAGGAATTTAGGAAAGTAAACAATAATCAGAAAAAAATAGGGTGACATTTAATAAAGTAAAGAACTGCAAGATTAAGGGAAGTACCGGGACTGCGTTTTTTACATGTTCTTTTTCTTTGCTTGACAAATAATCCTTTTCTGGCCGAAAAGCATCCATTTGAAGATCAATTTTTCTTGAACTCGTGGAGTGCGGATAAAGTTTTGTCATACAAGTTAAAAGGCCAACCTTTACTTCCGGATGTGTCGAAAAGTCGTCATCATACTGATAGTAGGGATTAAGAAAGTACGCAGCCGCATGCAAGTGTCGATGCATCTGAAAGTCCCACTTGGCATCAATGATACTCCAAATCTCTTTGTAAGCTCCTTCTCCACCTCCTAAATTTTTGGCTATTTCCTCTTTTGCCTTATCCATGGCACCATATAAAAATCCCATCCCGGGCATTTTTTCTGAATCGGCCATTCTCAATACACCAACCAGAGGCTTCGTCGACTTGATTGCATATGTCAAGCTCCCCCAGAAGTTTTTGTCCCTCAAAATGATGTTCTTCACATTTTTCCCTTCTTGATTTTTAGCCCAACTAGACCTACCCCATTCTGGAGAGGTGAACATTCGCTCTAAAGATTCCCTTGAAATAGACATACTTTCCAATGTCAAATAAGCCGTAGCAAATCTCGTGGCCGCGGGGCGAACAAGCTCTCTATTAGCATATTTTCGCATTAATGTCAATACCCATCCGTGATTATATATGAAATGAGACACCTAAAAATATTTGAAAATAGTTAAAACCTGCCCATGACAGTGTTGTACATATTTATTAAAAAGTAAAAACTATTCTAATTGAAAGTTAACATAACTGAAGTCAGCCGATATTATATGTACTTTCAATGTGATATATATATATATACACACTCGCTGCATCATACCCAATTTCGGACCAATTACTCACTTTGAAAAATAGTTAAAACCCAAAGTAAACAAGATTATTCTAACGATCATAGGTAAAAATATTTGAAAAATAGTTAAAACCCAAAGTAAACAAGATTATTCTAACGATCATAGGTAAACAGTAATATACTATGAAATTATACCTTCTTTGATTTTGTCAACGCATTTTTATGTTGCGGCAAGTCTCCGATTTTCTCAAGCATCAAATCTATGCAGTGGGCGGCACATGGTGTCCACCACAAACGTGGCCTCTTCGCCATTAGTAAGTCTCCTGCTGCCTTATAATTTGATGCATTATCTGTCACCACTTGAATTACAATATCCTCTCCAACCTCCATCACAACCTCATCAAGAAGTTCACACAATATTTTCGCATCTTTAACTGCATCAGATGCATCGACGGATTTCAAGAAAACACTGCCATGTGGGTTGTTAACAATAAAATTTATTAATTGTCTCCCTCTTATATCCTTCCACCCATCCGATAAAATTGATACCCCTGTTTGAGACCACGTTTTTTTGACTTCATCGACAATAGTTTGTGTGGTCTTTACCTCTTCGTCCAGTATCCACGTGCTAAGTTCATAAGCTGTAGGTGGTTTAAAACCACGACCAAAATTCCCAAGAGAACGACACATATTAATAAACGATGGACTACTCACGACGTTAAAAGGAATGCCATTCTCAAAAAAACATCTACCGATGTCCAACTTCACTTGTTTAATAGCTTCCTTCTCATTTCCCGATTTTGCGTTACGTGCGTAACCATCACCATCACCATCACCATCCAAATCCACAACAAACCTATCCATTGGACCCCTGACTCCCCGTGTAACACTACCAGTACTTGAATTTCCTAAAGATGGTTTTTGAGATTGATAGTAGGCGCCATGATCAATTATTTCTTCTCTATTTCTCTGCGTATCCATCTTAGTTTTTCAAACTTTTGCAAATACTCTATAATTTCTTTTTCACTTCACCCGACACTTTAACGCACGGGCTACACCTTTATGATTGCCCGCAAGGTGATTTTTCATTCTAATAACCCCCTTTAATTGGTTTTGACAAAAGTCGCAAGTTACATACTTGTACGATTTCCGTCCATTCCTTGGACACTTGATACAATACTTCCAAGCAGGATCCTTTCGGCGACCATAAAGCACAAATCACTACGATTAAAAACAGCATTCGAATAATATTCAATAAATATTGTGATAACTAAAAAAATGAACAAATTTTTTTGACAAACTTAGAGGTCACGGCGAGAATTAAAAACGGCATTCGAGAATAATATCCACTGTGCACGGCGAGAAATTTTCAGAGGAAAAAAAAGATGATAACTAAAAAAGATGAAAAAAAAACTAAAAAGAAAAAATCGATCATGAAGCTGGCATGCGGAAAAAAAAAAGCGAAAATAAAAATGAGTCAAAACTAATTTTACTCGATTCTTTGCCGGAACTTACGTGCGCGGCGGAAATTCTCTGCGTGTCGGAAATTCGCCGCTTTCTCTGCTGATATTCCCGAGTAGCGGCTTCTCGAAGGTTAGGTTAGGTTAGGCGTGAGGGTTTTTTGGTGGGTGAGGTTTATTTTAGGTCATTTATAAAACAGCCGTAAAAGAAAAGAAAAAGGAAAAAAAAACGGGCCGCGCCTCTTGCGCCTCAAACGCACGCTTCGAAGCGTGCGTTTCTTCCACCGCCTCAATCGACTGAGGCGATCGCCTCCCCAGCGGGCTGAATTACAACGCCCCGAGGCGTTTTTGCCGCGCCTCGCCTTGAGGCGCGCCTCGGGGCGTACGCCTCAGGCGTTTTTTAAAACATTGGAGGACACGAGGATCAAGCTTCAAGATTTAATGCCAGAATAAGTTTTACTGTTTAATTTTTCTTCTCTATTTATTTAGTAGAATATGAAGACCTTGTATTTTTTTTTTCTTATTGTAGTTCTCTAGCCGTGATTCATGGATAACTTCTTAAAATCTGGATTCATAAGTACTTCAAGAAGATTCATAATTTGTAGTTAATGATTTTTCGTCTCTATTCGCTTAAATTTGTTGGAGAATTTAAATAGATTTTCATAACTTAAAATCTATATAAATCAAGTTTGTTCATTAATTCATATTTTAACTTGTTCTAAAACAAGAGTTACAATACTTTAGCGATTTCTCTTACTGATATTTAGATTAAATTAATTAGTTAATATTTGCAAAACTTAAATTGAATTGAAGGTACACAAAATCTAAATTTTTCTCTTCTTCTTCTGAGTCTTTTATACTTTTATTTCTCTTAATTCATCATACAACTTTACTTCGCTTCCTTTTAGTCCAGATTATTTATTTTGTGCAAGTAAACCAAAACTTTTAAACTCGAACCCGTTTTGATAAATTCAAAATATCATGATCACAGTAGTCACAAATTTTCGAATTACTAGTCCTTATACGATACTCTTAGATCGCAGCTACGTACCCTGATTTGTATACTTGTAAATTAGTGCAAGCACTGCACAACCACTTCATCATCGAGGAACAATCTTGAGTCTGTTGATCCGGATATAAGAGCGACTTGCCCAAGAAATGATGCACCTAAAAGGAAAGCGATAGTTATGGGCGATTAAACACCTCCGAACATCAGTATGCTCCAACAGCTCCAACAACAAGTAGATTTTTTATACGAGCGATCTGATGCAGCCAAATATGTGGAAGCTGGTATGAGATCTTTTCCAACCAGGGCAACCAACCAAATTATGGAGTTGCATGTGGTCTGATGATACCTGTTAATAATTTTGAGTTAAGTCCATGCCACTTGGCTCAGTTCTTAGTGATTTGTGTGTTTATTGAATTGAACGAGGTCCCAAATGATGCACCGACGCTCTATTTTTTCTTGTTTTCTCTTAAGGGTAAAGCAAAATTGTGGCATAATTCATTAGGCCAAGGTGTATTGCATATTTAGAATGAAATGACGAAGAAATTTATGAGTAAGTTATTCCTACCGAGTAAGATGCTAAAGTTACAAATCGGGATCACTCAATCAAAGTGATTAGATGGAGAGCCATCTAGAGGTATGTGAGTGTTTTTGCCAATTAATCCGGAAATGTCCTCATCATGGATTTTCTGAAGAGCATCAAATTTGTTACGTTTATAATATTCATTTAATTTTATCCGAGTTGTATTGAACAGCATTAGCCATATATATATTCCTCCATTATATTTTGTATATAATTATCCATATCTTGTATGCAAATAGATTAGGTCAACTATTATATAAATATGAATAATGCTACACACACATACAAATGCACACACAAATGCACACCCCTACTATGCAGGGTACAACCCCTACAAAGTAGGGGTGTGCATTTGTGTGTGCATTTGTATGTGTGTGTAGCAGCTTTGTATAAATATTCTGGTGTATAATGAGAATCACAAGGCATTATAATCTTTCATGGTATCACAAGATAAACTCTAATCGTGCCAAAGCCGTCGCTCTCCTCTCCTCATCTTTCTTCTCCACTTCTGCCCTTCACCATGCGACCGCCGGCGCGGACAAGTCAGATACTCCGAGATTTCACCCTGCACTTGCGGTCAACAATGTCCGTAACTTCATCCCGATTACTCTTGAGATGGAAAAAGGACAGTACTACTCCTCTTGGGCAGAATTGTTCAAAATTCACTGTCGTACTTACGACGTTGTTGTTACCCAAAATATTATCCGGAGATAGTATTGCTGGAATGATCGAGTAACAAACAAATGCGAGAACACTTCCGTGAGAAAATAGATAACACAAGATTTGTCGGGGTTGTTAATCCCGGGCTTGAATGCTCTCGCGAGATGTTATTAATAAATATACTGTCGAGTACAAATATTAATGTTAGAATCTAATACAAGGAGTGTAAAGACTTCTAGTTATCTAGGCTTTAGAGCGCGTAGATTGCCGGAAGAACCAGATAGATAAATCTGTGAGTTCTTGCTTGGGATATATGATGAATGTGTATGAATATCACTATGAATGTGTTAGTGGTTGCCGAAAGAGCCTTTGATTCTCTCTTTGGTGTGTATTTTGCACTTAATTCGTAGTAGAATTCGCGTCCTTTTGGCCACAGCAGTGAGTCCTCTATTTATAGGGGACAAGGTAGTTGGGATCCCTCAGGCGATCGCGGGCGACCGCCGTTTTCTATATTAAAATAAGACGGCCGATCGTCCCGTCACATGGGCCTGTTCCCTTGAGGTCCGAGGTTGCGGTGGAGGCGGTGGGCGAACAATGGGAAGCCGGCCGCGCGTTGCGGTCATTTGTCAGGAGGGCCCACTTTGTACCTTTCGGCGGCCTTGTCGGTAGGTGTGGTAGGTGACAGGCTGGGGTCAATGATCCTATCTGTTGGTATCTTTGAAGATCCGCATGTGGGCCACCGTCCAAGATTCGGTCTTCGATGACTTTGACGGATGCCGGATCCATACGTGGCATGAGACGATCGCCTCTGGTCCGCTCATTAAAGATGATCGTCAAATATCAAAAGACGATCGCTGGGTACCAAGAGACGATCGCTAGGTACCAAGAGACGATCGCTGGATACCAAAAGACGATCGCCGTATTGTGCCGAACTCTAGGAGTTTGTCCAGAGTATGTCTTTCATGTTTGGCTTCTCTGATCGTGATGCCGATCGCCTATCTGAGGCGTATTAAACGCCGCACAACAATTGCCCCCCAGCTCGCCTCGATGTTGAAAACACGGGGTGAGGTGGCACTGTTGCCGATCGCCAATGTTTAAACGATCAGCCGATCTGAATTCAAATATGGACGACCCTCTTTTGCGTCGGGAGCAGCGGGAAAAGAAGGCAGGCTTTCTAAAGTGGGAGGGACACGCGTCGCGCCGCTGTTGGGGGAGTCCGACGGTTTTGTCGGACTTGTCGGCTGGCATGCCCTCGAAAAGATGCGTCTGCGGGATTCGAGGGTGGCATTTAATGCGTCCCCACGTGACGGTTGCGGTCCAGCCCTCGAGGTTTCTCCTATTTGCATTTAGACCCTCGTCCCCATCTATAAAAGGGCCTGTGCTTCTTCTCCTTCACTTTTTTACGCGTCCTTTGCATCCATAGCCGAAATTCTGCAGAAATTTCTGGAGCTTGTTGTGCCGACCGTCTTCCTTTCTTTAGGTAAGAAACCCAATTTTTCTTTCTCCCTTAATTTTTTGAGAATATGTCGGGAGGATCTAAGGTTTTCGAGGCCGGAAGCACTTCTGCCGCCGCGGCTTTGCCGGACCGGGAGGGAATTCCTGTGGGAATCCCTATGGAAACGGCCGTAGAGGCTATTCGTGCGGGGATTGCACCCGCAGAGCTTGAGGAGCTTTTCAACGAGGCCGTAGTGGCGGGATCTGCGGCGACGGAGGAGCGAGATGTGTCGCCGGTGGAGGAAGACGAACTGATGCGTTTGTCTTGGGAAAAAGATAGCGTCTCCGGCCCCGTCTATACGGCTTTTGCTAAACTTATGGAGGGGATTGCCGGGCCCTGTCCGGAGTTTGATTTCGAGGCTTACTCCGCCGCTTATCCCTACGTACATGTGAAGCGGACGGAGTTTCGGGCTGCTGACCCGTCTCAATGGGCTCTTGGTCAGATTCGGAGTTCGGAGACCTGGAAGGACATGACCCGCTGGAGGGTCAAATATCATATCCCCTCTGATGTGTCATTGCACGTGCCTACCGAGAACGAACGTGCTGACCAGCCTCCCGAGGGTATGGTCGCCATCAACGAAATGACCCTGGCTGCCGGACTGCGGTTTCCCTTGCCGTTCGCCGTTTCGTATATGCTGATCGCCTGGAATTTGGCGCCTCTTGATTGGCCGAACGCCCGTTGTAGATTATCGGCACATTGACATTGTTTGGCGGTCACGAGTTGTTTCGCTTGCCTTACTGTGGAGATGAATTATCTTTTAAGCCGAGTATGCGAAGGGATCGATCGGCGGTTACCATATCCAAGGTCGCCAGGTAGGGTGGTCATTGGTGTGCGAGCAAGGCTCGGGCGACTGAAAAAGTGGTCTTTGGGTTGGTGGTGCATGGAGGTCGGCATCGAGCGAACCGCCGGAGGAGGAGTTGGATATCCCCACCAATTTTCGGGAGAGGAATCCAAGTAAGGGTTTCCATTCTCCCTTTATTTGGATACTCCTTGGACTGATCTAATTTATTTCCCTTTTTGCAGGATCCCTTGTTCCATCGATCGACGATCTCCCCTTTGATTTCTCGATCGTCTGGGAGCGGATTCGCGCATTGCCGGATTCCTATAAAGACGTTCATTCAGTCAGCCACGAATCTCATCGGTTGAGAGCTCGACTGTTTCGCTTCCCTCGCCACCTGAAGGCCCCTGGTATGACTTTTCATCTACTCTCTTCTGCGAGGCGATCGTCTCCAAGAGGTCGCCATGTCTAAGTAAGTGTCTAACTTGTTTGAGTTTCTTCTCTGGCAGAGATTTATTTTCCCCATATCGCCGAGCTACCGCAGGAGATTGCCATGTCTAATCCCAGTTTTATCGGTCGCCTTCATCTGGGAAAGAAAACGGGTCGCGTTGCTGCGACGTCGTCTCGCCCGGCCCCTGTGGTGAGGCCCGCTGCGATGCCGGTCGCCGAACCGGAATCTCAAGATGAGGAACAACTTCAGCGTAACCGCAAGAGGCGGAGGCCGGAGGGGTCCCTTCCGTCGGCTGAGGCGGATTTAGCTATTTTGGAGCCGCCGATCGCCGCTCCCCCTGTTTCTTCCGTTCCGATGGCGGAGGGGTCTGGTCCCAGGCCATCGGCATCAAGCTCCAGGACACCTGCCGGCTTTTTGAAAAGGACGGCGATCGCTGACGCCGAGACTTCTCGGGGAAAGCCCTATTTCGGCCGTGATCCAGAGCTGGTCAACAGGTGAGAATGGTTTGAACCTTCCGAGCTAGGCGTTCTGTGTAAGGTTTGGGCTAACTCCTTGATTTCCTTGGTTTGCGCTGCAGGGTTCGTCTTGCCGATCCAGACGTTGCTCCCATGGTGCTGGACTTTCTGTCGAGCAAGGATCCGCAACAGTCTCTCGAAGTCCTTGCTTACGTTCGCCAGGCTATCACCTCTTTGCCCAAGGCTTGGACGACCGATCTTGATGCGATCGCTCGTCGGCGATCTGGAGACGCCATACAGGCGACCGTTGCCCTGGCTCTTTAGACGGCGACGATGGCCGTCCAAGCTGCTAGGGATTTTGAGGGGCGACCCTCCACTGCTTATCTCCATCGCGAACTCGAGGCCGCCCGGAACAAAAATATCGAGGATGCCAACCGGATCCGGTCTATGGAGAAGGAGTATGAGGAGACGGCCAAAAGGGCTAAGCAGGACGTGGATCGATTGAAGCAGGAGCTGAGCCGCTCTAAAGAGGCTGCCGATCGATCTCGTGATGAGGAGAAAGAAACCCGCCAGAAGCTCGCGGCGTCGCAGGAGGAGGCGGCCGGACTGAAGGCGATGGTGGATCGGCTCAGCGGTGAGCTGGACGTGGCGAAGAATGAGCTGGAGAAGGCCCAGGGTGAGAGTGCCGCCAAGGTTGTTGAGCTGGCGGAGGCTGAGAAGACGGCCGTGGAGTTGAAAGGCCAACTGAAGGCGATCGAGACCGATCCCTACCAAAATGTGGCGCTCGCCGGCGAGTTCGCCTATTACTTGGCCTATGCTGACGCTGTTCGAGCCGCAAAAAAGGCAAGGATCGAGATCGGTCCCTTGATGGAGAGCTTCAAGTCCTACGCCCTCGCGAATCCTCTGCACCCGGAGTTCTCCTTGCCGATTCTTGACTTAGCCGACTTCGGGATCGACTTGAGTTGGTATACGGGTAAACTCATTCATCCCGAGGCCGAAGCCGATCCGCAACCTGAGGGCGATGGGCAGCCGGCGGGGCCTTGAGAGACATTTTGATTTCCTCTGTTATTTGTACTTTTTGTTTTCCTTTTGTAATGCCTTCGGGCCCCGTAATGTATGAAACTCGTGTTATGAATAAAATGTTCCTCTTTTCATACTGTCTCTCTATATACGATCGCCCTTTGAATGTTTTTGCGTGCAATTTTTACGAGTACGTGTATGATTGCTCTCGTCGTTTTGCTCATCCGACCGATCGTCTGAGTGTTGAAAGCGAATGTTTTGAATCGGAATTCTTACTTGTATAATTTGTCGGACGACCCCGATCGCCCTGCATGTTTTGAGCGAAGCCGATCGAGTGTGGTTCCTCTTTGATCGATCGTATTTGAGATTAGCTCGACCTATCCCTGCCCCCTTGTTTTTGTTCACTTATTGAAAGTAAGGAAACAAAAACTAGTTTGTCTGGCGAGCTATCTTCATTTTGCCGATTCTGAAGAGTCATGTGTGGTTGGGGTGTTCGATGGACCGATCTCCCCAATCGTGTCTTCGTGTGCGAGGGATATTGTGTATCCCGCGACTCACTTTTTGTGAGGGTCCTCCGTTAGGCTACGCCTGCCTTGTGTTAAAACGAAAGGCGGGCGATCTCGGTCTGGAGGAGTCCTTGCGCGGAGTGTTGTCGGCTTATTCGACACCACGTCCGCGGCTTGTCAGCTCTGCTTCCACCTCGGCCCGCCATGAAGATGACGACCCTCGACGGTGTACGTGGAGACGGGGGTAGTGGCACGTCGCATTGTTCGGGTTCACCATGTTTAGATGATCGTGCCTACTGATTATTTTGGAGGGTCCTTCGGCTACGTCGGCCTCGTATTTAAATGAAGGGTGGGCGATCTCAGCCCAAAGGAACCTTGCATGGGCGAAGCTGTCGGTTCCATCGACCTCCAGGACCATGGCTGCATTAATTTTACCTAGGATCGTCGTGATCAGCGATCGTCGGCGGTATGCGATATGCCTGATGGGGCGATCGCCAGAATAGATGGGATAGGAAAAAATCTCATTATATTCCTTGTACATCATTGAAATTGAATACAAAACTATCACTGGTAGTATTTTTTCAGATGCACGGCGTTCTAGGGGTATTGATCCGGAGTACCGTCAGGATGTTCCAGCTCGTAGGCTCCTTTAGTTAGCCATCTGGATACTCTGAAAGGTCCCTCCCAGTTCGGACCGAAAACGCCTGTGTGGGTTTGAATCTTCTTAAGGACAAGATCGCCCACTTGAAATCTTCTTTCTTTGACCTTTGAATTGAAGAACTTCTCGGCTCTCCTTTTGTGGATTGTGTTCTTCATTTCTGAGGTCAGCCGTCTTTCTTCGAGCATGTCTAGGTCGATTCGTCGGGCTATATCGTTGTCGGTCGTCATCTCCTGTTCGGTTCGATGGCTGAGGACGGCGATCTCTGAAGGAATCACCGCTTCTGTTCCGAAGGCAAGGGCGAATGGGGTTTCGCCGGTTGAATTGCGGGTCGTCGTTCGGTAGGACCACAAAACGTCTGGGAGCTCGCTCGCCCAACGTCCTTGCCTGGATTCGAGTCGCGCTTTAATCGTGTGTTTGAGGATCTTATTTACTGCCTCTACCTGCCCGTCCGTCTGAGGGTGATAGGGCGCTGAGAATAACCTTTTGATTCCCCACTTTTCACAGAATTGCATGACTTCTAAGCCGTCGAACTGTTTCCCGTTGTCGGAGATGATGGCACAGGCGACTGAATCGGCATATGACGTTTTCCACATAAACTTGATCACTTGCTCTTGGCGATCTTGTTGAGCGGTTCGGCCTCAACCCATTTGGTGAAATAATCGACTACGATGGCGAACTTACACTTGGAGCCGTCGGCAAGGGACCTATAAGGTCGATGCCCCATTGCGCAAATGGCCAAGGGCTATACATGGAGGTGAGCTGTTCGGGTGATAGTTTAATGTTGGGGCCCATTATCTGACATCTATGACACGATCTGGCATAGGCGACCGCATCTTTCCGAAGTGATGGCCAGAAAAACCCTTGTCTGGTTGTCTTATGGATGAGGGCTCGTCCGCCCGCATGGTTTCCACAAATTCCGTCATGGATCTCAGCTAAAACGAGCCGACCTTCCTCCGGTGTAATACACTTGAGGAGGGGAAGGCTGAAGGCTCGCTTGTAGAGCCGGTCGTCCAATAGGGTATATCTGGTCACTCGGAGCTGGAGTTGGCGAGCCTTAACACGGTCGTCAGGGACCGTTCCGTCCTTTAAGTACTTGATGAACGGAGTCATCCAGTTCTCCTCGGCGATGGAGACCGTGGTAACCAGGCTTCTTTCGATCGCCGGCCTAGCTGACTTTGTGATTTGGATATTGGAGAAGTCGGCTGCCCCATCCGATGATGCTAGCTTGGAAAGAGCATCGGCCTGGGAGTTGTGCTCTCTCGGGACTTGTTCGATTAGTACTTCTTCAAATTTTGTGCACATTTCGGCGACCAGCTCTTGGTATTTGACCATCTGTTCACCACGCGCCTCATATTCTCCTTTGACTTGGTTTACGACCAAAAGGGAGTCCATGAAGATATGAAGACGACGAACATCTAGGGCGAGGGCTAGATCAAGCCTGCCTACCAAAGCTTCGTATTCGGCTTCATTGTTGGTCGCACGAAAACCGAAACGCACAACATTTGTGAAACTCTGACCGTCGGGGCTGATGAGGACAATCCCTGCCCCTGCTCTCGAATTGGTCGCTGAGCCATCCACGTATAACTTCCACGCAGGTCGGCCGACCTGGGTTGGACTGTGAGGGAACTTTAATTCCACCACGAAGTCCGCCAGAGCTTGGCCCTTGATCGCCGTGCGAGGAGCGTAAGTGATACCATATTGGGTGATCTCCAGCGACCACTTGAGGAGTCGTCCGTTGGTGTCCGGTCGGTGTAGGACTTGTCTTAGAGGTAGAGTTGTTAGGACTTCCACTTGGTGATCGAAGAAATAAGCCCTCAGCTTACGAACATTCATGACAAGGGCATAGGCGATCTTCTCCAACGGTGTATAGCGTGTCTCAGCGTCTTGGAGAGCCTGGCTAACATAGTAGATCGGCAAGTGGGCTTGTCCCTCTGCTCGCACCAGAACGGCGCTCAGCGCGACCTCCGAGGCTGCAAGGTAAAGGAATAATTTTTCACCGGGGATCGGCTTTGCCAGGATCTGGGGGTTAGATAGATATTCCTTTATCTTGGCGAACGCCATCTGGCTTTCCTTCGTCCATGCGAACTTCTTGTTCTTTATGGTTGCGAAGAAAGGCTTGCTTTTATCGCCGAGCCGTGATATGAAACGGTTGAGGGCGGCCAGACAACCTGTGAGGCATTGCACCTGCTTGATGTTTCGCGGTTCCTGCATGTCAAGGATCGCCTGTATTTTGGTGGGGTTCGCCTCGATCCCCCTCTGGCTCACTATGTGCCCCAGGAACTTCCCGGAGCCCACTCCGAAGTTGCATTTCTTGGGGTTCAGCTTCATGTTAAACTTCTCAAGGATGGCGAACGTTTCGGTGAGATCGTTGAGGTGATCTTCCTTCCTGAGGCTTTTGACTACGATATCGTCAATGTAGACCTCCATGGTCTTGCCGATCTGATCAGCGAACATTCTGTTGACTAATCGCTGGTAGGTCGCCCCTGCGTTTTTCAAGCCGAACGGCATTCTGACCCAAAAGTATATGTCTTTTTCTGTGTGGAAAGATGTGTGTTTTATGTCTTCCTCCGCCATTGGGATTTGATGATATCCGGCGAAGGCATCCATAAATGACATCATTTCGCAACCTGCCGTACTATCGACCAAGTGATCAATATGAGGCATCGGGAAGTGATCTTTTGGACATGCCGCGTTGAGGTCGGTGAAGTCAATGCATAATCTCCAGGAGCCAGTTGGCTTTTTGACGAGCACCGCGTTGGCGACCCACTGTGGTTCGTCTGTGGCTACTCCGATCAATTTGTTGTTGAGTAACTTCTGGACTTCTATGTCGAGCGCCGCGTATTTCTCGGGACCGAACTTCCTACGCTTCTGGTGAACAGGCTTCATCGCCCGGTCGATCTTCAGATAATGGCAAGCGTGTTCGGGACTTATGCCAACCATATCTTGATGCGACCAAGCAAAGACTGATGTTCCTACGTAGCAAGTTGATCAGATCCTCCTTTAATTCGTGGTCGATGCTTGCGCCGATCTGTACTTCCCGTTCTGGATGATCCGGATCCATCGTAATACTTTCCAACTCTTCGACAGGGACGGTCGCCTCTCGTTTGGTACGATCTCCGGACTCGGTCCTTGGATCGATGTCGAGACTTGGCTCGAAACCGATCCTTGGCTCGATGTCGTCCGTCAATTGATGAGAGACGACGTCCCCTGAGTCGGGTTGGTACGATGTGTTAGGCTCGTCGATCTCCATGGGTTGATCGTCGATCGCTTCAATGTTACATATAGTATGGGAAGTATTGAAAGAAGTAACAACATAGGAGTAATTCAAACATCTCTTTGCCATTAGCTGATCTCCTTTTACAGTACCGACCGTCCCATCGGCGGTGGGGAATTTGATACAGTAAAAGAAAGATGAGGCGACCGCCTCAAAGGTTTCCAAAAAGGGGCGACCTAGGAACCCATTATAGATGCTGGTCCTATCTATGATTACAAAGCTTAGGTTCCTAGTAATCCTAACCTTGGGATCATAAAAGCATACTAGCTCAACGGAGAGCTTGATTCTCCCGTAGGCTTGGACTGTGTTGTCGCCGAATCCTTGGAGCACGGTGTCAAAAGGCTTGATGAATTTGATTAAGTTGCCGAGTTGGTCTAGGGCGGATTTGAATATGATGTTGCAGAAACTCCTATTGTCGACCAACACGCGATCGACCGTCTTCCCGAGGATACAAGCGGAGATCACTAGTGCATCCTCTTTGGGACATTGCACTCCCTCCCTGTCCTTGTTGGAAAAGGTGATGAGCGCGTCTGTAGAGATGGTCGGCTCAGGAGGTACTACAACATGGACTTCGGCGAAAGCCCTCAGCTCGGCTTTCGCTACATTTGACAGGTGGAAACCGGGAACGGCCCCGAGGCTCCCACCTCTGGCTTGAAGCATGTTGATCCGACCGCCGTGGTTGATCGGAGGATCGACTCATCGAGTACTCGGCTCATGCTCGATTCAGCGATCGGATTGGGAGGAATTCTTTCGCTTGGTCGGCGCTCGCGCCCTCCGGCTCTTTCCGTCCTGGGTTCTGGCTTGGTGATCAAATTGTCCAGTTTGCCTTCCTCAAACAGTCGCCAGAGCTATCTGAGGAGGTCGCGGCATTGGCTAGTGTTGTGGCCGGGACTCTTATGATAGGCATAGAATTTGCTACGGTCTAGGTGACTGTGGTCCCTTATTGGCTTTGGTTTGGAAAGCCACTCGCGACCCTTGATCGCGTTGAAGATGTGGGCCGGAGATAAGTTGAGGTTGTGGAGAAGGTGGACTTCTACATCCTCGAAGGCTTTGAACTCGCCAGGCGGCTTGGCGATCGCCTTTCTGGGCTTGGCGACCGCCTTCTTCTGGACATGGGAAGGTGTTTTTCCTTCTTCGGATGGTCCCTCTTCTAAGCGGAGTGAGAGCATCCTCTGTCTAGCCAGGAAACTGGCGGCTTTGCCGCGGAAGATTGAGTAGGTCGGGGGGATATCTTTTGTGAGGTGTCTGAACATGGGCGAACGTCCGTGGAATCCGCTCATAACTGAGTTGAGAGCGATCTCGTCGCTGACGGGCTCACCGGTGAGGACTATCTCGTCTACCCGGTCGATGTAATCCTCATCCGATTCGTCCTTCCCCGCCCGATTTTCATCATGCGGTGGGGACCTTCCGGCGGCGACCTTGGCGGCGAGTACGACGTGAAGTCGTTCGCCAGCCTTCTCAAAGCAATTGATTGAGCGAGATGGTAGTGAGGTGTACCACCGTGGGCGAGATCGCCCGAGTTAACGGGAACATACGAAATTTCGTCGCATCGAAGCTCCGCATCCGGTCATGTAGATCCGGAATTTGCTTAAGTGGGTTTCCGGATCCGATCTCCCCTCATATAGAGGTGTTTGTGGGGGATTGATCGTTGGTTGGACTGGGGCGAGCTCGATCTGAGTCGCGAGTGGTTCGCTTGACCCAACGATCGGTCTCCTGGCGCCTGCCCCATTTTCCAGGAGCGCCTTCACCTCGTCCAGCTGGCGTTGCATGGCGGCGATCGCCGTCGCTTTGGCCGCTTGCGGCTCTCAGAGCGTGAGCCAAGGCGATCGTGTACTGATCCCCTAGCTCCGTGGTGAATGACGAGCTCCCTGCCAGTGGGTTCCTTTCTTGGGCGAGCAGGGGCTCGTTGACCGGTCTGTCTCCTGGGAGTCAAATATGCCGAACTCCTGGTAAAGGATTCGGATTCCGATGTCACCCGGCTGGGGACTGAGTGCCCGGGTCGCCATGAGGGATCGCTCCCCAGGCGGCTGAAGACGGAATCGTCCCGCCTTATGAGAGCCTTCCCTTGCGGCTCGGGGCTTTCTGTCGATTTCTCAACATAGATCCCCTTGAGCTTCCGTTTGCTTGCCCAGCGGTTAGCTGATGGGGTGATGGTGAGCGAATCGCGGGCCCGCTGCCGTTCCCTGAGGATGGCTATAGCCTCCTCAATCTGTTCCGATGTCTGGAACTGATCGAGTGAGAGGCTAGGACCGTCCCTCGGGGGCGGGAGTGAGAGCCTAGCGTCACCGCGGTCGCCTTCCACCGTGGGCTGGGATTAGGTCTGGGCCGGAATGAGATTTCCGGCAGATCTTAGGGTGGCTCTCTTGGAGGTCGTTGCAGATGTCATTTTCTGAAGGTTTTTCTATTGAAGAACAGTGAGTGTTTCTTCAAGTATATGTCCGGAGAACAGTGAGTGTTCTTCGAGACGGTAGGAATAAAAATGAAGGTTTAGATGCCCCTCCTTCTAGCGCCAATTGTTGTTACCCAAAATATTATCCGGAGACAGTATTGCTGGAATGATCGAGTAACAAACAAATGCGAGAACACTTCCGTGAGAAAATAGATAACACAAGATTTGCCGGGGTTGTTAATCCCGGGCTTGAATGCTCTCGCGAGATGTTATTAATAAATATCTTTCAGTACAAATATTAATGTTAGAATCTAATACAAGGAGTGTAAAGACTTCTAGTTATCTAGGCTTTAGAGCGCGTAGATTGCCGGAAGAACCAGATAGATAAATCTGTGAGTTCTTGCTTGGGATATATGATGAATGTGTATGAATATCACTATGAATGTGTTAGTGGTTGCCGAAAGAGCCTTTGATTCTCTCTTTGGTGTGTATTTTGCACTTAATTCGTAGTAGAATTCGCGTCCTTTTGGCCACAGCAGTGAGTCCTCTATTTATAGGGGACAAGGTAGTTGGGATCCCTCAGGCGATCGCGGGCGACCGCCGTTTTCTATATTAAAATAAGACGGCCGATCGTCCCGTCACATGGGCCTGTTCCCTTGAGGTCCGAGGTTGCAGCTGGAGGCCAGCTAGGCGAACCAATGGGAAGCCAGCACGCGTTGCGAGTCGCTGTCCGGGGAGGGCCCACTTTGTACCTTTCGGCGGCCTTGTCGGTAGGTGTGGTAGGTGACAGGCTGGGGTCAATGATCCTATCTGTTGGTATCTTTGAAGATCCGCATGTGGGCCACCGTCCAAGATTCGGTCTTCGATGACTTTGACGGATGCCGGATCCATACGTGGCATGAGACGATCGCCTCTGGTCCGTTCATTAAAGATGATCGTCAGATATCAAAAGACGATCGCTGGGTACCAAGAGATGATCGCTGGGTACCAAGAGACGATCGCTGGATACCAAAAGACGATCGCCGTATTGTGCCGAACTCTAGGAGTTTGTCCAGAGTATGTCTTTCATGTTTGGCTTCTCTGATCGTGATGCCGATCGCCTATCTGAGGCGTATTAAACGCCGCACAACAGACGTCATCGACCACATTCTACCCTCCACTATTTCTTTAGACGACAAAGACAAGGCTATCGCCTCCGACTCCTCCAGCCCTGCCATCGACACTCCCCTTTGGTTGTTCATCAATGGATTTATGGTATTATCTCCAATGATCTTCTCCATACCATTCTCAAGCCCGACTCGACGGCACAACAGGCTTGGGAACGCCTGGAGAGTATCTTTCAAGATAACAAGGGATCCCGTGATGTCTCTCTTAAAAAAATCAATTCACCCAAATTTATCTGGATAATTTTCCGAATGTCTTCGCCTACTACCAAGAATTAAAAATGGTGGCTGATCAACTCGCGAATGTCGGCGCCCATGTCAGCAATAACCTTCTCATTCTCCAACTGATTGCAGGTTTAAACGAGAACTATGACAACGTTTCTTCTTTTATTTGTCAGACGGATCCATCACCAAAATTTTATGAGACCCAAAGATCACGTAAGTCCAAGCATGCCTCTGCTGCCTCCGGTACCGCTATCGTCAACAATACTGATCAACTGCCGTCTCCCCGTGACATTCAGCCCAATTCTGCTCCGCAGCACAACAAATCGTCCTACCGTCAATCCTCCCGCAACGGCACTGGTCGCGGCGGCTCAAATTCTGGCCGCGGTCGAGGACGCAACACGGGCCGTGGACAGGCCGCTCCTACACAGTTTCCTCCATGGGCGTATTCCCACCCTTGGTCCAACTGGGCCTCTCCACTATGGGCCTCGCCTCCCTGCCCATACCCCACGACTCCCTGGCAGCCTTCTTCTCCTCCCAGGCCGGGGTCGGGTATTCTTGGACCTCGTCCGCAGCAGGATTATACGACTCAGAGAGTCTCTCCGGCATCTCAGTATGAGCCCACTGACATTGAACAAGCCATGCATACCATGTCTCTCCAGCCTCTAGACGAAAATGTTGGGAAAAATCAGATCCCATATTCATCCACTAGGGATGAGCAGAAATAACCGAGAAATAACATGTAAAATAATAACAATCCACAACACAAGAATTTACGTGGAAACTCCAAAACCGGAGAAAAACCACGGGCCTCCAGAGAGAAAACTCCACTATATGAAAAATTGTTACAATCACATAGACTAATCTCTCAAGCCAACCCCCCAATTACACCCACACTCTCCGAATATTTAACTCACATCTTTCACGCTCTAAACACAAGAGAGAAAGAAAGAACCAAACACTTCAAGTGTATTGGTTGGGGCACTTAGAAACCTAAGCCTTGGTCTTCTTATATAGGCTTGGGGACCACCCAAACTTCCTTACTTCACCGATGTGGGATGCCTTCAAAAACTCTCTTTTATTATAGCCAAAATTCCAACAGAAAATTGGTACATGGACACCGACGCTACACCTCATATGACATCCTCCGCGGGTACGCTCTCCTCTTATTTTAATACGAGCAATGTAAAAATATCATTGTAGGAGTGGCCAGGAAATTCCAATTCATGGTTATGGCCACACATCTCTCTTGCCTCACCACCCACCCCTTCGCTTAAATAATATTCTTCATGCTCCCCGCCTTATTAAAAATCTTGTTTCCGTCCGACGTTTTACTACTGATAATCAAGTTACAATTGAATTTGACCCTTTTGGCTTTTCTGTGAAGGATATTCGGAAGGGGACGTTGATAATTAGGTGTAACAGCTCTAGGAACATATCCCATCACTCCTTCCACTCTCTCGGCCTCTCGTCCGATTGCTCTTACAACTTTATCACCACATTTATGGCACAGTCGATTAAGGCATCCTAGACCTGATATTTTGCGCATTTTAGATAACTCAAATTTAATTTCTTGCAAACAATCTACTTCCTCTCATTTATGTGAATCTTATGTTTTTGGCAAACATAAAATTGCTTTTCTATCCCTCTCTATCTCACACTATTTCCCCATTTGATATATTACATGGTGATGTATTGACCTCCGCTGTCTTAAGCTCTGCTGGTCACAAATACTGTGTTATTTGTTGATGATTATACTAACTATTTGTGGACCTTCTCTCTTGGTCATAAATCTCAAGTGTATGTTGAATTCTCTGTTGGAAATTCACAGAAAATTTAAATGATAACTCTTTCCATAAGACAATTTTGCCCCCGTATAAGAGCAGACGGCTCAGGCAATATGTCCCCAAGATACAACTGCTATTTGTTTCTTAGTTAGGTGCTCTCCAAAACTCAGAACTCCGGCGAACGTTCAAGTGCTGGAAACTGGGCACGAAACAAGAGGGAAATATGTTTCAATAAGAGGTATGCTTGTATTTTTTTCTATGTTCTGATTGTATGAAATGAAATGTATAAGACCCCCTTTTATAGGGTCCAATTCCACTCCATCAGGTAGGGAGTTACAACAAATTAAAGTGCCATTAATTCTCTTTAATCCTCCAGCTCAGGAGTTACAACAAATTAAATCTCCATAATGTGGGGAGTTACAACAAATTAAAACTCCATAATTCTCATTTAAATTGGACGTTACATTATGGAGTGTGAAGAGTCATATTCCAGAAGCTAAGTTCTCAACCTGTTTCTTTTCAGACGAGACCAAATTCTAGATCAGATAGGTTCTAGATCAGACAGGTTCCAGATCGAGACAGTCCCGAGATCGAGACAGTCCCAAATCGGGCCGGCTCAAATCGAGACAGTTCCAGATCGAGACAGTCCCGAGATCGGGCCGGTTCCAGATCGACAGTCGAACATACAGTCCCAGATCGAGACAGTCATATCGGACAGTCCCGGATCGAGGCGAGTCGAGATCGAGATAGGTCCCGAGATCGACAGTCCCGAGATCGACAGTCGAGATCGGGACAGTCATACTGCAGTCGGATCGAGACAGTCCCGTGATCGACGGAGTTCCAGATCGACAGTCGATCGGGTGTCGGTCGAGGCAGTACCGATCGAGGCAGTCGGTCAGGACAGTCCCGAGATCGACAAGTCCGATCGCACAAGTCCGATCAGACAAGTCCCGGATCGACAGTCGAGATCGGACAGTCCCGGTCGGACAGTCCGATCGAGACGGAGTTCCAGATCAGATGGGTTTTCAAACCTCGTTAACTCTTCACCTTTTCAATTAAATGGCCAACTTTAATAATTTATTTCTCACTCACCGGAAATCGGTTTTGAGAAAATAAAATCCTACGTTCATCTTTTCGAAGCGTAGATTCACAATTTATTATTTAATTCCCAAGAACTAAATATTTTATCATTATTAAATTGGTTTTAAATTGAGTTAAAACTCATTTTTCTAAAACCAATTTCCAACAATCCCCCACATGAGTGGAAATAAATGCATGCATGAATGCAAACTCACATACCCAGTTTCCGTAAAACACTGCTGCATGGGGAAAGGTAGTTTGTGGCTTTGAACCTTCCTTAGTAAAATATCGTCGGATATACCGGCGGCTTAGTGGACATTGTGCCTTGAACTAATCCTCCTTGGTGTATACCGAGTCAACGACACTTACACAACTATGTCTCAACACCTTCTGTTCTCATAGTTGTGTCCGTTTTGGCCATGGACAACATCTTGGTTTCCTAAGTGTTTATTCGAGGCGGCCCGTCCTCACACTTAGATAGGTGGTCTCCTTTTATAAAGTACCCTGCAATACTTCTCCTTTCCAAGGACAAGGAACCATTAAAAGTCTAGAGACTTAACCTCACCACAATCACAGGACTTAGCACTTATTCTGATCTATAGGGATGGATTTATTATAAGCGCTTTTCAATAGAACTTTCATAATTTTGTTTTCCCATTGAATCAAGTTTCTGGGATCTCCAATCTTCAAGGTTGGGTTACCACTATGATTGTTCTTTCAAGATGTGGATTTTAACCCCATTCACTCTAGCAGTTTATGAAATTGATCTCTATTCAGACCTTTTGTGAGTGGATCCGCCAAATTAACATTTGACCTCACATAGTCAATAGATATGAATCCATTTTTGATCAATTGTCGCACGGTATTATGTCTCCGACGAATGTGTCGAGACTTACCATTATACATAAGGCTCTGTGCTCTTCCAATTGCAGCTTGTCTATCGCAATGGATCATAACACTAGGCACAGGCTTTTTCCAGCATGGAATATCCTCAAGAAAGTTACGGAGCCATTCAACTTCTTCTCCAGCTTTATCTAGAGCTATAAATTCAGATTCCATGGTGGATCGGGCTATACAAGTCTACTTGCTTGATTTCCAAGATATAGCTCCACCCCCAATAGTAAATACATACCCACTTGTAGAGTGAGAGGCTTTCGTGTCTGAAATCCAATTAGCATCAGTATATCCTTCCAAAACTGCAGGATAATTACTATAAAATAGCCCATACATTAGGGTGTACTTTAAGTATCTTAAAACCCTAGTCAGTGCATTCCAGTGCTCTTTACTCGGATTACTCGTGAACCTGCTCAACTTATTTACAGCAAATGCCAAGTCTGGTCGTGTACAATTTGTAATGTACATCAGGCTTCCGATTACTCTTGAATATTCGACTTGAGCCACTGGATCACCTCTGTTCTTACTTAAGTGAATACTAGTATCAACAGGTGTTTTAACAGGTGGGCTGTCAAAAGCGTTAAACTTCTTGAGCACTTTCTCAACATAATGAGATTGTGATAAGAAGATACCTTCTGACTTTCTGATAATTTTAATTCCAAGAATTAAATCAGCTAAACCCAAATCCTTCATGTCGAAGTTTCTACTTAACATCCTTTTTGTATTCACAATTACTTCATTGCTACTACACATGATCAACATATCGTCTACATATAGACAAACTATGACAAATGACTCCGATGTGCCTTTAATATACACACATTTGTCACATTCGTTGATCTTGAATCCATTTTCCAACATAATTGTGTCAAACTTCATATGCCATTGTTTAGGAGCTTGTTTTAGTCCATATAATGACTTCAACAGTTTACACACTTTCTTTTCCTGACCAGGCGCAATGAAACCTTCAGGTTGTTCCATATAAATTTCTTCTTCTAGTTCACCATTCAAGAATGCAGTTTTCACATCCATTTGATGAATTTCAAGATTGTGCAATGCAGCAATAGCAATAAGCACTCGAATGGAAGTTATTATGATTACTGGTGAATATGTATCGAAGAAATCATAACCTTCTTTTTGTTTAAACCTTTGGCAACAAGCCGGGCCTTAAACTTGTCTATCGACCAGTCATCTTTGTATTTCCTCTTTAGGATCCATTTACATCCTAAAGGCTTACATCCTGGCGGAAGTTCAACCAGTTCCCAAGTAGAATTTTGCATGATGGAATCCATTTCACTATAAATAGCTTCATTCCAAAAAGGAGCGTCAGGACTAGCATAAGCTTCCTGTATAGTCTTTGGATCATCATCAACTGCAAAAGTCTCAAAGTCAGGACCAAATGACTTAGCCTTTCGAGCTCTCTTACTCTTTCTTGGCTCTTCATTTATAGGATTTGAACTACTTGCAGTTTCAAGAGTTCTTTTGTTTGAGTTTGTCACAATCCTTTCTTTACAAGGATAAACATTTTCAAAGAAAATGGCATTTCTTGATTCAATGATAGTTCCTTCATGCATATCAGAAATTTCAGATTTATGAATCAGAAATCGATATGAACTACTGTTGTATGCATAACCTATGAATATGCAATCAACTGTCTTTGGACCGATTCTTACTTGTTTTGGTTCAGGTACTTCAACCTTTGCCAAACACCCCCACACTTTAAGATATTTGAAAGAAGGCTTGCCCCCTTTCCATAACTCATACAGAGTTTTATCTTTCCCTTTGTGTGGAACTTTATTTAGAATGTGGTTAGCTGTAAGAATAGCTTCCCCCCACATGTTCTGCGGCAACCCTGAGCTTATTAATAAAGCATTAATCATTTCTTTCAGGGTTCGATTTTTCCTTTCGGCAACTCCATTTGACTGAGGAGCATAAGGAGCAGTCGTTTGATAAATTATGCCTTAATCAGCACATAATTGTTCAAATGGTGCTACATACTCACTTCCTCTGTCAATTCGGACTGCTTTTATTTTACAATTAAGTTGATTTTCAACTTCATTTTTATACATCTTAAATGCCTCAATTGCTTCATCTTTGCTTCTCAAAAGAAACACATAGCAATATCTTGTGCAATCATCTATAAAAGTGACGAAGTATTTTTTACCTCCTCTAGTTTGCACAAATTTTAAGTCACACACATCAGTGTGAATTAATTCTAGAGGAGTAGTATTCCTTTCCACTGAATGAAAAGGCAATTTAGCCATTTTTGCTTCAACACATACTTCGCATTTCTTATTAAGTTCAACATGGGTTTTTGGAATTAATTCTAGATTAATTAGTCTTTTAATTGATTTTAGACCAACATGTCCAAATTTAGAATGCCATAAATCTGAACACTCGAGCAAGTAAACATAAGAAGGAGCATTATTATTATTATTTTTGTTCTTGCCTTCACGGCTTACAGGCATCACATTCATTTTGAATAATCCCCTGTCAAGATAACCTCGACCAAGGAACATTCCAAACTTGCTCATAATAAATTTTTCAGACTCAAAAACTAGTCTAAACCCATGACTAACTAGTAAAGAGCCTGAAACTAAATTTCTTCGGACGTCTGGGACATGCAGCACATCCTTAAAAAGGAGATCCTTTCCAGAGGTCAGCTTTAAGACCACGTTCCCCACACCTGCAATCACAGAAGAAGCAGAGTTTGCCATATGCAATTTCCTACTATCAGTAACAGTGTAGGAAGAGAACATGTCTTTTTCAGAACAAACATGATGAGTAGCCCCAGTATCAACGTACCAGGCGCGGTGATTCTCCACCATATTGGTTTTAATCACCATGGCTGAGACCTCCTCGTCCATGTTGGAACAATATTTTTTTAGATCGTTTTGATGATGTGTTATTAAAACCAAAATTTACTTAAAACATACTTTCTCTTCAGTTAACGTACGTAATATATATCACATTAACGTACGTAACATTCTATAGTTAACGTACGTAACGCATCTCTTATAACGTACGTAACATTCACTATTTTCGTAAGTTTTTCTGTACAGGTAACATACGTAACCGGGATTATATAACGTGCGTAAGGCTTGAATTATTCTGACCGTTGGAAAAGCCACTAGCCGTTGCAACAAGTCCTCTCAATCAACGGATCTTTGACCAGGATATTACGTACGTAACCCTAAGGATCGTAACGTACGTAACGCATTTCATCAGAGTTCACTGGACAGTTTCGGCACTTTCATTACGGCCGTTATTCAGCTCATATAACGTACGTAACGTATGTAACGTACGTAAGCATCATCATATAACGTACGTAACTCTTTATACTGTTCCAACGGGAAATTGAGCGCAAGAAGGCTATAAATAGCCACCTTCAGGGAGATTGAAGACACACAAGAATTCTAAGCTTACTAGCATACTCAAGCAATATCAAGCAAACATTCTGAGAGATATTCTTATTCTAGATTGTGATACGAGAAGATTTGTTCTATAATTTCCAATCTTCATTCTTGTATCTTAGAGCGATATATCGTGAAAGCCGAGTTTCTACTCGCACTTATTTTGTATCGGTTATCTTGTACCTAGAAAAACAAGAGTGTTTTTGTGAGGTTGTTCTTGAGCCCGGAAATCAAGAAGTTGTAAGAAGTTGGCACTAAACTAGAAAGTGCAAATTCCAAGTTCTAAGAAAAGTCCTAGTCGATAAAACTAGGTAGGGGACGTAGGCTTCGTTAATAGCCGAACCTCTCGAACAATTCCTTGTGTTCTTTCTTTTCTGCACTTTTATTCTCCGCTATTTTTGCTTCCGCACGAAAAAGAGTACAATACTATTAACCGCACTATTCAACCCCCCTTCTAGTGGCGGTATCAATCTAACAATTGGTATCGGAGCAGTGTCTTTATCACCGGATTAACACCCGCTAGAGAAAAGATCCAAATGGCCTTTATCCACTCCTCCGTTGAAGGCAATGCTCTCAATCGCCCTCCTTTCTTCGATAGTTCAAACTTTATGACATGGAAGAAGAAGATGTCCATCTTCATCCGAGCTCACGATATTAAAATATGGAAGGTCATTGCCCTTGGACCTACCATTCCTAAGAAATCGGATGGCTCTCTCAAAAGTTTCGAAGAGTACGACGATGCCGACTGGAAGAACGATCACTTCAACAGTAAAGCCACTCAATTGCTTTATTGTGCTCTCAATCCAGAAGATCACAATAGAATCTCCTCCTGCGAGACGGCAAAAGAAATCTGGAAAATGCTAGAGATCACCCATGAAGGTACGAGTCAAGTGAAGGAAACCAAAATCAATATGCTTCTTCACGATTATGAACTCTTCACCATGAAAGAAGAAGAAAGCATCACCACTATGCTTGACCGTTTCTCGGCAATCACAAATGGGCTAGCTTCATTCGGGAAACCGATATCAAGTAGTGATAAAGCCAAGAAAATCCTTCGGTCTCTACCAAGAGAATGGGACGCTACCGTTACGGCTATTATGGAGTCGAAAGACCTCAATACAATAGAATTCAGCGCTCTCATCGGATCTCTCATCAATTATGAGATCGTCATCAAATCTCGCAGCTCGAAACCAAAACCTAAGGAGAGAGAAAGGACTATCGCTTTCAAGGCCAAAGAAGAAAGCGACCTAGAGGATGAACCAATCGAAGAAGAGGACGAAGAAACCGCCTTCTATGCCAAAAACATAAAGAAATTTAAAAATCTTCTTCAAAGGCGCGGAGAGATATCAAGCAAGAATCAAGGGATGAATTCAAAAGACTCACTTCCTCAAAACAAAAAATTCGACAACACTTTTCAAGGTGCGGCGTTCTGTGCCATTTTGCAAAAGATTGTCGTCTTTGCTGCTCCAATAAGTTCATCAAAACCACCTCATGAAAAGTTCAAAAGAAGGAGGTTTATGTCGCCACATGGAGTGACGATGATGAGGATGATGAACCACAAGTCCAAACCAATCTTGCTCTTATGGCCCGCGCATCCGAAGAGAGTGACGAAGAAGTCGAGGTACAAGCAAGGAAGACAACATTATCAAATAAATGGTATGTTGATAGCGGATGTTCAAACCACATGAGTGGAAATGAACATCTCTTCACTGAGCCAAAAGGAAGATCGTGGGTGTTACATTTGGCGATAATAAAAGGGCCAAATAAAGGGACAGGTAAAATTGGTAAGAAACCTTTACCGACTATTGAAAATGTTCTATTTGTTGATGGACTTTGCCATAATCTCCTAAGTGTTTCCCAATTATGTGACACCGGTCTTAAACTAATTTTTGAAATTACGCATTGCACGGCAATGAGAAAAGAGCAAATCGTTTTTATTGGATTGCGCTATGGAAATATTTACATTGTTGATCTCCAAGATGAATCTTCGTTTAACGAAAAATGTCTACTTTCATACGATGAAAATGCCGTTGTTTGGCACCGAAAATTGGGACATGCCTCTTTACCACTTCTTTCAAAATTGGCCAAAAATGATATTGTTCGTGGTCTACCAAAATTGAATTTTAGAAAAGACCACATTTGTGAGGCCTGTATTAAAGGTAAACATGCAAGAGGCTCGTTTAAACCAAAATGGAAATTTCCACTAGTCGCATTCTTGAATTAATTCATATGGATTTAATTGGTCCGTCTCGACATGCCAGTCTAACAGGTAAACTTTATACCTTAGTTATTGTCGATGATTTTTCTAGATTTACTTGGGTAAAATTCTTAGCCAATAAAGATGATGCTTTTAACGAGTTTGTTAAGTGGTGTAAGGTTACCCAGAAGGAAAAAGGATTACCAGTTATCGCCATTCGAACCGATCATGGTGGAGAATTTGATTCTAATCTCTTTGAAGATTGGTGCGATAAATATGGTATTGGGCACAACTTTTCGGCACCTCGGACACCTCAACAAAATGGAGTTGTCGAGAGGAAGAATCACTCTCTAGAAGAAATGAGCCGAACAATGCTCAACGAGTATGGTCTTCCTAAATACTTTTGGGCCGAAGCCGTTAACACTGCTTGTTATGTTATAAATCGTGTCCATCTCAGGAGAAATAAAATGATGACTCCCTATGAGATTTTTAAAGGTAAAAAGCCCAATTTATCTTATTTTCATCCATTTGGGTGTAAAGTGTTCATTCATAATAATGGAAAAGACAATTTGGGTAAATTCGATTCTAAATCAGATATTGGAATATTTCTTGGTTATTCTACTAATAGTAAAGCTTATCGTGTATTTAATTGTAGAAGAGGCTCGGTAGAAGAGTCCATTCATGTAAAATTCGATGATACTGTTTTACCCCCGAGAAAGGTTGTTTTTGATGATGATGCAGGTATGGTTCCAGCTAAAGAAGTATCCGAAGTATCAAAGGAATTGGAGAAGCTCGACGTAAGCTCGGACAAACAGGAGGAAAATACTTACAACCTTCCTAAAGATTGGGCAAATGTGAAAGACCATCCGATGGAACAAATTCTCGGAAAAATCGATGAAGGTGTACGAACTAGGAGAAATATAAATGATTGTATTAACAATATTGCATTTATTTCTCTTACGTAACCAAAGAACATCGATGAGGCCATAAATGATGAGAATTGGGCTATTGCTATGCAAGAAGAGCTAAACCAATTCGAAAGAAATAAAGTTTGGGAATTAGTTCCGCACCGGTAGGCAAATCAATCATTGGTACCAAATGGGTTCATAAAATCAAAACCGATGATGATGGTCTCCTATTAAAAATAAATCGAGGTTGGTCGCCCAAGGTTATAATCAAGAAGAAGGCTTGGACTATGAAGAGACGTTCGCTCTGTTGCTCGTCTTGAAGCTATTCGTCTTCTCGTGCCTTTGCCGCATACAAGAAGATCAAACTCCATCAAATGGATGTAAAAGTGCGTTCCTAAATGGAATCATCCAGAGGAAGTTTATGTCAAGCAACCTCCGGGTTTTGAAGACTATGATCATCCGGATCATGTGTACAAGCTCCATAAAGCTCTCTATGGATTAAAGCAAGCTCCGAGAGCATGGTATGATCGTCTAAGCTCTTTTCTTATCTCAAATGGTTATAAAAGAGGAAATGTTGATAATACTCTGCTTATTAAGGTCTTAAATGATGATATGTTAATTTGTCAAATCTATGTGGACGATATTGTTTTTGGTGCAACTAACGAAACTCTGTCAAGGAATTTTCAAATCTTATGAAGGGAGAGTTCGAAATGAGTATGATGGGAGAGTTGAAAAACTTTCTCGGACTCCAAATTAAGCAACTCAATGACGGAATATTCATTCACCAATCCAAGTACGTCAATGAGCTTCTAAAGAAATTTAAGATGGAAGATTGCAAAGAAATATCCACTCCTATGTCTTCCACTCTTAAACTCGATAAAGATGAAAAAGGTAAATCATTGACCAAAACAGATCTGAGGTATGATCGGATCCTTACTTTACTTAACTGCATCTAGACCTGATATTATGTTTGCTACTTGTCTATGTGCTCGTTTTCAAGCTAATCCTAAAGAATCCCATCTCATAGCATGTAAACGAATTTTTCGATATTTAAAATATACTGTTGGTTTAGGCCTATGGTATCCTTCCAAAGATTGATTTTCAACTTTTTGCATATAGTGATGCCGATTTCGGTGGTTGTAAAATTGATAGAAAAAGCACCACCGAACTTGTCATTTTATGAGTTCATGTTTAATTTCATGGGGAAGTAAGAAACAGACTAGTGTCGCTACTTCCACAACCGCTGAATATGTGGTCGGGAAGTGCATGTGCACGGTGTTCTTTGGATCAAAAATCAATTACTTGATTATGGCATCGAACTTAAAAATACTCCTATTTTTGTGACAATACAAGTGCCATTAATTTAAGTAAAAACCCCATTTTGCATAGTAGGACAAAGCACATCGAAATTCGTCACCATTTTATTCGTGACCATGTCCAAACGGGAATGTTCGTCTCCAATTTGTTGGTACTCATGAACAATTGGCGGATATTTTTACAAAACCATTACCGAAGAAGCTTTCAACTTTATTCGCATAAATTTAGGAATGAGACATGCCGATCACTTTTAAATATTGCATACTCATCATAGTCACATTAAATGGTCATTCAAAACGGACATCATCGAAAGGAAAAGACTATTCATTTGGTCTTGCTTACGTGCGGTATACGCGGTCCATTACGTGCGTAATAGGACCTTACGTGCGTTACAGATGATTCGCTACGTGCGTAACAAACGCAGTTTTGGTCCGTAAAGTTTAGGATTTTACGTTACGTGCGTTATAAAAGGGACATAACGTCGTAAGAGATCGTTGACCATCTCATATATAAACCCATCGTCGGTTCCTGCTCATTTCTTACTAATCCCTAGCGACAACCGAAGAACTGCTCCTGCAAACCCTATCAAAACTTCATCAAAACTTCACTTCTTCGACCGATTCAATCCTCATGGCTTCCGTAACCGGCAAAAGAGAAGAGGAGAAACCTCTCAAACATCCTCCACGGCTTCCGGCAATCTATCATTTCGGAATGCTCAAGCCATGAAGGTCTTCAACGAAATCCTTATTGACGAAGAGGTAACTCCGAGTCATCATTTTGATTTTGAATCGCTGAACAATGCTGGTGTTGCTATCGAAGAATTCTTCGATATGCTTGGGATCAATAAGTTCGTTAGTCTTGCTCGACCAATTTATGAAGAATGTGTGAAAGAGTTTTATGCGAATTTCTTTGTCACTTATGATGCCGACGGACTTGCCGTTGTTAACTCGCTTGTGCGTGGTAAATCAATATCTTTTGATGAAGCGAAACTTTCGGAGATTTTTGGACTCCCTAATGAGGGTTTTCGTTGCAAGGGAGAGTTTGCTCCTCCGGACGAAGTCTTTAACGACTGGTCCGATGATGAAAGCTATAGTGTTCACGAGTCGAAAGTCCGTGATTTCTTATCGGACAAAGCCGTTTTAAATGTTCATTCCGGGCGGTTTGAAAATAATGACTTTGGGATAAACATTCGGTTGCTTCATGATGCTATCACTCGTTGTCTTATGCCTAAAGTTAATGCTCAACTTCGACTTGTGAATATCGATATGGAGATTATCTATCATGTGTGGAAGGATCACCAAGTCAACTTCAAGGCCTATCATGTCTGAAATGGTTTGTGGAAAAGGGACAAATTTTCCACAAAAAGAGCTACGCAAAAGTTGATCGTCAGAGAAAGTCAGGAATGCCTTTTGGTTCTATCTTAACCGAAATTTTTGAGAAAGCTGGAGTTGACCTGTCTGGGGTCCACGGGGTTCCGATTCCAAGGGGGAGCCTCGTCACCGAAGGGACGTTACGGACGATGAGGTATCTCCGCACGAGAAATCGTGGATGGATATACTTTGCTTATATTAAGGATGATGATAGGCTCATTGATGGGGGCACTCTTCCGAGACCGGAGGAGAGGATCACTCGAGGGGGCTCGATCATACTAGACCTCGTCCGTCATCACAGCTTGGTTCCTCCCGTCCTCGTCCGGAATCCTCCTCTTCCCAGATGGCTTCTCGAATGGATAGGCTTGAGAAGGACATGAGCGAGGTCAAGATCATGGTGAAGAACATTTGCACGCATTTTGGGATACCGCCGACACCGCCGGATGCGGACCTTGACTAGTCGGGCTATCATTTCTAATGATGATGTTTCCTGTTTATTAAAAAGACCAAACATTTCATGTTTATGCTTTGCCTGTAATGACTATCTTTTCATACATCATTTTGGTTATCGTTTTGTTTAATCATTGACTTGTTTTATGTTGATTATTATGCGTATCATTGATATCTCTTGCAGGTTTTCTCAACTTTTTGTTAATGACAAAAAGGGGGAGAATAATATGTATTCGTTTTTGAAATCAACTTTTGAAATAACTCGTGCACGTTTTCAGGGGGAGCATATTATTTTTTTGCAGTGCTCGTGTTCAGGGGGAGTTTCTAATTTTTATTAAAATCATGTTTTCAAAAACTCACATAAAGTAAATTTTGTCATCATCAAAAAGGGGGAGATTGTTGGAACAATATTTTTTAGATCGTTTTGATGATGTGTTATTAAAACCAAAATTTACTTAAAACATACTTTCTCTTCAGTTAACGTACGTAATATATATCACATTAACGTACGTAACATTCTATAGTTAACGTACGTAACGCATCTCTTATAACGTACGTAACATTCACTATTTTCGTAAGTTTTTCCGCATGTAACGACGTAATCGGGATTATATAACGTCGTAAGGCTTGAATTATTCTGTCCGTTGGAAAAGCCACTAGCCGTTGCAACAAGTCGTCTCAATCAACGGATCTTTGACCAGGATATTACGTACGTAACCCTAAGGATCGTAACGTACGTAACGCATTTCATCAGAGTTCACTGGACAGTTTCGGCACTTTCATTACGGCCGTTATTCAGCTCATATAATGTACGTAACGTATGTAACGTACGTAAGCATCATCATATAACGTACGTAACTCTTTATACTGTTCCAACGGGAAATTGAGCTCAAGAAGGCTATAAATAGCCACCTTCATGGAGATTGAAGACACACAAGAATTCTAAGCTTACTAGCATACTCAAGCAATATCAAGCAAACATTCTGAGAGATATTCTTATTCTAGATTGTGATACGAGAAGATTTGTTCTATAATTTCCAATCTTCATTCTTGTATCTTAGAGCGATATATCGTGAAAGCCGAGTTTCTACTCGCACTTATTTTGTATTGGTTATCTTGTACCTAGAAAAACAAGAGTGTTTTTGTGAGGTTGTTCTTGAGCCCGGAAATCAAGAAGTTGTAAGAAGTTGGCACTAAACTAGAAAGTGCAAATTCCAAGTTCTAAGAAAAGTCCTAGTCGATAAAACTAGGTAGGGGACGTAGGCTTCGTTAATAGCCGAACCTCTCGAACAATTCCTTGTGTTCTTTCTTTTCTGCACTTTTATTCTCCGCTATTTTTGCTTCCGCACGAAAAAGAGTACAATACTATTAACCGCACTATTCAACCCCCCTTCTAGTGGCGGTATCAATCTAACAGTCCAGCTCCTCAACCATAGCTGACAGCTCCAGATCTCGCATGTCAACATCGCCATGTTCAACCACATTGGAAACTCGTTTGCCTTTGTTTCGCTGACCAGTTGAACTTATTGGCAAGCGACAGTCTTGTGCCTTATGGTTTGGTTTACCACAGTTGTGGCAATTTCCAGTGAATTTCTTTGCCTTAAACAGCTTTTTCCCTTTATCCTGAACATGGTTCAGTTTCCTCTTTTTGCTAGAGGACCCATGTTCAAGCAAATTTACTTTGGCCTCCATAGGGCCTCTCTTGAACTTAGAATCAGATTTTCGGTTGTCTTCCTCAATTCTGAGTCGAACAACCAAATCCTCTAAGCTTATTTCCTTTCGTTTGTGTTTCAGGTAATTTTTGAAATCCTTCCAACTAGGAGGCAACTTCTCAATTACCGTTCCCACAACAAACGGTTCAGGAAGGATCATTCCTTCAGCATTGATTTCATGCACAATCAATTGAAATTGTTGGACTTGTTCGATAACGGTTTTGTAGTCCGTCATCTGAAAATCCAGGTAGCGTCCGATCACAAATTTCTTGGCACCAACATCATCGGTTTTATACTTTTTCTCCAAAGAATTCCAAAGATCTTTGGAAGTCTTGATTTGACTGTACACGTTGTACAGAGAATCCATCAGCCCATTCAATATTGTATTACGGCACATAAAGTCGCCGTTAAACCATTGATCGTAAGCAAAACGCTTCGTACGATCAGTTTTCGTCTCACTAACCACAGGAGGATCATCCTTGAGGTAAACAACAAGCCCCAGGGTAGTGAGATAAAATAGCATCTTTTGCTGCCATCTTTTAAAATCAACACCCGAAAATTTCTCGGGTTTCTCAGCCTGGACTGCAATGGTAGGTGCAGTAGCTTTGGCAGCGGCAGCGGCGGCAGCATCAGCATCGGTCGCCATTGGAAATTACAGAGAATACAAATGAAAATTGTCTTACGATTGTTGGCTTTTCTGTGAATTTCCAACAATGTAATTACAATAAAAAATTACAAATAAAGGCAACCTAATACAATCTAAATAAATTAAAAGCTGAATTGAAAATTACAACTTAAGCAGAGGCGAGATAACTCTTTCCGTAAGACAATTTTCCTATAAGAGCAGACGGCTCAGGCAATATGTCAAGATACAACTGCTATTTGTTTCTGAGTTAGATGCTCTCCAAAACTCAGAACTCCGGCGAACGTTCAAGTGCTGGAAACTGGGCACAAAACAAGAGGGAAATATGCTTCAATATGAGGTATGCTTGTATTTTTTTTCTATGTTCTGATTGTATGAAATGAAATGCATAAGACCCCCTTTTATAGAGTCCAATTCCACTCCATCAGGTGGAGAGTTACAACAAATTAAAGTGTCATTAATTCTCTTTAATCCTCCAGCTCAGGAGTTACAACAAATTAAATCTCCATAATGTGGGGAGTTACAACAAATTAAAACTCCATAATTCTCATTTAAATTGGACGTTACATTATGGAGTGTGAAGAGTCATATTCCAGAAGCTAAGTTCTCAACTTGTTTCTTTTCAGACGAGACCAAATTCCAGATCAGATAGGTTCCGGATCAGACAGGTTCCAGATCAGACAGGTCCCAGATCAGACAGGTCCCAAATCAGACAGCTCAGATCAGACAGGTTCCAGATCAGACAGGTCCCAGATCAGACAGGTCATATCAGAGAGGTCCCAGATCAGACAGGTCATATCAGAGAGGTCCCAGATCAGACAGGTTCCAGATCGACAGTCGATCGGACAAGTCGATCGCAGTGTCGATCGACAGTCCCAGATCGCATAAGTCCGATCGGACAAGTCCCGTGATCGACAGTCGATCGACAGTCCCAGATCGACAGTCCGATCGACAGTTCCAGATCAGATGGGTTTTCAAACCTCGTTAACTCTCCACCTTTTCAATTAAATGGCCAACTTTAATCATTTATTTCTCACTCACCGGAAATCGGTTTTGAGAAAATAAAATCCTACGTTCATCTTCTCGAAGCGTAGATTCATAATTTATTATTTAATTCCCAAGAATTAAATATTTTATCATTATTAAATTGATTTTAAATTGAGTTAAAACTCATTTTTCTAAAACCAATTTCCAACATTCTCTTCTCTTGCAATATATATTCGCACTCAATTTCACATGCCTATTAAATGCATTCAATGTGACAATGGCAAGGAATATCGTAATTCTAATTTCGAACAACTCTGCCACAATAATGGTCTTCCATTTCGTTTCTCGTGTCCCTATACCTCCCCTCAAAATGGGAAAGCCGAAAGAAAAATACGATCCATCAACAATATAATTTGCACAATTCTATCCCACACCTCCTTACCTCCTACATTCTGGCAACACGCCCTCTAAATGGCTACATATATGATAAATATCCTTCCCCCAAACTCTTCAACAAACTCTCTCCTACTCAAATGCTATACCACCAAACTCCCTCCTATACGCATTGTTGTGCGGCGATTAATACGCCTCAACGGCGATCGGCACAAGGGCCGAGCGACCAAAGCCAGTGTCAGAAGAACCAAGGCAACTTGCCAAACGAAGATGCTAGATCAAGACCAAGTACCGAGCGATCGGCCTCCAGGGCGATCGTCTCATAGCACCACGCGATCGTCTCTAGTAGCCGACCAAGACGACCGTCTAATGCCACGTATAAAGCTAACATCCGTCAAATCTACGAATACCGAATCTCGGGATAAAGACCCACGTGCAGATCCAAAAACGGCGCCGCAAGATAATGCTTTTTGACTCCAGACCATAACCAACTGTTGGTGATAAGGACAACATCTCACCAATCGACAGACCCGCCGAAAGGTCCTAGGTGGGACCTCCCAAGACCGCGACAAGAGACGCGTGTTGTCCTCTCATTGGTTCGCACAACTGGCTGTCAGCAGCAGCCGCGGACTTTAAGGAAACCGACCCACGTGCTGAGACGATCGCCCGATTAATTTAATACAGAAAAGGCGATCGCTCGTTTTGGATTATGACATCCCAACTACTCCCTCTCCTATAAATAGGAGACTTCCAACAATTGGGAAGGGATCTGAGCGATCGAACATTCGAGAGTTAGAGCTAACAGCAAGAGAGAGAGAGAGAGAGAGAGAGAGAGTTGTCTACACAGAATTCTACACAGTGGTCCTCACAGTAGATTTCTATACATCATTTCATCTTTGTTACAAGAACTCACAGAGCACCAACTATGGTTCCTCCGGCAATCTCCAGCACTCAAGAGCTAGATAACTAGGGTCGTTACACTCATTGTAATCGTACTCTAATGTTAATATTTGTACTCCAAAGCAGTATTCTTATTAATAATATCTCGCGAGAGCATTCAAGCCCGGTACTAACAACCCCGGCAAATCTTGTGTTATTTACATTTCTTCGTACGTGCTCTCGTATTTTGTTTGTTACTCACCCGAAGCCGTTTTCAGCAAACCATTCCGAATAATATTTTGGGTAACAACACGCATCTCAAAACTTTTGGATGCTTATGTTACCCACTTCATCTATCCCCTACCATCAATAAACTACAAGATCGATCCACCCCATGTGTTTTCCTAGGCTATCCATCTGATGATCGAGGTTACAAGTGTTATGACCTCTCATCTCATAAAATAATTATATCCGCCATGTAGTTTTTGATGAACACACATTTCCCTTTGCTAATCTCCACCGACCGCACTCAAATATCTACTCATTTCTAGAAGAACCTGTCCATCCTATACTTCAACACCATCTCTCTTCCCCCATTGCTTCCACTCCGTCTTCCTCATCTCATGCGTCGCAACAACCACCCCCTCATCCCAACACCTATCACCCAACCCGTCATCACCATCCCGATCTCTGCCACCCGCCCCTCCACTACCCCCTTCGCTCACTCGCACAATAGTAACTCGTAGCATACAAGGGATTCATCGTCCCAAACATCTATTTAACCTACACACAACTACCTCCTCTTCTCCCATTCAAAAAAATCCAAAATCTGCTCTGAGTGACCCGAACTGAAAAGCCACCATGATCGATGAGTTTAACGCTCTTATTAAAAATGAGAAGTGGGAGTTAGTAACCCATCCCCGTGATGTTAATATCATTCAGTACATGTGGATTTTTCGCCATAAAACTAATTCTGATGGTTCTTTTGAACGTCATAAAGCCCGTCTTGTCGGTGATGGCAAGTCCCAACAGGTTGGCGTGGATTGTGATGAATGTTTAAGTCCTGTTGTTAAACCAGCCATGATTCGTGCTGTCTTGAGTATTGCTTTGTCTAAATCGTGGATCATTCATCAGCTGGATGTGAATTGTGAACAGTGCTTTTCTTCACGGCAAATTTCACCGCAACGTCTACATGCATCAACCCTTTGGCTTTCAGGACCCCTCTAAACCCGACCATGTCTGTCTATTGAAGAAATCTTTATCCGGACTGAAAACAGGCTCCTCGGGCCTGGTACCAATGCTTCACCGACTATGTGTCCACCATTGCATTTCATCACAGCAAATTTGACCACTCATTGTTTGTCTATCGCAAAGGTTCTGACATGTCTTACTTCTCTATGTTGACAACATTATACTTACGGCCTTGTCAGATCACTTAAGAAAATCGATTATGGCTTGTCTTTCTATCGAGTTTGCTATGAAAGATCTTGGCCCATTGAGCTATTTTTTTGGGAGTTATTGTTCACCAGCATTCCAGTGGTTTATTCTTGAGTCAACGAAAGGATGCTGAAGAGACTATTGCCCGCGCCGGCATGTCCACCGGCAAACCTACCGCCACGCCGGTTGACACAAATACCAAATTGTGATCCTGTCAGTGCTCATTTGCCGATCCTACACAATATCGCAGCTTAGCCGGTGCCCTCCAATACTTGGCCTTCACTAGCCCCGACATCTCATATGCCGTCCAACAAGTATGTCTACATATGCATGATCCTGGGGACGCACACATGGTTGCCCTCAAACGCATTATTCGCTACGTATAGGGTACTCTTCATTTTGGACTGCATTTATACAAGTCATCGGTTTCACCTCTTACTGCATATTTCGATGCAGATTGGGGTGGATGTATTGGTACCCGTCGCTCCACCTCTGGGTATTGTGTGTTTCACGGTGATAATCTCTTGTCTTGGTCGTCCAAGCGACAACCTACTTTGTCTCGTTCGAGTGCTGAAGCTGAATACAAGGGTGTTTCTGACGTCGTTTTTGAATCTTGCTGGCTCTGTAACATATTACTTGAACTCCATGTGCCCATTCGGAAAGCCACGCTCGTCTATTGTGATAATGTCAACACCATTTATCTCACCGAGAATCTTGTTCAACACCAGCGTACCAAGTGCTTGAAATGGATAAACAATTTGTACGTGAAAAGGTTGCTCGTGGTCAAGCTCGTGTTTTGCATGTTCCTTCTTGTTACCAAATTGTGGACATATTTACCAACGGTGTTCCTCGCATACTATTTCAGGAGTTCCGTGCCAGCCCCAGCGTCCGCGAGCCTCCCGCTTCGACCGCGGGGTTGTATTAGCCATATATATTCCTCCATTATATTTTGTATATAATTATCCATATCTTGTATGTAAATAGATTAGGTCAACTGTTGTTTAAGTATTCTGGTGTATAATGAGAATCACAAGGCGTTATAATCTTTCAAACATTATGGAATTCTGTATAGTAGGAATTCTGTATAGTAGGGATAAAATGTTTTGAAATTATGACAATTGTACTGAAATAATATCGTGGTGGATGAGAATGATAATTTAGGATATTGTGTATCGGGTATGTCGAGTTTATTAATGTCCAATATATTATATAATGATCCTTGTTAAGAGATGTTGATATCGACTAAGTAAGAAAGTCATAACATATGTTAGTATACGATAACATACGCTAAGGATAGATACCGTATACTAAAGGGCATTCATTGTGTACGCTATATGAGGAATTAGTCAAATGAATCAATATTCGATATGTGGACTTCGGTGATCCAATGGCAGAAAAATAAGTCAATTATGTGGAGAATAACGTACACCATGAAAATTGGATAGCGTACAGTACAACACACTGAAAAATATTGGATAAGTGAACGGAGAGAAATTAATACAACAATGTTAGGAATATTAGATGGTGGGAATAATTGATATATTGATTATCTTATTATTTTTTTAAATGATTAATGATGGGGTTGGCTAAATATACCAACCCCTTTTACTAAGTATACCAACTTTACGTCTTTTCAGATTTTTTTTTTACCCCTACCTCCCCCCTGCTGCCCACCTTCTCTTGCCCCTTGCTGTCAGCATTTCGCTGGCAGCTTTTTTTTTTTTTTTAGTTTTTTACTTTTTTTTTTATTTTTAATTTAATTTACTTACTTATAAATATACTAAATTTATATAAAATGAAGAAATACAATATTTAAATAGACATATTGTATCTGATGATTCATAATATAAATATATATTATATTAAAAATAGATAAATACAATTATGATAATACCAAAAAAATTATGTAAAAATATATTATTTAAATAGATAAATATTATACATCATGTTTATTAAATACATTACGTAAAATAATACAAAAAAGTAGAAAAGTACAATTATGATAATACAAGAAAAAAATTAATTATTTCACGACATGGAGTGCAAAAGTTCATTATACAAATTTTGTCGATTTATATACGGAAAGGCCCATGCCGGGTCATAATTGTAACGAAATCATTGCGGATGGTTAAGAGGTAATGGAGAATTTCTTGTAATTCTACTTGGACGTAGTGGTTACCGACCAATGCCATCGCACCTATATTATGTTGTTGTGATCGTGGCGGACTAGACCAAAGTGGTAAGCACAACTTACTGGATGACTCGCTTAAAAAAATAACAGCAATGTCAAACCGTGAAGCAATTAGTAAACCAGTCATTGGCATAATCATCCATTTATCAGGCGGCACAGAACCGGGTTCTTGGAGACTCAATATGTACTGCAGTCGTGCTATATCAGCAGCTCCGAATATGTCTTTGTATACATTATAGTGCATAACTAACTTGTTTAATACTTCCATCCGAATTTGAAAATGTTGATGTTGACTTAATCCCAAAAACGTAGCCACCGCTCTAAACCCACAATTTCCATCTCCCTCTACATTATTTACCTGCGTGATGTAAGGACGAAATTTTTTTGGAATTTTTTCTAGAATATAAGAGTTATACGAACTCTCGAACTCATCTGGGACCTCGTTCAGGTCTATCACATATGAACTCTCGAACTCATGTGAGACCTCATTCAAGTCTATCACTGGTTCCTTGTTCAAGTCCATCACGTATGAACTATGTCTCGCTGGTTCCTTAATCGAATCTGACCCAACAAAATTTAGCATGATTGAACAAGATCTACGAGAATCTTGATGAATGGGATCGACATCCCTTTTTTTTGTGGTTTCTTTAAGCTTGGTCGTCCACGAGTATTTTTTTGAACTCGAGGTACTTGAATGTCGGTTTTAGTTCGGCCCATGATATCCTTTAGCTTTCTTAACAAATTTTTTTTCTCAACTTTGGACTGCTTGTAAAAGTTTTCTTTAAAATGTTCTAGTTCACCGTCACAACTAATATCATCATTTTGCACATATGTTGACGGTGAAATATCTAGCTTCCTCCAAAAGATATCAATCGAATCCAAAGGAATATACTTACCCGTACTTATATACATTGAAAGTTCGCAAGCACATGGTAACCCACAACTGTTGCGAAACCGACAAACACAGTTTGAGGAGTCTAACTGAAGATCCTTCCATCGTTTACGTTCTCCAAGAATTATATCGAGAGCTTTATTTGAAACAAAACCACACAATAGTTTGAAGCACTGAATGTTGTGTTGATGAATGCGGACAATTCTACTTTTTTCTAAGCTTTCTTTAATTGATGTAAGTTGCGACTGCACTATTCGATCAATACAACCCAGAAATCTAGTCAAACTAGACTTTGCAGAATTAAATATTTTTTTAGCTTCGCATGCTGGCTCTCAACTCTATTGGCTGTGTTATTTCCAAAGTTGAGATGCTGATCAATCCAGACTGACACAAACATTTCCTTGTATTTGTTCAACCGACTCTCATGTACGTAATTTAAAACACCAGGAAAGTAACGTAAATTTGGATGAGAAAATATATAAGAAAAAAATAACTTTGGGACATAGAAAATGTGAAATATATAAAACATACGTGGATATTTTATCAACAATGATTGAAGTCACATGTAGTTTTCTGTGTAAGCTGCATGTGTTGTGGAATCCTCGAGTAACTTCCACAATGAACGAAATGATTTCCAATCATTTGGTGACCTAATCGATGGCCTGCAATTCTTCAAAATATTTGTACTAATGCGCCATCTACAAAGTAATTGAGCAACATTCGGGAAAACTTTTTTGCATGCATTCATTAGAGCCAACTCCCGGTCTGTAACTATAACACGTGGGTGCATGCACTTGTATAGTGTCAACTTTAGATAATTTAATGCCCAAGTATAGTTAACCTCCCTTTCATTATGCATAAAGACGAAAGTTATGCAAAATGTCTTCTTGGTTGAAGTTACGCCAACAATTTCAACAAAAGGCATATTATATTTGTTCGTTTTGTATATGGCATCTATCATCAATACGTATGGAAATATGCGCCACATATCAAATGATGTTGGATGAACGAAGAATAAATTTTCCAATTCGTTTGAATTACTTGTAGAAAACTCATAAACATAACCATTAGAATGCAAAAGGGACAGGAGAACCTGCATTGGAGATTTGCCTACTTGCTCGACCATACGGATTTTATTGCGTGCATTGTAAATAGTTTTGAGCGTTGACACATTATTTACATTCCGCTGCTTTAGTATTGATAAAATACCGCGGGGCGCCACATTCATCGTTGTCAATTCTGCAACCAAACTATATTTATCCTCAGATAATCGCTTTGCATATGGATGCCCCTCCATATACTGTGCAGGTTGATGGTTATGTTTATCACATATCACCCTTAACCTCCACGAATCATATTCATCTAAATATTTTCCTTCTAATTCAAATGGACAATTGTTTTTTTTTGTGCCAGAAACTTTACTTGAATCCTTAACTTTATAGTCGCGGCCACGGTTACACATAAGTACAACTTTATACACGAAACCACAAGGTTTCTTGTTTGATTTTTTTTTGACGATGACAACACCTAGAGAGTGCGCCATGTTTTGTACTCAATCCATCAATTCTTCACGAGACCCGAACACCTAAAAATAAATTACAAGTGTATAAAAAATCGACATTTACAAAAGATTAAAACCATATAATTGTACCTGATTAGTAGCAAATTCTGGTGTCATCGTGAAAAATCCAGCATCTTCAGTTAAATTATTTTCGTTAAAAATCGACATCTGTGGACGTGGATGTATATGTATGTTTAGTTGTGTTTATCCATTATGTGTGTGCAATATCGCCTAAATATAGAGTTGTGTGTGTGTTGGGGAAGGAAAAAAGTGAACGTGAATGTCTATTGTCTTTGTCTTCTTTTTTATTTTATTTTATTTCTTCCTTTTCCCATCAATAATGCTGTCCAGCCACCCATATTTTTATCTGTTCTGTCTTTTCCCATCAATAATGCTGTCCAGTCGCCCCCGCTATTTTTATCTGTCCTAGGCTGCTTTTTTATTCCTAGACTGCTTTTTTGATATATTTAGTAGCCCATAATGATTTTCATTGTTGACAGATTGGACTTGGCTGATCAGTTGTCAGCAGTTAATAATGTGTGTACTGTTCACCAACCAGACAACATTTTAATGGTGAAAATTACGTTTCACATTGACAAGTAAATTCTTGCTGATAAATTTCCGGACAATCGGTGTGAGCCGATAAGTCTGTGTCTCTACATTATCGGCACCAAACAGGTTAGAAACCTGCAAAAAATCAGATGGATTTTCTAAAATCTTTCTGACAATATTCTTCTGTAAAATCATACCAAAAGGCACAAGACGACAAGAATTGATTTCGCAGTTTTATCTTCGTGTTCTTGGAACAAGTCAAGTTACTCTGGTATTCTTTTTTTTTTTTTTTTTTTTTGGAAACATTTCCAACATCATTTGATTATGTGTTGCTTATAGTACTTATTTTGATTATTATCTTTTCTTAATTTCCGGAGGTTCCAAGAATTTTCCATAATGCATGTTATATGTAATTCGTGATGTACATTCACACAACAGTCGACGAAAACCAATTCTATTTTTTTTCTTAGGACACTTGTTATGTTGGGCTTTTCTACCGTCAGGCCAGGAAAACTTGACCTCACGTTAGGCCGATGTTAAAATTACATATTTTTTTATATTTGTCAATTCCAATCCGTAGAGTTCAATCCTAACAAGAAGAATATACAATTTGAATCGACAAATATGAAAAAATATGTAGTGTAATTAAGATGTATTTTCTTATCGTCTGCGGAAAACTTTGCCTTATATTAGCCAAGATTAAAATTGCATATTTTTTCATATTTGTTGACATAATCCGCATACCAATTCTAATAAGAAGAATATACAAATTGGAATCGACAAATATAAAAAAAATATGTAATTTTAACACCGGCCTAACGTCAGACCAAGTTTTCCTGGCCTGACGGTAGAAAAGCCCTGTTATGTTTGTGTTTTGGATGTTTAAGCTACAAATAATTAAAATAAAAAAAAAGATTTATTAAAAAAGTGAAATATTCGGAGAGAGAATTCAGAGAATGATTCTGAATCATGATTTTCATTAATAACTGAAAGGTAAAATTACCGATTAGGAATATGAACTTTCTCAAATTTTACATTTATGGTAATAATTTTTTTGTATCATTTAAGGATATAAACTTGTCTTTGTTCAACCAAGTTAGGGTATCCTTGAAAATCCGTCAGTTAAATCTAACGGACTTGCTGACCCCCTACGGACGGTCGTCCGTCCTCGTAAAATAGTCCCCGCGAAGCTTCCCCGGCGCAGGCCTACCACGCTTCCGCCCACCCGTTAAGTGACACGTGTTACCTTCTTATTGGTCCACATAATAAAGTAATAAAAATATAAAAAATAAAAAATCTCGAAATTTTTTAAAAATAGCCAAACTTAGTTTTAAAAAAAAATAGAATATTAACATTAAAAATGGGATATTTTTATTTAAAGTTCGAAAATAAGAAATAAAAAATTAAAAAAATTTAGAAATCGGATGTTTTTATGATTCTTTAATTAGTTTTTTAGATTTTTTTTAAAAATAAAATAGTCTTTTATGAAAAGTAAAAAAATTTAGGAAAATAAAAAATAGAAGGTTTTTAAAAAATATAATAATCAATTTTTATTTGTTTATGGAAAATAATATTCCAGTTTTTTGTAAAGATAGTTTATAAATCAAATTCAGATTTACTTTTTTATTTCTTATTTTTGAACTTTAAATAAGAACATCTGATTTTTAATATTAATATTCCAGATTTTAAAAAAAATAAAATTTGGATTTTTTTTAAAATTTTCCAGATTTTTTAATTTTTATATTTTTATATATTATTATTATTTTTTTATTATTATGTGGACCAATCAGAAGGTGACACGTGTCACTTAACGGATAAATCAGCAAGTCCGTTAGATTTAACTGACGAATTTTCACGGATACTCTAACTTGGTTGAACGGAGACGAGTTCATACTCCTAAATGATACAAAAAAAAGTTTGTTACCATAGTGCAAAATTTGGGAAGTTCATATCCTAATTGGTGATTTTGCCTAACTGAAATCCTATTTGTAGGAAAACTTCAGATGACATAACTGCATTAGAGACAACATAATCATTCACATAGAATAAATTATATCAAATGTCACTTTCACAATCATAGTAATTTCACTATTTGACTTGTGATATATAGCACTCCTCATTGAATAACTATTTAGAAGATATCTGATGAACTAGGCTCGAAGTAAAACCGAGTGCGAGCAAAACTTCCAAATTGTTTGTAGCCGGGCTTGTAACGATCATATCTTGTTGCGTCATAATGTTGCTGTGAAAATCGTGGGGATAAAACATCAGCAATCTGTACTCTCGTACTTTGCTCCCCCTTATCTCGATAATTCTTGTATGAGTATTCTTGTGCGCCTCAGTAAAACCTCGTGGGACAAAAATTGAGCGAATAATATGATTCTCTTCCATATTTATCTTGATTGTAGGAATATCTATCAGTTGTCTCAGTAAAACCTCATGGGACAAAAGATGAGTGATCATATAAGTCTCCATATGTAGCTCATTCTTATAGAAGTAGACATGTGTTGCCTCAGTAATACTTCTTGGGACAAAAACTGAGTAATCTGTCATATATTTCATTTGGAGTATCCACGTGTTGCCTTATTAAAACCTTGTGCGAAAAACTTGATCGAAGAAAAAAGAGTACAACTACTCCTTCTGTTTTCAAATCTTTGAGGAATAATATTGATTTTTGTAGTGTCCCTCATTATGCATTGAATATGGCTCGTTAAAACCTTATTAGGAAAAACTCAATCGGAAAAATCTAAATGAAGAGAAAAGAGTACATTATTCATGATAATACGCAATTTCTGTTATCTCGTTAAAAACCTTGCTCAGAAAACTCAATGTGACAAAATATCAGTCAAAGCAAAAAAAAAATACAACGAGTATTTTATACACATGTTGCCTCAAGACATTTCAAAAATCCACCATGGATGAGTATATTAAGTGCAATTTGTAATCTACGACTCATATTCTTATAATATTACAATATATGCCAATATTTTTGGAGATTCCGTATCAGTTGAACCGGGTCTCTTCCGTAATCAACTCAGCTGAAGCAGCATCAACTGTCGGGAGGGGGAGATCGATGAAGCAGAGAACCCCTGCGCTGCTCGAACTCGGGGCGTAGGGCCATAAGGAACTGCATAAGCGGATTACGCCTACTTTATAATAGCCTAACCTATACTGGCAGAACTCTGGAAGGGCTAACGAGAAAATCTCACTGTAATAGGGCTTTGTCATGCCTTTTCTAAAGCAAGCCCCTCGGTCGAACGATTGCTCTCACCCAATTCAAATAGTTTAGATCTCTCTGCATATATTCTAACAGTTTTAAGCTTTATTACCTCCAAGACTAATAATGTCCGTGCCTATAATAATACCAACTCCATCATCCCAATCACCAACTCCTCATCCACCCGAAATCATCACAAACGGCCGCGACGCTTCATTTTCATCGTACTCAGACGGAACTGAAGAGAACTTCATACTCAAACTCAGAAGCAAATTCACTCCCAACAATCACAATTTCCTCGGAAAACCCAAATCGGAAGACAAAGAACTCGATATCTTCGACGCGGAGAAATACTTCAACGCACCAAATCATAGCCCTAAAGTCGTCACAAAAAAACCATCCACGCACAACCATCCGATAAAAGACGAAACCATCGAAATGTTCGCAATTAACGAGCAATCCATTGATAAGGCAACCCTAAGTATCCATTCCGAGTCGTCCAGCTGGAACAGCCGAAGCGCGTTATTACATACCCTTCCGAGAAACCAACAACCACCTAAAAAAGCAAACAAGAAAAGCTTCCTTGCCACCATGATCGGCTGCAATTCATGTTCTTGCGCCAACAAAAATTCCGTCAACATTACCGGCGAAAACAAATCAAATAAAGGAAATAAAGGTGATCATTTGGTCGGAAAATCACGGCAAGTATTGGGCTCTCCGGTACCGGAAAACGGAAAAATGTGTCCGGACTTGGAACATAGGTTAACAATGATGACATGGGAGAGAATTGTTGTCCCTGGAATACTAGCGCAGGAAATCAAAATCCCTTCTATTTCGAGCGAAATGCAGAACGACACCGATAGTGATTCCAGCTCGGATTTGTTTGAAATCGAGGGCTTTTCGAAAGTGAAAAACAATCTTTTTCTTTCCAGGCAGATATCTGATGACGGCTGTAGATCCCCGACAACATGTTATGCTCCGAGTGAAGCAAGCATAGAACCGAGTGTTGTAACGGCCAGTGTGGCTGATTGTTCGGTCCTGTCGGACGGTGAAGAACTGCGATCGAACTCGAATCCGTGTTCCAAAAAAACTGGAATAAATTCAAAATCCGGTCGTTTAAGGAAATTCCAAGGCTGGGTTCGGGGATACTTTCGGGCTGTAAGAGCCCGAAAGCTGTTAGAATTGCTGGTGATGCACGTAGATGTAATGAGCATGGGTCTTCTAGTGTGAGAAGGAATTCCATGAGGTCGGAATCCTTTACGTCAAGATTTCATGATCAGAATCAGCCGGCGAGTTTTGATGCAAGAAACGGACATCGATAGTTCGACCGGCCTATTTTGTCCTCCCGTCACATAAGTACTTTTGAATTCTCGACTTAGTATTTTATACTTCATAATGCGATTTATGTTACTTAATACAACAAGATCCTTATTACAATTCGCTTAAATTAACATTTTCACTTTGATAGATAACGTGTTCTTTATATTCTTTATAGGAATTATATTCTGCACATATCAATTTATAAAATATATTTTACAAAGGATATTAATAATTGTATACATATATATATATATTGTTATGTTTAGGCCTAAATGAATTAATTATTACTGGGCCCAAAACTTATTCTCCTATTTGTGCAGCCCAGCCCAAAATATTTAAACCCACTCCCAAGCCCGGCTTCTGAAACATCTGAGGCTTTTAGTCTCGGCCGTTGAGTTGGACGGTGCAATCGCACCCGTCCATGGCTTAAATAAAAAGGCTTCCCCCGAAACCCTAATTCATTTCTTTCGGTCTCTTTCTCTCTCTCTTCTTCCTCTGATTCTCCGCCTCCGTATTTTTTCCTCCGCGTCTCTCTGAACCTAACTGCATGGCTCCGATTCAAAAGGAATCTTAACCCCTTATCAATTTAATGATAAGGTTGGTTGCGATTCCCATGGTTTCAGAGGATGCCGTTGGATTTTTTGGGTATTTATACCCCTTTCGCTGAGTTATTATGTATTCGTGAGAAAATGTGAAAAGCAGTGTGCTAATTTCTGATATTTTAAGTGAGTTCTTAAGATTCAGTGTAAAATTAATACACTTTTCTGTATGAAAATCATTTATGAGTGAAATATCTTGAGTTCTTTCGGGTTCTTGTTCGGGGTTCTAAAACCGCTTGGTGTTCTGGGTTTATTAGGCTGTTGGACGCCATTTTAGGTGAGTGTTGGACGTGGGTACTGAGTTTGGAGGACTGAGCCGACATCCTGTTAAATTCTCACCACCTTCATTTTCTGATTTAGATTTATTCAGATCTCCTCAGTTTGAATTTTGAACTTTCTTATTTAATCTATCTTATTTGTGTGTTTCGTGTTTAATTAGGATTTCTTATTATTTTGTAATTTGTTGGTTAGGATAACTGTATAACCCTAATTCCCGATCCCATAGGTATTACAGTTATAATTCAATTTTTATTCAGTTGTGTAATTTTATGTATTCCGAATAGATACCCAACAATGGTATCAGAGACACTAAAAGTGGTTACTATTCGGAAGGGCGTACGGATTCCGGTCAAGGAATCCGCTCAGGTATTGCTTCTTCCACATTCTCTGGATTACTTTCAGTACTGTGTGATTGGTGGTGTGTTGCTCCTACTTTGTAATCTGTTTACTGGTATTGTGGCTGCTTCCGCCTGATTTTATTTATTGTTTCTTTTCTAGGTGACTGTGAACATTTGGAATAGTTGCATTTGTCTTGAGACTGTGGTAGTTGTAATACCCGTACTTTTCATGAACTTTTGGGTTTGATGTTCCTTCACCTTTGTCGCTCTTGTAAGCGCATATTGAGATGTTGTTGATTTTAGAGTTTCGTATCTATCGGAGCATGTTCGTGTTGATCGGATTTCACAATGGTGTTTTTGAGTGAAGCAGTTAGCGCACGCTATTTGTGTTGAGTAGTGCGCGCTAGCTTCGCCAGTAGCGCACGTTAATGGTCTGAGTTTTGGGTTCTGCTCTCTGGGCAAGCAGTTAGTGCACGCTAGGCTTGAGCTAGCGCATGCATTCGTGTTTGGTAGCGCGCGCTAGCATCGCCTGTAGCGCACACTAACTACTCGGGCTTGGCAGTGGCAGTAGGTTGGTTCTGTTCTCTGGATAAACAGTTAGCGCACGCTAGACGTGAGCTAACGCACGCTATTGGTGCTGAGTAGCGCGCGTAATACCGAATCACAATTTTGATTCCTGACCTAATAAATCCAAACTTCTTTTATTTATCAGCCTTTTTTTTCTATAACTTACCTTGCTCTTTGACAATCACCTGATGATAGAAAGAGAAAAATAAATTGATGTATTTATAGGATATCATATTGAGTTCGGTCGGGACTGGTGGGGCTCGAACCCGCAACTTCCGCCTTGACAGGGCGGTAGGGGTGTTCATAACCGGGTACTGGTTTTGAATACCCAATTCTACTGCGGTTATGCGAGTAATGAAAAATTCGCCCGTGACCCGACCCGAAAGTCGGTGCACTAAAAGCGGGTACCCTATTTTTCTGGTCGGGTCATAGGGTACCCGGCCCAAAATTTAATACAACTAATTTTAAATTTTTATAAATAATTTGTAATTTTAATATAAATTTATTTTAGAATTTATTATATAAATTAATTCCCCGAGTACTAAATACATTATAAATATTTTCCGTACAATAAGTAAATTTCAAAACTAACTAAATTTTTTTATATATATCATTTTTTTATTATATAATTATGCTTAATTCAATATTCAATTATATATATTCAATTATATATATGAAAGAATATATTATTTTTTATTTAAAGATTTTATCTTCTTGTAAATTTCCAAACTAGTGAGAATAAATACCATTACTGAAAATACATGAATTCTCATATTAAATATAATTCATATTATTTGAAAGATAAAGTTTCATATAATTACAAATTAAATAATTAAATTTATATAAAAAAAAATTAACCATTAAAAAATAATCGGGTTTTCGGGCCATGACCCGGCCCGATTATATGACTTTTTCCCGGGTCGGGTACCCGGCCCGAAAAAAATTTAAAAATTTTAAAAATACCCGAAATATTTAGTTCGGGTCATCGGGTAGTTGGGCCGGGTAGTTCGGGTCGGGTATTTTTGAACACCCCTACAGGGCGGTGCTCTAACCAGTTTGAACTACAATCCGAGGAAAATTAAGGTATCTAGCAGAATGTTTGATTCTTTTTTATCTTCGTATAGGATATTTCTGAAAGACAGGGGGGGTTTATACCATCTCATGGTATATTGGCGAATTATTGGGCCGAGCTGGATTTGAACCAGCATAGACATATTGCCAACGAATTTACAGTCCGTCCCCATTAACCGCTCGGGCATCTGGTGCATTACCCAAGGATGTCCTAAAGTTCCTCCGCCAAACTGTAGTACGGAATCTTCCCCAAAGATCTCGGTCAGGGAAGGCATATGCCAAGCGTGAATACCCCCTGAATCCACAGGAATAACACCTGGTAGAGAAACCTAATCTTGAGTGAAATAAATACCGCGACTGCGATCTTTTTCAATAAAATCATCATGCAATAAATTAACAAAGCCCAAAGTAATGTCTCTTTCTCCTTCAAGTTTACCTACTACGGTCCCAGAGTGAATATGATCTCCACCAGACATACGTAATGCTTTAGCTAGTACATGGAAATGTATACCATGGTTCTTCTGTCTATCAATAGCTGCATGCATTGCACGGTGAATGTGAAGAACTAGGCTATTATTACGGCAATAATGAGCCAAGCTAGTATTTGCAGTGAATCCTCCTATTAAGTAGTCGTGCATTATAATAGGAACTCCCAATTTTCTGGCAAAGACATCTCTTTTGATCATTTCCTCGTATGTACCTGTAGTAGTATTCAAGTAATGGCCTTTGATTTCGCCTGTTTCAGCCTGTGCTTTATAAATTGCTTCGGCACAAAATAGGAAACGATCTCTCCAGCGCATAAATGACTGGGAGTTTACGTTCTCATCATCTTTGGTAAAATCAAGTCCACCGCGAAGACATTCATAAACTGTTCTCCCATAGTTTTTAGCGGATAACCCCAATTTAGGTTTAATAGTACACCCCAATTTGAGCTAACGCATGCTATTTGTGTTTGGTAGCGCGCGCTAGCATCGCCTGTAGCGCATGCTAACTACTCGGGCTTGGCAGTGGCAGTAGGTTGGTTCTATTCTCTGGACGAACAGTTACCGCACGCTAGGCATGAGCTAACGCACGCTATTGGTGCTGAGTAGCGCGCGCTAGCATCGCCTGTAGCGCACGCTAATGGATTGGGCAGTGAGTTCGGATTTTCTGCATGGTAGTAGTTAGCGCGCGCAATGCTGTTGGTAGCACACGCTAACAACGCAGGTCAGAAGCTACTGGACTATCGGGTGATCCCGTTAGCGCGCGCTATCCTTGGAAATTAGCGCACACTAATTAAGCCCACTATATAAGGCTGGGCAGCCATATTCTTCGCCATTTCCAACGAGAACACGCGAGAGAGGTAATCTTGAAGCGATTTGGCTTTTGGGACAACCTTTCATCATCCATCATCATATTTGGTCGAATAACAAGGATTTTACAACATCTAATCCGTTTCTTCTCTCCGAATCAAGGTAAACTCCTTAGAACCCTAGTTTGGGGAATTTTTGGGGATTTTTCTTAGATCCGTCCGATTTATCCGTTTTGAAGCATGAAATCCTTGAGACTATGATGTATCTACCCTGTACCCACATTTCCCTTATGATTATATGGATGTTTTGTGTATTACTTGAATTGGAGAGGGTTTGGATGAATTCCAAACTCTATGTGAATAATTTGAAGATTTTTTAATCGTAAAAGGGGGGTTTCGGGGCTCTTCCTTGAGAATGGAGTATTGATGATTGATTATCGTATTTCCTTACGAATCGTTTAGGCCCGGAAGTCCGTTATTGGACCTCTCTAACTTGGACACTATTTTCACTTCGGTTCTAATGTCTCAAAGGCAAGTATATATTTATGATTGTACGTTCTCGACTTTGAAAGTGAGGTATATGAATTGTATGATCATATATATTCACTATGGGATGGACCGACAGGTACTTAGAGGGTTCTGTTGCCTTTGGTCTGGTTCCACGAATAGTTTTGGGTTAGCCACTCTTGGAGGGTCCGACGGGGCTTCAGAGGGTTCTGTTGCCTTTGGTGCGGTTCCATGGTTAATCACGTATGTATTAAAATGAAATGCTATGAGATTTAGTTATTCCGGAATACTAGTCTTGAGTTTGATGAAATGAGGATTACGTTTACTTTATTGTCAGTAAGTATTGTGTTTCATATTCGATATACTTGCAGTAGCTATTCAATGGCTAACCCCTTTTGGGGGAAATACCTTTCATGTATTTCAGGATTCAGGATAGTGGACAGGCATGTACCTGGTCGGCACGAAGATGATGGGCAAAAGTGATGATCTGTCTTGTCTCTGTCTGTATTTTATACTTTATCCATTCGCTATTGTTGTACTTGGAATGGTTATGAACACTCGAGTAGTGCTTCAGATGTTGATTGACATTCTGTCTTGTGTTGCCCTAGGTTTTAATTCCCGATGTCTTGTATTCTGTCGAATTGAGTATTACCTTAGTGTCATTTTTATTACCTTCTACTGGGTTATGTTTATACCTTATCGGTCGAAATTCATGGTTCCGTGTATGTATAGCCTTATGGGTCCCACAGAGGGGCTCACGGCGATGTAATTTTCCCTGAATAGCTTGGGGGTGTTACAGTAGTCGTGGCCTCTGAGCACACCAAACCTTCCTAGATAGACCGTAAGTGTTCTTCGGATCTTGTAGGGGCTTGGGGTTACGATTCCAGCTCACTCAAATTTAAAATATTATGTGATTTAATACTTTGTGCTATCTGTGTGATCTGTGTTAGTCTTCTCAGTATTAGTATTGTTGGTATTACTGTGTTTTTGGATAAAATCTTGTGTGATTTTTGCAAACACTCAAATGGGGTCTCTTACTTCCTTTACAATGTCACCCTTCGATGGAAAGGGAGATTTCAGAATCTGGCAACAGAAAATGAAATCCATCTTTGTCCAAGAAAAAAGCAATTGAAGGTACTTTTCCAATAAATGAAACTCCTGAGATACGTGATGAATTAAGTGAGTTTGCTCATTCATCTATAATCTTGAACCTATCTGATTTTTTTATTAGACGAATAGGCAAAACTGATAATGCTAAACAGCTTTGGGATAATTAGAAGAAATTTATACCGAAACCTCCCTTCCCAATAAACTGTTTCTTCTTGATTTTTTTTCAGATATAAGCTTGATTTATCTAAAGACATCGATGGGAATCTTGATATGTTTACAAAGCCAGTTCAAGATATAAAACAATCTGGTGATAAAAACATCGATGACTATACTCCTATTGTGTTTTTAAATGCAATTCGTGATACCGATAGTGATGTGAAATCAGCCATCAAGTATGAGAGAGATTCTGTCACTTTAGATACAATTATAAATGGTTTGAAAAGCAAGGAATTGGACTTAAAAGTTAATAGAGTTTCAAAACCTGTTAGTGGTGTCAACTTTGTAAGAGGCAGACAAAATGTTAAAAAGAAGCCCTGTAACAAAAATGACACTGAGAAATCGAACAAGAAAAGGGGCAATGGAGGGATAGGTCTAAGTCTTGACCTAAAAATCGCAAGTGCTATAATTGTGGTGAACCTGGTCATTACATACAAGATTGTACTAAACCTAAAAAGAACCAGCAAAATGACCAGGCTAATATAGCATGGGCGATGTGTTTATGTTTATTGATGAAGTGCATGCCTCTGTGAATTCTGTAACACCCCCAACCCGTTCGGGAATATTACAGCGCCGCAGACCCTCTTTAAGAGGATCTACTAGGCTAGATACCAAAACAAGATATCACATCTCATGTTAGCATGGCTAAATACTGAATCAGTAGACCGATTTGATCTTCCATCGATACCATACAACTTAAACTTCATGTACATCTCTATTACAAAACTCATACCCACACATGGGTCAAAATACAACACTCCTATAAGACGGGAGAACATTACAGCGGAAAGAATAATACAATTCGACCAACAAATCTCAATACTGGCCCTCATGTGATTAATATCATTTGGCCTCCATCATCCTTCGTACCGATCCTGTGTTATGCTCCTCAAGAACCTGCACGTACCTGAACGCAATAACAATTATCCACCCCCGATCACTCAAGGGTTAGCAAACTGGAATTTTTCTATTGCAAGTATAAAGTGCAATTACGAGCCATATACATCATATTCCAAGAATATAATAATTTGAATAATTATCTAGTCAAAACACAGCAAAAGATTACCCGAGATGTTTCACTTGAACAAGATAATCAAAAACCTTAAAAGGCAGAAATAAAACAAATAAACAACTTGTAAAGCGTTTTAAAGATCTCGGGAGTTTTCAGAAGAATACATTTAGGATTTAAGAATCCTCATCTTTTCAAAAATCACTTTAGGGTCACAACCCAAAGTTTTGTTTTCTCCGACAATAATTTACGGGATCCACGACCCCAACATCCATATCAATCATACGACCAAAGGTTATTCTCATCCCATGCTAATAAGCATGATCCTCGGAGCTTCTTCGTGCATACCCGACTGAATAAGCCAATGGTAAGCAAACGAAATATCCATACATCATGATTAACGGTGGATTCACACTATAAACTACGATCCCTCAGAGGAATCGGAGTCCCATCCTGAGTGGTTAACCCAAAAGTATTCAATGGGTCGCACTATAAGTGTCGACCCCTCAGAGGACTCGAAGTCCCATCCCTGAGCGAACCACACATCACCATGAAAACCGTCAAGCAAACAACTCAAATATTAGAATTCCACGAAGGACATATAACATACACTCATAGTCATCCTGACATCGTACTAGCAAGCACGAACCTCGGAGTCTCGCGATGACATACCCGATTTTGATAACCCATGACGAGTATGTAACATGTCGAAAAATACGCCCATAAATTATCCTGGCATCGCGCTAACAAGCACGAACCTCGGAGTCTCCTCGAAACATACCCGGTTTGGATAACCCTATGGTAAAACTCGACCCGTACTAACAAGGACGGATCCCTGAGGTCTCAACGAACCCTAACCAGTAGAACATCACTTACAAACGATCACGTACCATGAGGAGATATACTTCTCGAACAATGCCGAATAGTACCACCTCTTTACAAATGGGTCAATAAACATTACAAACACCACATTTGCGCACTCATCAAAAGAATACACATTCGAGCATACAACCCTTAACAATGGAAGAGGGATTTTATAATCACATAGCACGAAGGCAATATATTCATTTTCGCAACCACAATACACATATCCATAGCACTCATTTATTCGCAAAGCACTCGAGCATTTTGAAAGAAATCCGTTAATGGGACTATATCAATCCTTTTGAAAGTTCGTTATGAGTACTCCAAGTAAACACACATAGTCGATTACTAATTATTACATCTACAAAACACGAAATGTATAGAAAAGATACTTGCCTCGATAATCAATGCCGAAAACTCCGACGAATGCGGCTCGACAAGAAAACCTCGAACACCTAAAATTTCCGCAAGACACAACGAAAACATGATCACAACGAGGATCAAGACCAATAACAACGTAAATAGGCTCAAACCAACGAAGGAAAACTCATATGAACATTTAATCGAACATTAAATATTCACGGTTCCTCAAGAATACTAAAATCATCAATCGGGACGAACGAATCGAAGATATGGATATGCAATCCATAGAACATGCTTCACAACATCATTTAATATCAACCAATTCATCAAAATCGGATTGAATACAAAATCAAGAACAAATCTCCAAAAAGTCAACTCTAGGGAAATCAAGAAAAATACCTCGATCCGACAATAATTTACGGGATCCACGACCCCAACATCCATATCAATCATACGACCAAAGGTTATTCTCATCCCATGCTAATAAGCATGATCCTCGGAGCTTCTTCGTGCATACCCGACTGAATAAGCCAATGGTAAGCAAACGAAATATCCATACATCATGATTAACGGTGGATTCACACTATAAACTACGATCCCTCAGAGGACTCGGAGTCCCATCCTGAGTGGTTAACCCAAAAGTATTCAATGGGTCGCACTATAAGTGTCGACCCCTCAGAGGACTCGAAGTCCCATCCCTGAGCGAACCACACATCACCATGAAAACCGTCAAGCAAACAACTCAAATATTAGAATTCCACGACGGACATATAACATACACTCATAGTCATCCTGACATCGTACTAGCAAGCACGAACCTCGGAGTCTCGCGATGACATACCCGATTTTGATAACCCATGACGAGTATGTAACATGTCGAAAAATACGCCCATAAATTATCCTGGCATCGCACTAACAAGCACGAACCTCGGAGTCTCCTCGAAACATACCCGGTTTGGATAACCCTATGGTAAAACTCGACCCGTACTAACAAGGACGGATCCCTGAGGTCTCAACGAACCCTAACCAGTAGAACATCACTTACAAACGATCACGTACCATGAGGAGATATACTTCTCGAACAATGCCGAATAGTACCACCTCTTTACAAATGGGTCAATAAACATTACAAACACCACATTTGCGCACTCATCAAAAGAATACACATTCGAGCATACAACCCTTAACAATGGAAGAGGGATTTTATAATCACATAGCACGAAGGCAATATATTCATTTTCGCAACCACAATACACATATCCATAGCACTCATTTATTCGCAAAGCACTCGAGCATTTTGAAAGAAATCCGTTAATGGGACTATATCAATCCTTTTGAAAGTTCGTTATGAGTACTCCAAGTAAACACACATAGTCGATTACTAATTATTACATCTACAAAACACGAAATGTATAGAAAAGATACTTGCCTCGATAATCAATGCCGAAAACTCCGACGAACGCGGCTCGACAAGAAAACCTCGAACACCTAAAATTTCCGCAAGACACAACGAAAACATGATCACAACGAGGATCAAGACCAATAACAACGTAAATAGGCTCAAACCAACGAAGGAAAACTCATATGAACATTTAATCGAACATTAAATATTCACGGTTCCTCAAGAATACTAAAATCATCAATCGGGACGAACGAATCGAAGATATGGATATGCAATCCATAGAACATGCTTCACAACATCATTTAACATCAACCAATTCATCAAAATCGGATAGAATACAAAATCAAGAACAAATCTCCAAAAAGTCAACTCTAGGGAAATCAAGAAAAATACCTCGATCCGACAAAGAACAATGGATTAGATGATGTTATAATCACCTAGGATGTTCCAAAACACCTTTAAATAGAATAAAATCGGCCAAGATCACGAACCCATGTCGCCCTTGACTCACACCCGCGGAGGGAAGAGGAAAGAAGGTAAAAATGAGAAAACATGACTGCTGTCCAGTTTATATAGTGTACAGCTTAGCGTGCGCTAATCACCAAGTATTAGCGTGTGCTATCGAAGCTACGTTCTGCCCAAAAGCACAGTTAGCCTACACTAATCACCAAGTATTAGCATGCGCTAACGAGTCCCAATTCCAGTTCAGTCGCTTCTGGACTGCCCTAGAACTACCAGTTAGCATGCGCTACCCTCCCCGTAGCGTGTGCCAACTGCTGCAACTTAGCGCGCGTTATAGAGCTGCATAGCGTGCACTGCCGAACTCTCAGTCGAATACAGTAGCTTCTGGACTGTCTCGGACTATCCAGGTAGTGTGTGCTACGTGCTACAATAACGTGCGCTATCACCAAGTATTAGCGCGCGCTACACTACTACAATTAGCGTGCTATATGCCTACTACAAAGGCAACAAGACAATACCGGAAATTCAACACAACATGGTACATCATACCATACACAACATAGGGAAAATTTTCAAATAATCATCAACGGAACAAAATAACTCATACAATCGATAAATAATTTAAAGTAACCGGAAATGAAAATCTCAGGTATTACATTCTATCCTCCTTAAAAAGAAGTTTCATCCCTGAAACTTAAAACAGATAACAAGGCAACAACATAGCTACAACTGACAGATAACATCTCTCAAGGATTTCAAGAAGTCGATCCTGATATCAGTGTTGAAGTTCGGGTCTCAGAAGACTCGGCAACCAACTCGCAAAACTGGATTCTGTGCCCCTCGAGCCCACACTTGTAACACGTTACTGGCGGGGAAGGACAATATGCAAGAGCATGACCCGGCACATTACAGTTGAAACATCTCCTGGCCTTACCAGGAGTCGACGCTGATGACTTAGAACTCTCGGTTTCACTCGTCGAGCGATGAGGCTTCACGGCAGAAAGACCACGGTGTTGTAGTTTAGAAACTCAACTCCTGAACTGATAGGAAAATCATCAACCGTCTTCTGCTTCTTCGACTCGAGCATATTCTCAGTCGATGATGAGGCTAGTTCGTAGGATAATGCTCGATTCTGATATTCTCTCAACGTAGTGCAAGTAAATCCCGCCATATACTGGCGAATCTCCGGATTCATCCCCATGTCAAAGTGACGGATCTTATCTTCCTCTTTCCCGGCAATATTCTCTTGGTCCCGCATCTGATCTCCACGACCATCTGTACCGCAGTCACGACTACGACCTCTGCCCCTCGGCATACTGAGCAAATACCCACTCAACACGATGAAGCACAACATCGCAAAACAACTTACCAAAGTGCCAACTCAGCACAACATATCAACATAAGGCAACAAATAGTAACACGAAAAAAATATCCACTCCGGGTAATTACACGAATACAAAAATTACAAATGTAACAATTGAAACTTACGGGCATAACTTACGGATCACATGACCGTATCAACAAAGAATTAACGATCATTATCGTCACGGCCATAATATACCACACATGGTAGCCACTCATTGTTAACATTCCTTTACAAAAATCCATGAGGTATCTGTTTACATAATATCATTTGAATTTTTTTGAATATGTATGTTTATTTAAAATGAAAAACTTGAAAGTACTATTGGTACCTCGGGTTGTATTATAAATACTAGAACCACAGTTCTTAACTGTTTGTTTCGAAAACTTTTGCAAAACCATAACTCGGAACGACAAGTTTCCTCAAAATCGAGATCATCAAGATGACCATGTCATCACTTATCATCATCTCAAATAACAACACATAAGGTAACCACATGTTACCACGCAACATCATAACATTCAGGTATACAACCATAATTCTCCAACGAGAATGGTAACACGACAATAAATCAAACCACTCGGCCTTACAAGCAATCACTTTAGTTCAATCTCTAGTCTCTAACCCTTAAGCGATAATTCCATGTTACGCACACATAACATCTTGATGCACGCTAAGTAACTCAATTCAGTCCACAATTCATCCCAGATTCATTAACGCGCGCTAATGATAGGATTAGCGTGCGTTAACTGGTTCAATACATAAAATTTTTTCAATCCGAATTTAAAGTTTAAGTCGAGTAAGATTTTTCATCTTTCGCTATTTATTTTTGAAAGTAAAAAGAAATCACGTTTTTATTTTGGAATATAAAAATTTATGGTGCGAAAGAATTTTTAAAATCGTATACTCGAATTAATTGAAAATAAAGACAATACGTTTAAATATCATTTACGAAAATCTTTCCAACGCGACAAAAAATCAATGACGTTAACGATTTACAAAATGTCCAAAATACTTCAAAACACATTTTTCAAATACCATCGTAAGGTTTCATTCGACAATACAAGACCGGCTCGCCAAATCCAAACAATTTTAGAAAATTCACACGAAACCGCCGCTTGACCATGTCGTCAAAACTTTTTGAACTTTTGATTTCCCACAAACATACTCAAGTCTATGAAATTTTCAGAAAAGCATTTTCAAATACGCACGCAGCAGACATGATTACCAAGGAACACACATTTTTAGCAAATAACAATAATTTGTCAAACACAACCGGTTCTCAAACATATGCCTATACAACATTCAAGATTATCAATTCATCTAACACAACCCATGAGTACTAGATTCAAATACACGTCAACACCATCTATATGATTTTCTCAACAGAGTCTACCGTCGATATAGATCCTGGAACACATCAATTTTCAAGGTTCCATATCACTCTACATCACTTGGTGTCCAATCCATCAATATCCAGTTCATTACACGTAATATGCCACAAGTAACAAATACGAATTTCATCTCCATGACACGCATGTAAACAGAGTCATGAAACAAAGATAATATACAAAAAAGAGGAGACTTACATCCACAGGTCGCATGAAGATGTTGGCTGCACCACGATACTAATCACGACCGACAACTCAGGCGAAGCATCGCGACACGATTCAGTCAGACAAAATCCGACAAGACAAGACTCAACAATACTCGACTTGACCCGACAGCCTAGGTTTCCACAACCTAAGCTCTGATACCATATTATGTAACACCCCCAACCCATTTGGGAATATTACAGCGCTGCAGACCCTCTTTAAGAGGATCTACTAGGCTAGATACCAAAACAAGACATCACATCTCATGTCAGCATAGCTAAATACTGAATCAGTAGACCGATTTGGTCTTCCATCGATAACATACAACTTAAATTTCATGTACATCTCTATTACAATAATCATACCTGCACAGGGGTCAAAATACAACAACACTCCCATAAGATGGGAGAACATTACAACGGACAGAATAGTATAATTTGTAACACCCCCAAGCCACTCGGGAATATTACAGCGCTGCAGACCCTCTCCGTGAGGATCTACTAGGCTAAATACAGAAATCACAACAACACAATACATGCCGACATGGATAAATAACGAACCGTTAGACCGATTTGGTCTTTTACCACAACATACACATCACTTATACATAACTCTTTCTCACAACTCATACCCACGCAGGGGTCAGAATACATCAACACTCCTATAAGACGGGAAAATACCACAACGGAAAGACAAAACGACAAGACGTTACCAAAATACTCAACACTGGTCTTCATGTGATTAGTATTGTCGTCATTCCATCATCCCTCGTATCGATCATGTGATTTGCCCCCAATAACCTGCAAGTACCTGGACGCAATATAGACATCCACCCCCCGATTACTCGGGGGTTAGCAAAACTCCACTGTTTTGCTAGTGCAAGTATAAAATACAAATACAAGCCATACACATTATACTCCAGGAACGTAATGATTGTGAATAGTCATCGAGACATAAATAACAACAGACTTCCCGAGATAATTTTCTTGAATAAAACAGCTCGAAACACAAAAGTTAGAAGTGTAGCTCGATATACATTTTGAGAAAACATTTTAAGATCTCACGAGTTTTGAAAACATTTGAGAATTCTTACTTATCGAAACCACCGTGGGACACAGCCCAAAGATCATTTTTCCAAAATACAATACCGATAACAAAACACGGGGTCCACGACCCAATCATACCATTCCGATCACAAAACACGGGGTCCACGACCCAATCATACATATCAACATATTCCCAAGGATTATTCGCGTCCCGTGCTAGCAAGCCACGAACCTCAGATGCTCCAACAGAACATACCCGAGTTAATAACCCAATGGGAAACCCCACAATATTACATATCACCGTGACAACAATCACATAACCACAACCACAACATACGTTCATAGTTATCCCGGCTTCGGGCTAGCAAGCTACGAACCTCGGAGCCTCCACGAGACGTACCCGATCAGACAACCCATGACACGTATGTCACACAACTAAACCACAACCATAAGTTATCCCGGCATCGCGCTAACAAGCTACGAACCTCGGAGTCCCCGCAAGACATACCCGGATTGGATAACTCCTTAAGTTATCCCGGCATCGGGCTAGCAAGCCACGAACCTCGGAGTCCCCGCAAGACATACCCGATTGGATAACCCCATGGTCACGCCCGATCCGTACTAGTAAGGACGGATCCCGGAGATTCAACAAATCTTACCTGGTGGCACATCACTTACAACAATCATACAACAACAAGCAAATACCATTACCAAACAACACTAAGCATCACAACCTCCTTACAAAGGAGTAACAACTAATATCACACAACGCCACATATTCACCAAACGAGTACACGCATCAATACACAATCTTCAACCAGTGGAAAAGGTCTACTATAATCGCATAATATAATCACAACCACGCAACACTAATACACATATACAGGAAAGCACATTTACTCCCAAAACGCACGAGTTATCTTTTAAAAGACAACATTTATCGAGAATATACCGATCCTTTTGAAAGTTCATTAAAACATTCGGATTGCACATATAATCAATTACCAACTATTACGTCTACGAAACATAAAATGTATGGGCAAGATACTTGCATCAATACCACGAGCAACAGAACAATGAACGGACACGGTCGGGTAGCCCTTGAACTTCCAAGAATGACCAATAACTCGACAACCCCACGAATACTAGGATAATAACACCACCACAAATCAATAACACTAATCGGAATCCGAATCGACCCTAATAACAACAAGGATCTGAGGGTTTCTTCAAAGAAATCAAGAATCATGCTGTGGGTGATAAAAATCGATAAACGAGTTACAAAATCCGAAGGTCATGACCAAGACAACAAGAATTCTATAATCAATTCATCAATCTCATATTAAATCAAAGAATCACGAAGAAATCCCCCAAAATTACATAACTAGGGTTCTAAGGAAGAAAAACACCTCGATCCGACGAAGAACAAGGATTTGATGTTGATATAATTGACAAAGGCCTTCCAAAACGCCCAGAAATCGAGTAGCATCAACCAAAAATCTAATTTCATGACTCCCCCATCCGTCAGCCGCAAAAAGAAGTGAATAAAGGGGAAAAAAGAGGTCAGCCCGTCGCTCAGGCCTATTTATGGTCGATCACGTTACGGCCGTAACTCGGTCAATCACCTTATGGCCGTACCGACCTCTGCCTTACGTACGTACCCGGCACCACCTTACGGCCGTACTCGGCACCTCCTTACGGCCGTAACCAAACTCTCGGGGCTACTGCCCAAAACCTGTTGGTGCATTACGGGTGTAACCGGCCCATGCCTTGTGGCCGTAACGCAGCATTACGGCCGTAACCGGACACCCCTTACGGCCGTAACCGAGTTCCCCAGGGCTGCTGCCCAAAATGTGTGAACATCTTACGGCCATAATCGGCCACGCCTTACGGCCGTAACTCGACCCAGCCAACCATCCGACTGTCCGGCTAGATGCTCAGAGACATCTCGATCACATTAACGCACCGTCTATGATTCAAAGCAATAACGAGCAGGATACTAAACCTAACGTACCACAGCACAAGCACACATTTCCAAAGACGTGGACGACAGCAATCCGCTCGACCGAAGAAAAGTTCAACGAAACCGGAATGAAGATCTCGGGTATCACATTCTTCCCCTCTTAAAAGAAGTTTCGTCCCCGAAACTTAAAACATGAAACAATCAACGCAAGACAATCTCAGATAACACGCATTATCCTCTGCCGACGATCTGCAACGAATCACATGCAATACGTAGCTGCTACCATCCATATCGCTACGCCAGAATGATAACAGAACGTAACGAACAAAAATCAATATGGTTGACCAACCCGAACATCACAGTAGTCAAAACACGAGTTAATCGCTGAACAATTACGAAATTCCAACAACCCAAGGTTTGGAAGATCGAATACGAAGCTAATTTCCCGAACTTAAGTAAATTACGAAGTGATTCGAACGTTCAAAAATCACAATACGAAATCAACAAAAACCGGATAACAAACGATCGAAACAACAACGGTCGAACAACCAAATTCGAAGCACAACGAACAACAAAAATCGAATAGCAATTCCGAAGTTCACACCTCGACTCAAGACAATAGATGATCTGGTAAAAACTACAAGATATTCATTTGTCGTTTAAACTACTTCCCAAGCTGTATCCAGTATACTTAGTGGCCAACAAGTGGTATCGGAGCGGTTGATTCTAAAAAGAATCAGTCGTATTTTTAACCGAATCAGATCCAAAATCACTTATTTTCAAAACAGTCTCTTTCATTTCTATATTATCACATGGATACCTCTATGATGAACAAAGTGCCTATGTTCTCTATTAACGAATTTGATGATTAGAGAATTAGGATGGAGGCTCATCTTGCAGCAATGCACGAAGAGATGATTTTTGTGATACAGTATGGTCCAATCAAGATCATGAAGGTAAACACGGCTGCAAGGACTGAAGGCCAAGCCCATGCTGAGATGCTCGAGAAGGAACGCGAGCAATGGGCAACAGATGAAAGAAAGCGAGCCAATCTCGACAATGTGGCTAAGAACGCGTTATTTGTCACCCTTGACAAAGGCACGTTCTCGAAGGTAAAGAGCTGCAAAACATCCAATGAAATATGGGATAAACTCAAGTTAATTTGTGAGGGAACTGAGCTCTCAAAAGAAAACAAGATTTCAAAACTGACTCAGCAATTTGAATCTTTCGAAATGAAACCAACTGAGACACTTGAGGAACTTGACCTCAGATTCACTGGTATTGTTGGTGAACTTGAAGCGTTGGGCAAAATTTATACTCAAAAGGAGAAGAATTTAAAAATTTCCAGATCTCTCCCAGCCCGATGGGACAATAAGACCACAGCTATGCGTGTGTCTTGCAATCTTAATGAAATAACTACTTTTGATCTCTTCTCTGACCTCAAAGCTTTTGAGTATGATATTGACAGAAGAGAGAAAGCTGAAGAATCTCCTTCAAAAGTCACAGCACTAGCCGCTGTATCGAGCCGTCGACACAGCATGCCCAGCTCGTCGAAGCCTAGTTACAAGAATGCTGACAGTGACGACGACATCCTGTCTCAAGATGAAATGGCGCTTCTCATGCACAAATTCAAAAAGTTCATCAAGCAGACTCCCTACAGGCCCAAACCTGGCCACAAGGTAAGTACCGAAACATCATCTGGTGATGCTAACCTGTGCTATAATTGCAGGAAACCAGGGCATTATGCAAATAAATGTCCTCATCCTAAAGTCTAAAGGTTGCCTGAGGCCGAACAACAAGAGAGAGATGAAAGAAGACGTGCTTGGAAAGACAAGCTCAAGGCCTTGATTGGAGAATCAGAAGCCTCCCCCACACCATCCAAATCAGCATAATGTCTTCAGGTGGTCACTGAAAGTGATTCATCTAACGATGAGTTCGATGATAAAGCATATATGTGCTTTATGGCCAAGGACATTCCAGAAGGTGAAGACAGCGACGATGAGGTAAGCTCAACCTCAGCTATTCCATCAAATGCATCTCATGCTTTTGAAAACATGATGAATGAATTTAAAAACATTCAAAAGGCCCATGAGACATTGAAAACTAAGAATATACAGCTTCAGTTATCTAATTTAGAGCTGAAAGATGAAAATGACTTGCTGAAGATAAATTATGAAAATATGTCTCTTGACTGTGAAACCAGCAAAGTCGATTTTGAAAAACTCATGGAGAGCAATCATCAACTTGCTCATGAACTAAGTGAGGTTAAAACTCACAACGAGAGCAAGACAAATGATTTGGTTCTACTTCAAGCCAAAGTCACAACTCTCGAAAAACGAGAAATTGAACTTGAGACCACTCTGAAATCGTTCAAAAAATCGTCCAAAAGAATGGAAGAAATTCTGAGCACTGGGCAAAATGCTCATGATAAAAGTGGCTTAGGATACAACTCTTGTTCAAACAAAGGGAAAACTAGTACAGTGTTCGTCAAGAGTGTGGAACACATTCCAGAACCGGAAGATATCCCTAGTCCCGTGAAGGAACTCTTGCAGAAAACCGAAGGTCGCTATTCCGCCCCGCATCCTATTCCGCATAAATGGAATCATAAGCCATTCCAACCTCGTGAGGCGCACTCAACAAAGATGCTCCCGAGCATATCATAAGCACCAACACTGCTCGGAAGGAAGGTCAGATCCAACTACCAAAGGCCCGCACGGCAAGATATCGCACAAAGACGCCTGTATTGGATACAGAGCCCCGTTATCCATCGAGACACAGATGCCGGTTCAAGATCAACAACAACATTGGGAATCCAACCGAGACCCGTAAGGCAAGTCATAGGCCAAAGAAAATGGCTCCACCTCCAAGACGGCACTCGTACTAGATTAATAATAATAACCCTGAATTTTTCATGCATAATAATTATCATGGTTATAGCGACTACGGATATGCTCCTCGTGGATATCGCAACACTGTACCGAGTATGACCTACAGTAAACCAATTGCTGCCAGGAAAACTTGGGTACCTAGAGGAACTAACAATCATGGACCCAAAAATCAAAGGGGACCTAAACTTACTTAATCTCTTTGTTACAGGACATTCTAGAGGAGGATACCTGGTACTTTGATAGTGGATGCTCTCGGCATATAACAGGAGATAGAAGCAAGCTATCAGATTTTGTAGAAGGTCGCGGTCCAAAAGTCCGTTTCGGTGATAAATCAAAAGGAAGAACAAGAGGGAAATGAACCCTTATTGTAGGAAAATTCAAAGTCACTGATGTTGCATATGTTGAAGGCTTACAGTATAATCTACTTAGTATTAGCCAGTTCTGTGATAAACAGTTCTCGGTGAAGTTCTATATAGATTGCTGTAGAGTCAAGAACATCCAGACCAAGGAAGTTGTGCTTACAGGAAGCAGATCAGGTAACATGTATATTGCTGACTGGAAGCTTATGAGCTCCTCAATTCCATGCTTTGTTGCCAAAGGCACTGCAGATCTTAGCTGGTTATGGCACAAGAGGATGTCTCACGTCAACTTCAAGACAATCAACAAGCTCTCAAGACAGGGAATGGTTAGAGGTTTGCCAAATGTGTCATTCAAGAAAAACAGCGTCTGCGGACCATGTCAGAAAGGCAAGCAAATCAAGTCAACCCTGAAGAGGAAATCCTACCTTTCAACCCAAAGAGTGTTGAAAATGCTACATATGGATCGCTACGGCCCTGTAGACCCAGTAAGTTTGGGAGGTAAGAAATACTGCATGGTTGTTGTTGATGATTATTCCAGGTTTGCTTGGACGATCTTCCTTAGCAAGAAGAAGGAAACAACATCAAAGCTGCCCGAGCTCCTGAGAAAGTTGCAAAATGAAAAGGCATTGAGTATCGTGTGCATTCGTTCCGACAGAGGTACAGAATTTACTAACCGCTTTATAGAGCAATACTGTTCGGAGAATGGAATACAGCACGAATACTCAGCTGCCCGTACACCTCAACAAAATGGTGTTGCAGAGCGAAAGAATAGGACGCTGAAAGAAGCTACAAGGACAATGATTGCCGCAAGCAAGTTGCCACAACGTTTCTGGGGTGAAGCAACCAATACAGCATGCTACACTCAAAACCGTTGTATCGTCAACAAACACCACAACAAAACAGCATATGAGGTATGGAACAACAAAACTCCGTTAGTTTCATATTTTCACATTTTTGGATGCAGGTGTTATGTGTTAAATAATGGGAAGGACCAACTTAGAACCTTTGATGAGAAATCAGATGAAGGAATATTTGTAGGATACTCCTCCACCAGCAAAGCTTTCAGAATCTTTAATAAAAGGAAGCTGACGATCGAGGAATCAGTTCATGTAGTGTTCGACGAACCACACAATGACCCTACAGGAGTAGAAGATGTTACCCAAAACATCCAACAACTCTCTATCTTGGATCCTCCAACTCCCATAGAACCTGTTGTTGATTTAGAAATCAACCCCGCAACTGTAAGAATCGACGTGGATGAAGCCGACGCTGTACAAGCTGAAGCTGTATCTACAGAATCTATCGATACAGTACGGGACCCTGAATTAGAACTCGACCGGAGATGGTTGAGAGATCACCCGCAAGAGCTGATCATTGGAAACATAAATGCTGGTGTTTCTACTCGTAGAAGAATAAAGAGTACATAAGGAAATGTACTTTGTGCACAAGAAGAACTTGATACTGAGATATCACAGTTTCCTGAATGGAAATCTCAATCCGAGCTTAGAAGACTCAATATGTGCACTATCACTGTATTCTTAGCCCAGTCCGAACCTGTTTCGACCATAGACGCTCTTAATAATTCTCATTGGATAACATCTATGGAAGAAGAGCTTAACGGTTTCGAAAGAAACAATGTATGGTATCTTGTACCCAGACCTACACATCAATCGGTTATAGGAACCAAATGGGTATTTCGCAATAAAAAGGATCGAAATGGACTTATTATAAGGAATAAATCCAGACTAGTCGCACAAGGCTATAGTCAGGAAGAAGGCATAGACTATGACGAAACCTTCGCCCCTGTAGCGAGACTAGAAGCCATTAGGATATTTTTAGCCTTTGCCGCCCATAAGAGCTTTATTGTATACCAAATGGATGTCAAGAGTGCATTCCTGAATGGAGACCTTGCAGAAGAAGTTTATGTTGAACAACCACCAGGGTTTGGCAACACAGACGGTATCGACCTAGTATACAGGCTAAGGAAAGCGTTGTATGGACTTAAACAAGCCCCTAGAGCCTGGTATGAGACCCTGTCCCAGTATCTAACCGACAATGGATTTGAGAAAGGTGCTGTGGACAAGACCTTATTCAAAATACAGGAAGGTGATGACCTTCTTATGGTACAAATCTATGTGGATGATATAATTTTTGGTTCAACTAACCTTGCTTTGTGTCAAAGGTTCTCTCATCTCATGCAAAGTAAATTTGAAATGAGTATGATGGGAGAACTTAGTTATTTCCTAGGTTTGCAGGTAAAGCAGTTGCCTACAGGTATCTTCATCAATCAGGGAAAATACAGCAAGGAGCTTCTCAACAAATTTGGAATGAACACTTCCAAATCTTCGCCAACCCCCATGAGCACTTCCGTGCAAATTAGTGCTGATGAAGCCGGAAAGCCGTTTGACCAATCACTCTACAGGAATCTCATTGGTTCGCTCTTGTACCTAACGGTTAGCAGGCCCGATATCCAGTTTGCTATTGGAGTGTGTGCGAGATATCAAGTAGCACCTAAGGAATCACACTTCAATACAGCTAAACGAATCCTGAAGTACATTAAAGGAACAGTCGATGCAGGACTATGGTATCCTAAAGAAGGCGGATTTGATTTAGTTGGATACAACGACTTGGATTTCGTAGGCTGCAAGCTAGATAGGAAGAGTACAAATGGAACTTGTCACTTTCTTGGACCTAGACTTGTTTCTTGGTTCAGTAAGAAGCAATTGGCTAACTTTCTTTCCACGGCTGAATCAGAGTACTATGCTGCTGGTAGTTGCTGTATGTAGATCCTTTGGATGCAGCAACAGTTGTTAGATTATGGAATCGATGCCAGAGAGACTCCAATCATGTGTGATAGCACGAGTGCAATTGCAATAACGCACAATCCTGTCCTGCACTCGCGCACTAAGCATATCAACATGAAGCATCATTTTATAAGGAATCATGTCGAGAACAAAGATGTTCGCCTTGAAAAAGTTCATACAGACATTCAGTTGGCCTACATCTTCACCAAGCCTCTCGACACAGCCAGATTCAACATGCTTAGACAAGAATTGGGAATGCTACAGCCAGACTCCCTGTAAGTAATTTACTGTTTTTACTCAACAATTGAGGGGGGATGCTGTAAGACCCAAGAATACAGTATCCAACGCTAATTATCTATACACTCAGAACCGTCAATACAGCACTGTAGTGAACTAAGATATATGAATTATCCTACAGCTGACGTGTGCAATAATTAAGGGGGAATACTGTATGACCCATGAACACAACATTAATCCAAAAATTGCTGTATGGAATCTAAAACCTATATTTACCTTTTAAGGGGTAACGCTGTATCGACGCGGAAACAGCACATGCTATAGGATTTCGATTCAGTATATATATAATATAATATTATTCATTTTTAAAATGATTTTTGTCCACGTGCCCTGTTTATGTCAAATGTCATTTACATTAAATGCCTTACACGACATCTGGACAACTGAATCTCAAAAGCCGCGATGTTTTAAATTGTTTATTGTTTTAAAACCGCCGTTTCAGGCATTTAGGGTGACAAAATTGTCAGAAGTGGGACCCGACTATTTTTTTTAAACATTTTAATGGATTAGTGTACCAGTTACACTTAGTTCATCTTGATCGTTGATTTCAAAAACCGGTTCCCATCCCTTAAAATCTGACCATTCGTACTCTGCAAAACCCTATTTCGCCGCCCAACTATAAAAGGACTGATACTGCCATTAGAGACTCTTTACGCTTTCTGCAAATTTAAGAGTTCTCAAGCAAATACAGCCTACATGCTTTTCTGCATTTTACTGCAAATTTCGGTTATTGTCTTTCACTTTTTCCCTGAAAATTCATCAAATGGATGGACAAACTTCTTCTTCCGCTCTCAAGAAAACCGCTAGCATCATCGATGGACGGATCTTTTCAAAACCTGTTGTCATTGAGCGCATTCTTGCTGAAACCAATGATGTTCAACCCATGGAGTACATCATCACTCGTCTCCGTCAACAAGGCCTCTATCGCCTTGGAAGTCAAACTGCTGAGAAGTACGATGCTCATCTGGTTGAGGAATTTTACCTCAACGCCGTCGTACGCTTTTTGTCGCTGGCCCAAGGAGGTCACGTTGCTGACATTACCGCTACAATCCAAGGAGTTGAGACCTGTGTTGATAGCGATCTGCTCCAGAATATCTACAGGCTACCCGCTGATGGCCTGACAATGGATCAACTTGAGACATTTGGGTCTCAAGAGCTTTTAACTAAATTTTATGGATTGTTCACAGGCTCAAAAGTTGTTGACATGGTTCAAACCACCTGTCACAAAAAGAACTTATGTCTGCCTTATGTATATTTGCATGATTTCTGCTGCAGGATAATTGAGAATCGAACTGGTGCGTTCGAAATGTGTACCAATCTGAGGTTCAGGATGATGGTGGCTATTCTGACCTGTGAAAAGGTCAACTGGTGCCAGATAATCCTGAAGCGCCTGCAAGAGGAGGTGTGCAAGCCTGCCACCCAGAAGAAATATTTTGGTTTGATGTTAAACCATATGCTGACAAAATGGGGACTGTCGCAATCCGCTGATGCTAAAAAGAATACCTCCAGGATATACCTAGGAGGTGTCAAGCCTACTGCGTATAATCAAACCACTATGGTCTGCAACCACCCGAAAACCGAAAGTATGCCAATTTCTGATAACCCACGAGATGTATCTTTGAAGTCCCAAGACGTGGAGTCTTCAAAGAAGAGAAAAATATCTCACAGCAAGAAACCCATTGCTGGTGAGAAGCCGAAGAAGAAACTTAGGAGGCTTTCTAAAGTCAAATCTACCAAGCCCTCCGACGAAGTTTCCACCGTGGCTCTGAAGATCAACCCCAGGGCCCAACCCCTGTGGAAGAGGTGTCCACTACTGTATCGACAGTAGATCCTGAGCCTTTGGCGGATAGGACGGATGATGGGACATCTGCCAACGAAAAAGACTCTAGCGAGTCGGCTGCCCCTACGGAGCCAAACGCTACTTCTCCTATGCGGGATCCCACACCCGAATAGGATCAATCTTCCTTCGGGGCACCATCCCCTATAAGGAATCCCACTTCCATACAGGATCCCATACCTGTAGAGGAATCCCTCGCTACAGCGTCTCCAGACGTTGTACGTAGTCCCTCCCCTGACACCATTATTCATAAGACCCTTCTCTCTGTTCAAATTAAACATGCTTACGAAAGATTTCTGAAATGGAAAGGCTACAGGCTTGCTCCGTATAAAACATTATACAACTGGAGCGAATGGAGCCAAGAAGAAAGATTCGTATCAGAAGTGACGGACTCAACAGAAATTGAGGCCCTGATCCGATGGGACAATCCCTTCTGCAAGGAACTGATTGAAAGCCATCTTATGCAGAAATCTGACGCAAGGAGGAAAGGTAAAGACAAGTTAGAGGATTCTCCCCCTAATCCAAAAGACGATGATGACGATGACTCAGACGACGATGACGAAGCTTTACAAGCTGGTCTGAGGATGAGTCGTGAAGAGGCTCAAGACAGAGACGCCTCTCCACCAAAGGATGACGAAGGGCCGTCAACTCAAAGCAAGCACCCTTCGCCACAGCAAGAGGAAATTCCAGACGAGGAGGAATCAGTCCATCAAGTCGAGGAAGTTGAAGCAGTTTTGGAACAGGCACCCGAGCCTGCCGCTGCTCAAGAAGAAGAAGTTGTCACTAAGAGACAACAGGAGGATTCAGTACCTCCTGTATCGATGTCTACCGATGAAACTTCGCAACAGGAGGACACTCAACCCCCTGCCGCCGAACCAGAACAAGCTGCTCCCGCCCCTTCAACCGTGGAATACGAGGACGGTATCGTACCTGAGGAGGTCCAACTTAGTTCACGACCAACCGTGAACCTAAGGAGGTTGAACTGCTCTGAGGACTTTGCTCAACCGGATTCTCCGATTTCTGCCGCTAGGAAAGAGCGCCTGTGTGCTCTTGGTCTTCAAACTGTATTCATCCAGGATGCAGTGAATGCTCTGTCTTCCGTCAAGAAAGCATTGAATTGGATGCATACTTCTACCGTGGAAGAGATGACCACTCTACAACATGAAGTATCTCGTGTTGTCGAGGCATTCGTTATTTTGCCAGAAGTGTTCAAACAAGCTCTGAAAATCATGGAAGAAAAGCAGGAGCAACTCCTGAAGGAAGAAACAACCAAAACGCGCACTGCTGAAGCCAAGACCGCATGTGCTATGATTGAAAACAACTCTCAATTGTGCGCCCACGATAAATGCATCAAGGACATGTCGCAAACACTTTCCTCCCTTGTAGAAAGAATGACTAACATCGAGACGAAATAGGATGCTGCATTAGAGATCCTAGAACGTCTTGATGAAGCCAAAAAGAGGGAAGAGGCAAGAGAAGCTGCAAGGAGAATCAGGATACAGCAAGAAAGGGAATTTGAGGCCGCTCAAGACAGCATCACTGCCGAATTAAACAGGCTAGCCCCTCCATCCCAGAGTTTTAAGATTTCAGGCTCCCGACCTGAATTTCATGATCTAAATGTCCAGTGGCAAAATCTAATCCAGAGACCTTCTGAAATTCGTCTGCCGACCAACCGCCATCCTACTGCCAATGAGGTGAAGCAATGGAGGAAGAACGAACTGATGAAATACTTTGTTAAACTCATCAGGGAATCCGCCATCTTCAAGAGCTATAAGACTTTAGCGGAGGCCGCACACAAATTCACAAAGATGCTAGAAGATGGAAAACTCCCTCTCCAGCTAGATAAGAAAAGCAAACACAAAAGAGGAGACCGGATCACCCATCCAGAAGACTGGATTCTTGCCTTTGACAGATCTTATGAAGGAAGAGCCATATACCAGGATAGAGGCAATGATTCCCTACAGAACTGGTGGCGTGGAACCGAGAATGATCCAGGGAGAAAGCCATGGAGACATGCGGACTATAGATAGGAGCTGAAATCCTTGTATATTTTTTTTGTAATTTCTCTTCGAAACAGCAAACCATGTCCTCAATTTATTTTGAATATCAATAAAAGTGTTTGTTTGTCTTGAAAGATTACAACTCGTAATCTACTGTGTCGATGTATGATTACTTAAATTGTTTGATAACAATCTCAAGTATAGGAAACCTGATTGAAAATTAAGCTGTACGAACTTGTCTACTGACAGTTCATAATTTCAGTTGTATGCTTAGAATACATTGTAAGATTGTGCCTGCGCGCCAATAATAAGCTTAAGTTGTAAAAACTCTTAGCTGTATCGAACTCGCCTGCGAGCAGTTCATTAATTAGTCTAAGTTGCTGAAAGACAGACCTTTTGACAGAAGACCAAGAAATCTACCAGAAGCCATCAAGAAAGATTATTTCATGAAGAAAGGTTTTGGCATCATCAAGAAGACTTGAAAGATAAAAAGTCAGTCTTGGCAAATTGTCAAAAAGGGGGAAATTGTTGGGAAAACAAGAACCTTGTATCGAAACAGCCAGGATATTCAATCCCTGTATCGATTAGTATTTGATAAGAGGTTTTGACATATATGCCAATACTCAATACAGTAAGGAAACTGTATCGAAGTATTGAGACATCAACCTGTATCGAAGAACTGTCTCGAATCCAGCATATAGTGGAACTCTTCAGTACAGCAAAGAAGTCTTATAAAAGACCAAGTATGGAAACTGTCTCGAATCACCAATACAGTTATCTTCCATACAGCTCACAACAGGACAAAGAAGGAATATTCAGAAGTCAAGTCCCGTTGAATAAAGAAGTATTTAAATACTCAAGGATAAAGTATTTAAATACTGTGAGTCAACAGATCTTCAAATCCCGCTAAATCCGGATCGTGTTATAATCCCGTTGGAACGGAATCTCACTCAAACGGATACATCTCAACGGATATATATTTCAGAGACTATATATATCACATCAAGATGCTGAAGATCAGTTACCCAAGCTATCGAAATTATCAAGCTATCAAAGTTATCATCAGAGCAAAACATATCTCCAAAAGCTTACTGCAATTCAGATCTAAGAGATATACAGTGCTCATCATCTTGAACAACACTTCATCAGCTGAGAGCTCTTAAAGTCAAAGTTGTTGTTCATCCTCTGTTCTATACTTTGAACAAACCCAGATCAGCCCTGTGTGGACTGAGTAATCTGTGCTTCTCCGGAACTGTGTGTGAAGGAATTGCATCGAAGAAGACGAAGCTTCAGAACTGTGTGTGAAGAAGCAAGTCAAAGCATTAGCTCAAAACCAATCTGTGTGAACGGTTGAAGCTAAGATCTTTATATCAATCTGTGTGAACGATATATTGATTGTGTGTTGTTATAATTACGTAGTTGTGTACGTAGTAATTATAATAAACTTTTTACTCCTGTGTGGAGGACCAGTGGACGTAGAGGGGTTTACCTCGAACCACTTTAATTACTGTGTTATTTACCTTCAGTTTTTACTGTTTTAATTACTGTGATTAATTAAGTATACACTATACATTTAGTTGCTGTATCCACAACGACCTACTGTATCTAAGATTTCCGCTACGCACTCAGATTTAAAATCAGTACAGCTTGTCGTTTAAACTACTTCCCAAGCTGTATCCAGTATACTTAGTGGCCAACACTACACCTCTGGGGGACTTCTCATAGTCGATCCTGATATCAGTGCTCAAGTCCGTGCCTCGGAAGGCTCGGTGACCAACTCGCAAAACTGAACCCGGTGTCCCACAAGTCCGTACTTGTAACACGTTACTGGCGGATAAGGGTAATGTGCACGAACATGCCCTGACACATTGCAGTTAAAACACCTCCTGGCTTTACCAGGAGTAAAAGTTGACGACTTAGAACTCTTAGTCCTACTCATCGAGCGATCGAGCTTCACAGCAGAAAGACTACGGCGTTGTAATCTATAAACACCAACTCCTGTACTGCCCATAAGGTCATCGGGCGTCCTCTGTTTCTTTGGCTCGGACATCGGTCCCGATGATAACGAAGCTAGTTCGTAGGCTAAGACTCAATTCTGGTAATCTCTCAACAAAGTGCAAGTGAGTCCCGCCATATACTTGTGAATCTCTAGATTCATCCGTATGTCGAAATGACGGACTTCTCTTCTTCACTTCTCACCTGATCTCGCACATAATTGAGTTTTTTGCTATAGGCGATGATAGCTTGCGATACCGATACATCCTGTGGTTCTGCCAAATAAAAATCACGAATCCTCTGATCTCTAATCGGTTTCGGACAAAAATCAACTTCCATAAATTCTTGGAACTCCGCCCACGTGACATCACGATTATGAGGTTTAACAGCATCCCACCAATTAGCGGCATCTCTATCAAGAAGGTACTGAGCGATAGGCACCTTCCGCTCTTCGGGGCAATCAACTGCCTCGAATATCTTACCCAACTGAAGAAGCCAACCATCCCATCCCAACGCATCCGCAGCACCGGTGGATCGAGGGGGATTCATACGAACTACCTCTCGAAGCCATTGATTTACACCGACGTTCTGAGTCGCATCAGTGTTGCATTGAACCACCTCGGTCAACTGAGTCATCTATGCTGCTACTTGTTGCAATATAGTAGCAACACCAATACCAATATCATTCCCGATATTATTCTCTCGATCCCGCGTCTGCTCCACGTGGCCATCAGTACCACGGTTACGACCACGACCTCTGCCCCTCGGCATACTAACAAGCAACAACCTAATGCAACGAAAAACATAATCACCTACCAACAGTACTAGACCGGAGGTTACAAATAAACAACAGTGTGCAAATCTATATGCCAATGGTTCGCATAATTATAACATTACACAAGTAGCTATCAGAAGTTAATTAACATCCGAACCCGAATTTCCCCCTCTCAGTCAAGAGGACTATCTCAACTAGTGCATACCGAACTACTCAACGTTCACACCACCATTTTAATCACAACTCTAAGCATTATAGTCGAAATAACAATAACATCATTACCACATACTTTTTAACCGAAATTCATGAAACCAAAAAGTTAAAAGTGAAAGTCATGTCTCAAGTAAATTTTTGGTAGACCTCATTTGAGTTTTTTAAAATCAAATTTTTGAAAACTTGCAATACAAGATGGAATTAAAATATAAGTAGTTTGAATTCTCAAAATTTTCGGCCTCGAGGTCATCACACGAAAATCAAACCTTTTCCCCTCTTGAAGGATGTTTTAAAATAAAATTTACGTGACTTTCCAAAACATTTAAAGCTTTTAAATATCACATTGATAAACTTTCCTTGCGTAACCACACCAAACCATTACTCCTGTAAAAACGATTTATACAAGGATATATATATATATATATATATATATACACATACATACACCGGCACCACTCTTTCTTCCAGCATAATACGAGAATCGACAAGTATGGATTACGTATTCACAGTTCACATTTAAACTCCACATCATAACACAAAATCACACAAGCTCGTAAAACACGAGACACAACATAGTAGGGAGACTTACATCCACCGATCACACGAAGATGATGGCTGCGCCTTGATACTAATCACGACCGACATCCCATACGACGTATTGCGACACGACTCATTCAGACAAAATCTGACAAGACAAGACTGACAACCAACTCGACCCGACAACCTAGGTTTCCGCAACCTAAGCTCTGATACCAGATTCTGTAACACCCCCAAGCCGCTCGGGAATATTACAGCACCGCAGACCCTCTCCGTGAGAATCTACCAGGCTAAATACAGAAATCACAATAGCACAATACATGCCGACATGGATAAATAACGAACCGTTAGACTAATTTGGTCTTTTTCCACAACATACACATCACTTATACATAACTCTTTGTCACAACTCATAACCACGCAGGGGTCAGAATACATTAACACTCCCATAAGACGGAAAAATACCACAACGGAAAGACAAAACAACAAGACGTTACCAAAATACTCAACATTAGTCTTCATGTGATTAGTATTGTCGTCATTCCATCATCCCTCGTACCGATCATGTGATTTGCTCCCCAATAACCTACAAGTACCTCGACACAATACAGACATCCACCCCCTATTACTCGGGGGTTAGCAAAACTCCACTATTTTGCTAGTGCAAGTATAAAATACAAATACAAGTCATACACATCATACTCCAGGAACATAATGATCGTGAATAGTCATCCAGACATAAATAACAACAGACTTCCCGAGATAATTTGCTTGAATAAAACAGCTCGAAACACAAAAGTTGGGAGTGTAGCTCGATATACATTTTGAGAAAACATTTTAAGATCTCGGGAGTTTTGAAAACATTTGAGAATTCTCACTTATCGAAACCACCAGGGGACACAACCCAAAGATTATTTTTCCAAAATATAATACCGATAACAAAACACGGGGTCCATGACCCAATCATACCATTCCGATCACAAAACAAGGGGTCCACGACCCAATCATACATATCAACATATTCCCAAGGATTATTCGCGTCCCGTGCTAGCAAGCCACGAACCTCATATGCTCCCACAGAACATACCCGAGTGAATAACCCAGTGGTAAACCCCACAATATCACATATCACCGTGACAACAGTCACATAACCACAACATACGTTCATAGTTATCCCGGCATCGGGCTAACAAGCCACGAACCTCGGAGCCTCCACGAGACGTACCCGATCGGACAACCCATGACAGGTACGTCACACAACCAAACCACAACCATAAGTTATCTCGACATCGTGATAACAAGCTACAAACCTCGGAGTCCCCGCAAGACATACCCGGATTGGATAACCCCACAACTTATCCCGGAATCGGGCTAGCAAGCCATGAACTTCGGAGTCCCCACAACACATACCCGATTGGATAACCCCATGGTCACGCCCGATCCATACTACCAAGGACGGATCCCGGAGATTCAACAAATCTTACCTGGTGGCACATCACTTACAACAATCACACAACAACAAGCAAATACCATTACCAAACAACACTAAGCATCACAACCTCCTTACAAAGGAGTAACAACTAATATCACACAACGCCACATATTCACCAAACGAGTACACGCATCAATATACAATCTTCAACCAGTGTAAAAGGTCTATTATAATCGCATAATATAAACACAACCACGCAAAACTAATACACATATACAGAAAAGCACATTTACTCCCAAAACGTACGAGTTATCTTTTGAAAGACAACATTTATCGAGAATATACCGATCCTTTTGAAAGTTAATTAAAACATTCAGATTGTACATATAATTAATTATCAACTATTACGTCTACGAAACATGCAATGTATGGGCAAGATACTTGCCTCGATACCACGAGCAACAGAACACAGAACGGGCGCGTTTGGGTATCCCTTGAACTTCCAAGAATGACCAAGAACTCGACAACCCCATGAATACTACGAAAATAACACCACCATGAATCAATAACACTAATCGGAATCTGAATCGACCCTAAAAACAACAAGGATCTGAGGGTTTCTTCAAAAAAATAAAGAATCATGCTCCGGGTGATAAAAATGGATAAACGAGTTACAACTCAAAAGGTCATGACCAAGACAACAAGAATTCCATAATCAATTCATCAGCCTCGGATTAAATCAAAGAATCACGAAGAAACCCCCAAAAATTACATAACTAGGGTTCTAAGGAAGAAAAATACCTCGATCCGACGAAGAACAAGGATTTGATGTTGATATAATCGACAAAAGCCTTCCAAAACGCCCAGAAATCGAGTAGCATCGACCAAGAATCCGATTTCCTGACTCCCCCGTCCGTCAGACACAAAAAGAAGTGAAGAAAGGGGTAAAATGAGGTCAGCCCATCGCCCAGGCCTATTTATGGCCGATCACGTTACGACCGTAACCGACAGCACCATATGGCCGTAACTCGGCCAATCATCTTACAGCCGTACCAACCTCTGCCTTACGTACGTACCCGGCACCACCTTGTGCACCTCCTTACGGTCGTAACCAAACTCTCGGGGCTACTGCCCAAAACCTGCTGGTGCATTACGGCCGTAACCGGCCCATTCCATGCAGCCGTAACGCAGCATTACAGCCGTAACTGGACACCCCTTACGGCCGTAACCGAGTTCTCCAGGGATGCTGCCCAAAATGTGTGAACATCTTAAGGCCGTAATCGGCCACGCCTTACGGCCGTAACTCGACCCAGCCAACCATCTGACTGTCCAGCTAGATGCTCGACGACGTCTCGATCACACTAACGCACCATCTATAATTCAAAGCAATAACGAGCAAGCTACAAAACCTAACGTACCACAGCACAAGACACGTTTCCGAAGACGTGGACGACAACAATCTGCTCGATCGAAGAAAAGTTCAACGAAACCGGAACGAAGATTTCGGGTATCACACAATTCGACCAACAAATCTCAATACTGGCCCTCATGTGATTAGTATCATTTATCTTCCATCATCCTTCACACCGATCCTGTGCTATGCTCATCAAGAACCTGCACGTACCTGAACGCAATAACAGGCATCCACCCCCCGATCACTCGGGGGTTAGCAAACTGGAATTTTGCTAGTGCAAGTATAAAGTGCAATTATGAGCGATACACATCATATTCCAAGAATATAATAATTTGAATAATCATCGAGTCAAAACACAGCGAAAATTATCATTTGAACAAGATAATCCAAAACCTTGAAAGGCAGAAATAAAACAAGTAAACAACTTGTAAAGCGTTTTAATGATCTCAGAAGTTTTCAGAAGAATACATTTAGGATTTAAGAATCCTCATCTTTTCAAAAATCACTTTAGGGTCACAACCCAAAGATTTTTTTGCCCAAAATAATAATCCGACAATAATTTACGGGGTCCATGACCCAAACATTCATAACAATCATACGCCCAAAGGTTATTCTCGTCCCATGCTAACAAGCATGAACCTCGGAGCTTCTTCGTGAATACCCGAGTGAATAAGCCAATGGTAAGCAAACGGAATATCCATATCTCATGATTAACCGTGGATTCGCACTATAAGCTACGATCCCTCAGAGGACTCGAAATCCCATCCCTGAGTGGTTAACCCAAAAGTATTTAATGGGTCGCACTATAAGTATCGACCTCTCAAAGGACTCGAAGTCCCATCCCTGAGCGAACCACACATCACCATGACAACCGTCAAACAAAAAACTCAAATATTAGAATTCCACGATGGACATATAACATACGCTCATAGTTACCCTGGCATCGTACTAGCAAGCACGAACCTTGGAGTCTCATGACTACATACCCAGTTTGGATAACCCATGACGAGTATGTAACATGTCCAAAAATACGCCCATAAATTATCCTGGCATCGTGCTAACAAGCACGAACCTCGGAGTCTCCTCGAGACATACCCGGTTTGAATAACCCTATGGTAAAACTCGACCCGTACTAACAAGGATGGATCCCGGAGGTCTCAATGAACCCTACCCGGTAGAACATCACTTACAAACGATCACGTATCACGAGGAGACATACTTTCAGAACAATGCCGAATAGTACCACCTCCTTACAAATGGGATCAATAAACATTATAAACACCACATTTGCGCACTCATCAAACGAATACACATTCGAGCATACAACCCTTAACAAGGGAAGAGGGCTTTTATAATCACATAGCACGAAGGCAATATATTCATTCTCACAACCACAATACACATATCCGTAGAACTCATATATTCGCAAAACACTCGAGCATTTTGAAAGAAAGACGTTAATGAGACTATATCAATCCTCTTGAAAGTTCGTTATGAGTACTCCAAGTAAACACACATAGTCGATTATAAATTATTACATCTACGAAACACGAAATGTATGTGCAAGATACTTGCCTCGATAATCGATACCGAAACCTCTGACGAACGTGGATCGACGGGAAAACCTCGAACACCTACAAATTCCGCAAGACACAATGAAAACACAATCACAACGAGGATCAAGACCAATAACAACGTAAATCGTCTCAAACCAACAAAGGAAAACTCATATGAATATTAAATCGAACATTAAATGTTCACGGTTCCTCAAGAACACTAAAATCATTAATTAGGTCGAACGAATCGAAGATATGGATATGCAATCCATAGAACATGCTTAACAACTTCATTTAACATCAATCGATTCATCAAAATCGGATTGAATACGACATCAAGAACAAATCTCCAAAAAGTCAACTCTAGGGAAATCAAGAAAGATACCTCGATCTCAAGAAGAACAATGGATTAGATGATATTATAATCACCTAGGATACTCCAAAACACCTTCCAAGATCACGAACCCTAGTCGCCCTTGACTCACACCCGCGGAGAGAAGAGGAGAGAAGGTAAAATGAGAAAACATGACTGCTGTCCAGTCTATATACTGGACAACTTAGCGTGCGCTAATCACCAAATATTAGCATGCACTATCGAAGCACATTCTGCCCAAAAACACAGTTAGCGTGCGCTAATAACCAAGTATTAGCATGTACTAACGAGTCCCAATTACAGTCCAGTCGCTTCTGGACTGCCCCAGAAGTACCAGTTACCGTGCGTTACCCTCACCGTAGCGTTCGCCAACTGCTGCACCTTAGCGCGCGCTATAAAGATGCATAGCGTGCGCTGCCGAACTCTCAGTCGAATGCAGTAGCTTCTGGACTGTCTCGGCCTATCATAGTAGCATGCGCTACGTGCCACAATAACATGCGCTATGACCAAGTATTAGCATGCGCTACACTACTACAATTAGCGTGCGATATCCTACTACGAAGGCAGTAGGACAGTTCCGGAAATTCAACACAACATGGTACATGATACCGTACACAACATAGGAAAAATTTCCAAATAATCATCAACGGAACAAAATAACCGGTACAACCGACGAATAATTTAAAGTAACCGGAAATGAAAATCTAGGGTATTACATGTTAGTGGTGTCAACTTTGTAAAAGGCAGACAAAATGTTAAAAAGAAGCCCTCTAACAAAAATGACACTGACAAATCGAACAAGAAAAGGGGGCAATGGAGGGATAGGTCTAAGTCTCGACCTAAAAATCGCAAGTGCTATAATTGTGGTGAACCTGGTCCTTACATACAAGACTATACTAAACCTAAAAAGAACCAGCAAAATGACCAGGTTACTATAGCTAAGGGCGATGTTTTTATGTTTATTGATGAAGTGTATGCCTCTGTGAATTCTGTGATGTCTGGTCTAAGTGAAAATGAATGGCTGCTTGATTCTGGATGCACTTATCATATGACACCTTACAAACATCATTTAACTAGTTACACTAATCTTGGTGATCGTTATGTATATATGGATGATAATGTGCAACGTCTTGTGGCCGGTATTGATAATGTTTGTCTGAAATTTGATTCAGGTACTCTGTTTACTCTAAAAAATGTTAGACATATTCCTGACTTATATCATAATTTGATTTCGTGTGCTACCTTGTAAGATGAGGGTATTAGAGGTAGCTGTGGGAATGTTTACATGAAAATATGTAGGGGTTATTTAATGTTGTTTAAAGGCATTATGAAATTTAACTTATATATTTGCCAAGCTGAGTCTGGTGCATGTGCTAACGTGGTTAGTGCCGATAAAACTGAATTATAGCATAATAGGTTAGGACACATGAGTATAAAGGGATTAGATATCTTGCATAAACAAGGATGTTTTGGGAAAGATAAAATCTCTAAGATGCCTTTCTGTGACTCTTGCATATATGGCAAACAACATAAATTACAATTTCCTAAACCCCCCAACTCCCCTGATCCCCTTCCTGAGAAATCCAATAAAAGTTCCAATGTGCTTGAATATATTCATGCTGATGTATGGGGTCCTGCCAGTGTTCCATCACATGGTAGGAACCGCTACTTTCTGTCTATTATTGATGATTATTCTAGGAAGGTTTTCATATTCTTGCTTAAGTTAAAATCGGATGTGTTTGAAAATTTTCAAAACTGGAGAATTTTAATGGAAAATCAAACAGGTAAAGGAATTAGAAAACTTAGGACTGATAATGGTCTTGAATTCTGTAATACTCTGTTTGATACTATGTGTACCGAAAATGGCATTCAAAGGCACAAGACAGTTCCCTACGCCCCTCAACAAAACGGGGTAGCTGAGCGAATGAACCGAACCCTCCTTGAAAAGGTAAGGTCCATGCTCGCCACTTGCAGATTGTCCAAAAGTTTTTAGGGTGAGGCTATTTTTGTTGGGGTTCGGTGATTAAAAATGAAATACGCAGTGGAAAATAAACCGGTCCAGCCGGATAAAACCAAACCCCAAAAAACGGACCGATCAAGCATCGTATAAATGAATATAAATAATGAGGATGAAAAACAAAGAATACTTACCCTCGTAGTTCTTTGATAATATAATTTTCGAAGGAAAAAACCCGAGCAAGCCTTTTCCCGATTACCGATACGAACACGAATCCAATTCGTTGTAGCTTGTTTGAATGATCCAACACTGAAGCCGAATGTCTCTACTTCACACGCGTCGGATATTGATCGGAAAAATAGTATGTCAATTCGTTCTCAAAGAACATGGCTAGGAATCGACACAATATTTCTCCCACTAACCTTCTTGTAAATACAGGGCTCCTCTTCGTTTTGGACAAAATCAAACTCTTTGACTTTCTCGTTAAAACAAATATTCCAACTCCACAAAGCTTTGCTTCAGTCCATAAATGGCACGCTGAAGTTTGCACACTTTATGAATATTAGTTTGAGATATGAATCCCTTAGGTTGTTCCATGTAAATCTCCTCCTCGAGGAATCCATTTAGGAATGTCGTTTTCACATCCATTTGCCATATTTCATAATTTAAGTGGGCTGCTATAGCAAGCATCATGCGAATAGACTTAATCATAGCTACATGCGAGAAGGTCTCGAAGTAATCGATCCCTTCTCTTTGGGAATAACCCTTTGCCACAAGCCTGGCCTTATAGGTATCAACCTTGCCATCTCCACCAGTCTCTCTTTTATAGATCATTTGTTTCCAATAGGCACTATGCCTTTAGGACGATCTACTAAAGTCCAAACCTGATTAGCATGCATTGAGTCTATCTCAGCTTCCATAGCTTCTTGCCACTTGGCGGAGTCAACATCTACCATCGCTTGGTCGTATATAGAAGGATCATTCTCTTGACTACTTTCTGTCATCTCATGGACACCCAGTTCTTCTTGATGCAGATAGCCATACCTCTCAGGTAATTGAGAAATTCTACTAGACTTGCGAGGTTGTGTTTGTATTTTAGAAGGTTCGGTTCTAATATCTTGCATAGGTGTCTCATTTGGTGTTTCTTTTATTTCTTCCAAAGAAATATTTCTACCTGCCCCTCCTTCCTGAATAAACTGATCTTCCAGGAAGTGTGCTTGTATAGCAATGATGATCCAATGATCTTCGTGCATGTAGAATAGATATCCCATGGAATCCCCTGGATATCCTATGAAACGACCTTTCACAGACCTAGCTTCCAATTTCTCTACTTTAGTCTTCTTGACATTATAAGCAGGGCATCCCCAAATCCTAATGTGATTAAGACTTGGTTTCATACCTTTCCACATCTCATGTGGAGTCTTAGGAACGAATTTGGAAGGACATCTGTTCAAGATATGCGCAGCAGTAAGGAGCGCGTAACCCCACAGATAAATTGATAGATCAGTATAATTAAGCATGGAGCGAACCATGTCCAACAATGTTCGGTTCCTTCTTTCTGATACACCATTTAATTGTGGAGTAGCTGGAGGAGTGAATTGTGACACTATTCCTAGTTCTTTTAAGAACTCATCAAATTCTGTACTCATGTACTCACCACCTCAGTCTGACCGAAGAGTTTTAACATGGTTACCTGTTTGATTTTCAACTAGGGCTTTAAATTCCTTGAATTTATCAAAAGCTTCAGACTTATGTTTCATTAAGTACACGAATCCATACCTGGTATGGTCATCAGTGAATGTAATGAAATACTGAAAGCCATCTCATGCCACTTCAAAAGGGCCACAGACGTCGGTATGGATCAATCCAAGTTTCTCAGAAGCTCTTTCCAAAGTCCCTGCGAAGGGTAACTTAGTCATTTTGCCTTGAAGGCAAGATTCACAAGTTGGATAGGGATCTGATCCCAATGGTCCCGTAAGGCCATCTTTCTCCATCTTATGAACCTTGGTCTGACCAATATGACCAAGTCGAAGATGCCACTTAAATGCTTGGTTTGTTTCATCCCTACCACGCTTCCTAGTTATAGTGTTCACGGTTGTTTTATTCTTTATATTCAAATGGTATAAACCATTTAATAATGTAGCAGTACCAACCAATTTATTTCTGAAATAAATACGAGAGGATCCATCTCCTATAAAGAAGTGAAATCCCTTTCGGTCCATGACCGGAATTGATACAATATTCTTGTGCCCCTTAGGCAAAACAAGTACATCAGTAAGAATAAAACCAGATTCTAAATCCAACATAAGGGATCCGATATCAGAAGCCTCGACACTATGCCCACTTCCGACGGTGACCATCACCTCCCCTGAATCCAGCTTCCTACTTCGTTCCAGATCCTAATTCATTGTACAAATGTGAGAACTCGCACCGGAATCAAGTATCCAAGAAGTAGAATATACAGTTACAGAATAATTCGTTTCTGAAACCAGTAGTTCTGTACCTGAAGGCGCATTACGGTCAAGATTTGGACAGTACCTCTTCCAGTGGCCTAGCTCACCACAGTTGAGGCATACATTCGTTTTCTTGGCCCCTTGCTCTTTTGAACCATTGGGGCCTTGCCTTTTCCCTTGTCGATCTTGGCTTTTGGACCTAACTGCTTCTTGTTCTTTTTCTTCTTATTCTTGGACTTTCAAGTCCCAGAAGAAATTACAAGTGCAGCTTCCTTTCCCTTTGTCTTCATCTGAGACTGGGCAGTCGGCAGTTTGTTCATTAGCCCAACTAAGTTACATGCAATCTCATTGCAGTTGAAGTTTATGACAAATTGGGAAAAGGAATCAGGAAGTGACTGCAGGATCAGGTCAGTTTGGAGAGATGCATGCATCTGAAAATCAAGAGCTTCCAATCTCTCAATCATCGAGATCATCTTGAGGACATGGTCCCCAACCCTCTCTCATTCCTTCATCCTTGTTGGAACATTTTGTTCCATATATAAATTAAAAGTGTTTTGATGATTAAAGTCGATAAACAAAACAAAACAACGAAGAGGCGAAGCAAAGAATCGAAGAAAATGGAGTTGCAAAAAGGCATTCTGGACATAGCTAACGTACGTAAACAAGAGTGCATAACGTACGTAAATGATTGAATATTACGTACGTAACAGAGTGTTATTAACGTACGTAACATGTTCAAACCAAGTGAACGTTGGAGGAGTCAAAGTCAGAAAAGCATGCAACAGACATATGACGTCAGCACTGACGTATGGCTTAACGTACGTAATAAAGAATTGCTAACGTGCATAACCCAAAATGACGAAACTCCCTGGACAGATTTGTGAAGAGGCTTACGTACGTAACCTATCAAGGTTAACGTACGTAATGAAGCTTACGTACGTAATGTGGAGAAGATAGCGTACGTAATGATGGTTCTGGCAGCTAACGGCTAGTTTGATGATGGAGCCTATAAATACCATTATATGGTATTGTTTCAAGCACAACAACTTCAAGCATACGAGATAATCATCTGATATTCATATTGGTATTATTGTTGTTGTAATATTGAGCTTACATTGAGTGATTGAGTGTTATACACAAAATCATACACGAGTGGTAAAAGAAAAGATACGATTGGATTCGGTGTTATTAGGATCAAGGATCCGGCATTATTAGAATCGCAATCGCTATCGAGTGAGGTTTATCTAGTACCCATAGAAAGCTAGAGAGGTTGATTCCTTGTCCTACGAAAAGGAAAACGGTTTAACTTGGACCGACACAAAGACAAGTGCGAGTGGTTTATCACGGACCAATAGAAGACGTGATTGTAAACGGTTATCCCTTGACCGATAGAAGAGAGGTGCAGAGGTTTTTATCTTGAACCTATAAAAAAGGATACCGTGAGAGGACGTAGGCGCGCTTATAGCCGAACCTCTATAAATCTGTGTGTCATTTAATTTCCGCAATTTTATTTACGCTTCCGCAACACGGCGCAATGTCCGATCTTGTACCCAACAATTAGTATCGGAGCGGTACTCCAATACACGTCTTAACATCCGAGGAGAAAAAGATCCAATGGCATTTCAATTTGCTCCTGTCGAAGGCCTTGCTCTCAACCGACCACCATTCTTTGATGGCTCAAATTATTTGACATGGAAGAAAAAGATGCCAATCTTTATTCGTGCCTACGATATAGAGATTTGGAAGATTATTTGCCTTGGCCCGAAAATTCCTCTCAAATCCGACGGTACGCTCAAATCTTTCGAAGAATACGACGATGCCGATTGGAAAAATGACCATCTAAATTGTAAGGCTACTCAACTCTTATTTTGTGCCTTAAATCCGGAAGAGGTCAATCGAATCTCATCGTGTGAGAGTGCGAAAGAAATATGGAAAATTCTAGAAATCACACACGAAGGGACGACTCAAGTCAAGTAGACAAAAATCAACATGCTTCTCCATGACTACGAGTTATTCATGATGAAAGGTGGCGAGTCCATCACCAACACGCTCGATCGATTTTCGGTTATCACAAATGGACTAGCTTCATTCGGAAAACCATTATCTAGTAGTGAAAAAGTCAAGAAAATTTTACGATCACTACCTAGCGAATGGGACGGCATCGTGACCGCGATTATGGAATCCAAAGATCTCAATACGCTCGATTTTAGCGCCCTCGTTGGTTCGCTAATTAATTATGAGATCGTGTTAAAATCACGAAGTGTCAAGCCAAAGCCGAAGGAACGATCATTAGCCATGAAGGCTAAGATGTCGAAAAAGAAAGAAGAAATCCCGGTGGAAGAAAGCGACGAAGAAGCGGCATATTATGCCAAGAATATTAATAAATTCCAAACCTTATTAAACCTGAGGAAGAAGGATATCTCGAGCGAAATGAAGAAATTCGACAACTCTTGTCGACAATGCGGAAAATCAGGCCACTTCGCTAAACATTGCCGTGCTAAACCCAAAAAGGAGGTCCTCGTGGCAACATGGAGCGATGAAGACGAAGACGACGAATTTATCGATCAAAATAATCTCGCTCTCATGGCCCGAAGTTCGTTCGACGACAGCGACGTCGAAAGCCAAGTAAGTACATCCTCCCGTGATGAACTTTTTGATGCATTTGAATTATTGCATACGGATTTTCAAAACGCTTTATCCGAAATCAAATCCCTTAAGTCTAAAATTAAATCTTTGGAAATTGAAAATTCCAAAATTATCGAGAAGGGAAAATTTGTTGAAATCGATCATTCAAAGTGTATTGAAAATGAAATGTTTTGAAGGATGATCTCGCTAAAATTCAAACCGAGCTTAAATCTTTGACAAAGAAATTCTCGTGCGGAAACGAGAAATTTGAACAAATGCTTGGTGTTCAAAAGTTTACTTTGAATAAAGAGGGGTTAGGATTCAAAACAAGGTCGAAAAACGAATCCGTTAATTTCAAAATACCCCATTGCGAAAAGTGTTTAAAAATCGGGCATCATATTTCAAATTGTAAAAGCCCTAGACGAACGATTAAAATTAAGAAAATTTGGGTTCCTAAAGGAACAATTATTTCAAATATCATTTACGTCTCGAAACAAAAACCAACTATCGGTTGGATCCCCGAAAATTAATTTTGATATTTTACAAAGGGGGAGATAATACTTTCAGGGGGAGTATATTTTTTTTGAAAAACGGGTATAAACTCCATCCTACTCATGCATTTATTTATCATAAATTAGTATCATGCATATTTTAAACTTATTGCATATTTTTATTCAATTGGTATTCTATTGCACTTTTTGATGAATACAAAAAGGGGGAGAGATAGGAGAATGGAGAAATAAGTCGAAAATGGGATTAACCTTGAAAGGGGGAGAAAATCGAAGAAAATCGAAAGCATACAAAAAGAATTGGAAAAACGAAGGAGTTGAAAAATAAAAAGGAGAAGTCGAAAATAACAGGAAAAGAAAAATGAGGAGACGTCAAAAAAGACGATGAAAAATTTGAAAATTTGAGCAAAGAAAAGGAGAAAAGAAAGAAGGAGTCGAAAAATAAATGGGAGAAGAACTAACGAAATGGACAAAGTCGAAAAATTTGGTCTGTACACATATACATATATTTGTATTTTTGCAAGTAAATCCCATTGACGAAGTTTTGTTTTGTAATCATCAAAAAGGGGGAGATTGTTGGAACATTTTGTTCCATACATAAATTAAAAGTGTTTTTATGATTAAAGTCGATAAACAAAACAAAACAACGAAGAGGCGAAGCAAAGAATCGAAGAAAATGGAGTTGCAAAAAGGCATTCTGGACATAGCTAACGTACGTAAACAAGAGTGCATAACGTACGTAAATGATTGAATATTACGTACGTAACAGAGTGTTATTAACGTACGTAACATGTTCAAACCAAGTGAACGTTAAAGGAGTCAAAGTCAGAAAAGCATGCAACAGACATATGACGTCAGCACTGACGTATGGCTTAACGTACGTAATAAAGAATTGCTAATGTGCATAACCCAAAATGACGAAACTCCCTGGACTGATTTGTGAAGAGGCTTACGTACGTAACCTATCAAGGTTAACGTACGTAATGAAGCTTACGTACGTAATGTGGAGGAGATAGCGTACATAATGATGGTGTTGTTGCCCAAAATATCTATCCGAAGATTAAATACTGCTGGAGACGGACAACAAACAACAATTGCGGGAGCACTTCCGAGAGAAGATAAATAATACAAGATTTGCCGGGTTTGTTAGGCCCGGGCTTGAATGCTCTCGCGAGATGATATTAATACGAATATTCGTGGATACAAGTATTAATAAGAGAAATCTAAATACAATGAGTGTAAAAAGACTCTGTTAATCCGGCTCTTGAGCGAAGCTCGATGTTCTTCGTCCCTTCCGATAATCTGCTGGATGAGATAGGCCGGGAGAAGTAAGACCGAATGATAGCTGTTGCCAAGAGTTGGAGATTAGCCAAGTGTTGTATATTGTTTCTGTATTGTATGCTCAAATCGCGATAATGTCAGAGTGCCAGAGAGGAAATACAAGTGCAGGGAGCCTTGTATATATAGGGGCAGCCAGGTCCTGTCCTTTAGTGGCCGATCGCCTGCCGGCCATTATAATAATGTGCCGATCGCCTGTCGGCCAATATAATAATGTGCCGATCTCCTGGGCTGTCGGGCTAAAGTCCAAAGCTCCAGCAGGCAGCCAGCTGGGCGGACCAATAAGGGGCCAGAACGTGTCCGGAGCCAGTCAACATGCGGCCCTACTGACAGCTTTCGGCGGCTTGTCGGCTGGTGGAGAGATTCTGCCAGGCTGTGGTCAATGGCCCGTGATTCGCGGATCTTGTCTTGGCCCATGCACGTGGTGCCAGTCTTGAGGCTTGGTCTTCGCCGACTGGATGGCCATCGGTGCTGATCGACATGAGGCGGTCGTCTCTAGCTGATCATCCGAGGTCGCCATCGGCCAGGTGCTGAGGGTCGGCAATGGTCGGTCACCAAGGGTCGATCGGCAGATGCCGAGAGAGGATCGCCCGCAAGTCGATCGCCAGGAGTCGGTCGCCGAGTACCGAGAGGCGATCGTATCTGAGGTCGATCGCTCGGCACCGGGACTTGTCCTGGGACCTTCGGTTGGCCGATATAGCTTGTCCACTGGGTTAAGGCTTGGCCGCCTGGTCGCTGGTCGGGGGATCTGCCTTGGACGATCGGCAATGACTCGGTCGCCCGACCTCCGAGGCGATCGCCGGTCGGAAGGTGTTAATTCTTGACACAACAATTGCCCCCCAGCTTGCTCCTATGTTGAAGACATGGGGCGAGGTGGTTCTTGCTGGTGATCGTGTTCGGATGAGGACGGGCGATCTGAGCTGACTTAGGATTCGGACTTAGGCTATCATGGTCGATTGGCTAGCTATCTTTCGGTCTTGTACCTGCAAAAACAACATTGGCCGATCCCCCATGGAAACTTGGTGGTTTCGCTTTGTTTGAGGAATCGTGCACGGTCGCGGAGATCGATGGACCGACTCCATGACCGTGTCTTGGTGCGCGGAGACATTGAGTGTCTCGTGACTCACTTTATTATGAGGGTCCTCTGTTAGGCTGCGCCTCGCCTCGTATTTAAACGAAGGGCGTGCGGTCTCGGTCTAGAGGAGTCCTTGCGCGGGCGGCTTGATGAAACAACTCCACTCCAGCGGCTAGTTATCTCTGCGTCCACCTCGGCCAGCCATGGAGATGGCCGACCTCGACGGTGTACGTTGAGACGGGGTTGTGGCATGTGTCCACCGACATGTTGGAGAGCCCTCAGACTACGCCGGCCTCGTATTTAAACGAAGGGCGGGCGATCTCGGCCGAAAGGGACCTTGCATGGCCGAAGCAGTCGGTTCCATCGACTGCCAGGGCCATGGCTTTATGATGTGCGGTGGAGGCAATCTTATGCCATAGTCCGTCGTGTTTAGATGCTGGACTGTAAATGGCGATCGTGTCCACCGGGTTGCTTATGATGTAGCGTGATGATCGGCAATCGGGCCGGAAGGCTGACGATCGCCACTCGGCAGCCGATCGCTTTATTCGTGGGTCGATATCGGCGATCGGCGGGGGTTAGTCCCTTATTTAGAATGTTGGACTGTAGGCGGTGAGCGAGTCCTCCGGCTCTGCTGGATAGTAGTGACCGGGCTGGAAGACCGGAGGTCGTCGCTCGGGCTGGGAGACTGGAGGTCGTCGCTCGGGCGCCGATCGCGGAACTCCTAGGCTAAGAAGAAGTCTTTGCCTGGATAGGAAATCTGCAGCTCTAGCTCGGAAGGCTGCGTAAGTCGTCGGTAGGGTCTTCGTGAGATGCCTGAACATAGGCGAGAAACCCTGAAAACCTCCTAGGACCGCGTAGAGGGCGGTCTCATCGCTTACGGGCTCGCCGTTGAGGATGATCATGTCAACCCGATCGATGTAGTCCGAGTCGGACTCCTCTTCCCCTTGCCTGATCCGCCACATGCGATGGGGACCTTACGGCGAGCGGCCCGGTGGCGAAGTATTCGTGAAGATGTGCGCCGGCTCGTTAAAGGAGCCAATGGACCGAGGTGGCAATGAGGTGTACCACCGGTGGCGATGTCGTCCCGGCGTCGGAGGAACATCCGGCACTGGTCGCGTCCGATGCCCCACACCGGTCATGTAGATGTTGAACTTGTGCAGTGTGTTTGGGGTCCGATCGTACCTCGTACGGGTGTCGAGGAGGAGCGATCTTGTCTTTGCCGCGGGGCGAGCTCGATGTCGATCGCGAGCGGCTCGCTCGGCTCGGCGATCGTCTTCATGGCGCGCCCGGATTGCGAGGCGCCTTCACGTCGTCGAGCCGACGTTGCAAGCGGCAATCGCCGCGGCTCGGCGCTGCGGATCGGCTTTGGGAGCGGGGCCGAGGCGATCGTGTACCGACCTCCGGACTCACGCCGCCGACCTCGGGAATTTGACGAGCGGGAGCCAGCGGCCGGATCGCCTTGTGGGAGCCGGGTAGGCCGAGCTCTGGTGAGGGACTCAAATTCCGTCTCGTAGCCGGGGCCGGTGCCCGGCCGCGTGTCGGGTCACCGCCGTGCGATCGAAGACGACGTGCCCCGCCGCGAGCACCTCTTCTTGCGGGCGAGAGCCTCTGGCGCTCGCTCGGCGATGTGCCTTGAGCTTCCGCTTGGACTTCCGGCGGGAGACCGAGGAGTGATAGCGAGGCGCGTCGAGAGCACTCGTCGTTCTGAAGGGCGGATATGGCCTCTTCGATCTGTTCATTGGTTCGAATCGATCGAGCGAGAGGCTCGGGCCGCCGTCCGGGACGGATCGAGCGTCTCGATCGCGGCGGCCGCCTTCCACCATCGGGTGCGGCTCGGGCCGGGGCCAGGCAGAAGTGCAGCCGGCTGGTCAGCGGCTTTCTTCGACGCGGAGGCGGAAGACATGATTTCTGAAGGATTTCTTTGAAGCGCAGTGAGTGTCACTTCAAGTATATGCCCCGAGAACAGTGAGTGTTCTTCGGGACGGTAGGAATAAAATGTGAGGGTTAAGCCCCCCTTCCTCTAGCGCCAATTGTTGTTGCCCAAAATATCTATCCGAAGATTAAATACTGCTGGAGACGGACAACAAACAACAATTGCGGGAGCACTTCCGAGAGAAGATAAATAATACAAGATTTGACGGGTTTGTTAGGCCCAGGCTTGAATGCTCTCGTGAGATGATATTAATACGAATATTCGTGGATACAAGTATTAATAAGAGAAATCTAAATACAATGAGTGTAAAAAGACTCTGTTAATCCGGCTCTTGAGCGAAGCTCGATGTTCTTCGTCCCTTCCGATAATCTGCTGGATGAGATAGTAGGAGAAGTAAGACCGAATGATAAGTTGCCAAGAGTTGGAGATTAGCCAAGTGCTGTATATTGTTTCTGTATTGTATGCTCAAATCGCGATAATGTCAGAGTGCCAGAGAGGAAATACAAGTGCAGGGAGCCTTGTATATATAGGGGCAGCCAGGTCCTGTCCTTTAGTGGCCGATCGCCTGCCGGCCATTATAATAATGTGCCGATCGCCTGTCGGCCAATATAATAATGTGCCGATCTCCTGGGCTGTCGGGCTAAAGTCCAAAGCTCCAGGCGGCCGGTGGCGGACCAATAAGGGGCGAACGTGTCGGAGCGATCAACATGCGGCCCTGCGCGGCTTTCGGCGGCTTGTCGGCTGGTGGAGAGATTCTGCCAGGCTGTGGTCAATGGCCCGTGATTCGCGGATCTTGTCTTGGCCCATGCACGTGGTGCCAGTCTTGAGGCTTGGTCTTCGCCGACTGGATGGCCATCGGTGCTGATCGACATGAGGCGGTCGTCTCTAGCTGATCATCCGAGGTTGCCATCGGCCAGGTGCTGAGGGTCGGCAATGGTCGGTCACCAAGGGTCGATCGGCAGATACCGAGAGAGGATCGCCCGCAAGTCGATCGCCAGGAGTTGGTCGCCGAGTACCGAGAGGCGATCGTATCTGAGGTCGATCGCTCGGCACCGGGACTTGTCCTGGGACCTTCGGTTGGCCGATATAGCTTGTCCACTGGGTTAAGGCTTGGCCGCCTGGTCGCTGGTCGGGGGATCTGCCTTGGACGATCGGCAATGACTCGGTCGCCCGACCTCCGAGGCGATCGCCGGTCGGAAGGTGTTAATTCTTGACACAACAGATGGTTCTGGCAGCTAACGGCTAGTTTGATGATGGAGCCTATAAATACCATTCTATGGTATTGTTTCAAGCACAACAACTTCAAGCATACGAGATAATCATCTGATATTCATATTGATATTATTGTTGTTGTAATATTGAGCTTACATTGAGTGATTGAGTGTTATACACAAAATCATACACGAGTGGTAAAAGAAAAGATACGATTGGATTCGGTGTTATTAGGATCAAGGATCCGGCATTATTAGAATCGCAATTGCTATCGAGTGAGGTTTATCTAGTACCCATAGAAAGCTAGAGAGGTTGCTTCCTTGTCCTACGAAAAGGAAAACAGTTTAACTTGGACCGACACAAAGACAAGTGCGAGTGGTTTATGACGGACCAATAGAAGACGTGATTGTAAACGGTTATCCCTCGACCGATAGAAGAGAGGTGCAGAGGTTTTTATCTTGAACCTATAAAAAAGGATACCGTGAGAGGACATAGGCTCGTTTATAGCCGAACCTCTATAAATCTCTGTGTCGTTTAATTTCCGCAATTTTATTTCGCAACACGGCGCAATATCCGATCTTGTACCCAACAATCCTGGCGCCGAATAATTGCTTCGATATCTCATATCTATCAGTTCGGCTATGCTCTCCATAGAGCTCAGCCAGGTGCGCTAAGATGGCTCTCGAAGACGTCATCTTTTCATGGGCACGTTGAAGCTCATTGGTCATTGAGCCTAACATGTACTCTCGAACTCTTATGTCGTCTTTTACCCATTTCTCATGGGCATCGACATCTTCCTGATTGGCTCGGGTTCTTGCAGGAGCCGCTGGGATGTCCGCCTCCAAGACGTATCCCAGCATTTCCATAGTTAGGACAATCCTCAAGTTCGGCTTGATCCATAGTTCGGACCAGTCAGGATGTTCTTTTCAAGTAGTATAGCGTGTGGGTTCATTGTCATATTGAGAGTTTTGTTAACTGTAGAGAATAATTTAAGATTCGTTAGTGATTGTTTAATTATGATCCGAGTAAAGAATTTAAGGACTTTCTTTATTCATAACTCGGCTCCCACTATTTTATCGACATTTACACACTCCCATGTTAAATCCGGAAGTCTTGGGTGACTTCATAGTGGAGATCGATTTCTTTACAAAGTTTAAATAGAGGGCAACCCATACGGTTTCTATTCTATTATTCTTTATAAAGTGGTGTCTAACACCAACCCATCTAATCGATGATTCGATCTTCTTTTACCCCTAGTTCACTTGCCCTCAACCCATTCGGTTTCTATGGCTCGTGGAACTATCTAAGTTTAAACCGTCAACTCCTATTAGTCTGACAATTGAATCTTACCCGGCAACCCATACGGTTTATAGGGGTTTGATTTGTCACAACCAAAGGCATCTAATGCACTCTAGGAATTTATCAACTTTTCCCAAAAATATTACCCCAACATACTTGGAAGAATAATATTACGGTTTAGATTTCAATTTTCCATGAGTTTGACGGAGGGTAGGAAACCTCGTAACCTTTATAACTTAGTGTTTGTAAGTGGGAGTATTAACGCGATTATATGTTACGCTTTGCACATTAATCCGTTTATAAGCGCGGTTTGTCGGTTTGTTTGTTTGTCATACAATATGAAAACATACATAACCTAAAACTAACAACATGTCGTTCATGGACCGTTCCTAAATCTTCGTCTTCTCGAGCGGATCTTCCTCCGGTCTTCGTCATTACATATAAATTTTACATTTGAAAAATTGCATCCTATACAAATTTTTTAAATAGGCTCAAAACGGCCTTTACAACCCAATCGAACAAAACAAACGATTCAAAACTAGGTCCATGAACTACATCCCCATTCAAAATTAATGCAACAATTACATTAAAATAAATGGCAATAATGATTAATCTAAAATTGATTAATCAACAAAAATTAATCCAACAATTAGAATTAATCCAATTAATTCACTTAACCGTTAATTTTAATTTGCTCCGGACAAAATAAATATTTCATTAAATTAATTCCCTTAAAATAAAACTATCATAATTATATTTTAGTCAAATTAAATCCAATTTAATTTGCGGGAAATTAATTTACCGAACGAAAAATAAAAACAGAGTCGGAAAACACAAGGCCCGGGCCAAGCCCGCGGCGTCTGCCATGACCAGCTGACCCGGCCCAGACCCATTTGCCGGGTTCGGCCAATTTTCCGGCTCATTTTTTCGTCCCGAATCCAAAAATAGTATTTTTCTAATCTGTCGGGTCCGACCAATTTTCCGGCTCATTTTTTCGTCCCGAATCCAAAAATAGTATTTTTTTAATTTTTATATTACACAATTAAATCAGTTTTTCAAAAGAAAAATAGATTTATATTGTAACATAAAATCATGAAAAATAATTTTTAGATGAACAATTAAACATCAACAATTAAAACAATTATGATTCTAAATCATAAAAAAAAAAAATCAAGCATTCCAAATGCAAATATCGAATATACAATCGCATAAACCTTTCTCCGATACCACTGTTGGGGTTCGGTGATTAAAAACGAAATACGCAGCGGAAAATAAACCGGTCCAACCGGATAAAACCAAACCCCAAAAAACGGACCGATCAAGCATCGTATAAACGAATATAAATAACGAGGATGAAAAACAAAGAATACTTACCCTCGTAGTCCTTTGATAATATAATCTTCGAAGGAAAAACCCAAGCAAGACTTTTCCTGATTACCGACACGAACACGAATCCAATTCGTTGTAGCTTGTTTAAATGATCCAACACCGAAAATGCCGAATGTCTCTACTTCACACGCGTCGGATATTGATCGAAAAAATAGTATGTCAATTCGTTCTCAAAGAACACGGCTGGGAATCGACACAATATTTTTCTTCTCTTCTCTTCTTCCTTTTCTTTCTCTCTAAGATGAACAAGAAAAATGAAAATAAATTTTTCTCCCTCCTCTTGTGATAAACTCACGGCTTAACAAGTTTTTGTGGGGCTATGTTTTTCAACTCTTCTTTGAGGTGTGAAAGACATCTCAATATATAATACAAAGTGATATCAAAATGATGAGATTCCAAATATCATGCATTTTGTCCTCAATCTTGTAAAATATGACTAATACACTCCACACAACACATGGTGAATTTCCAAGCATGAGAGGGGGGCGGACCACTTGAGTTTAGGTGAAAAAAACGAGCCGAGCCACTCGATTCGTGTACCGGACATTCGCGTGTCTAGTCCGTTAAATACACTTCGTTTTATCCCAAATGTATTTATACTTAATTAATTAATCTAATTAACTAATTTTATCAAATACAAAATTATAATATATTTCCAAGAAATAATTATTTATGTATTAAATTAATTACCCGGTAATTAATTTCAATTCACTAGACCGCATGATTTATCAAATAAATCAAATTAGATATCTAATATCCAATATTAATGAAGATATAATAAATACATATTTATCCATCCAATATCCTTGTGCGCGACTCCATAGGTCCGTCTTAGTCGGCAATGGGAGGAACCAAGGAGTACCGGTAACACTTAGCCACCTAGTGCCCGTCAGTAACTTGACTAAGAACGAATGATCGGATCATTCCAAAACCATTATGTCGTGAATACCGTATACGTATAAAACCTTCAATCATATGTCCCGGTCAAGTATTAGGGTCACGGTAAAGTCAAACCCTACTGTAACTTGACTCTATGATTTCTGTTAATGCAAACTGAGATCATCGAGCTCTCGTGTATCAAATACAACTAGCTCTAAATGCTTTGACCAAAGACTTATAATCTCATTTGCCATTAACCGCATATGACATTTACCTGCTCACTTACATGAGAAAGAATTCTATCTTGGTATTCAGTAGAGACTGCTACTTGCCCAGTAAGTTGCATTTCGAGGTTGACCTCACCCACCGGCGATTGGATCGAACTACTCTAATGACTAACTTAATGTCACAAGCACATCTCATACTGAAACCTCAAGTCAAAGGTCCACGTATACCTATCACAACCTTTCGATCAAGTCATTGACAAACCCTGAGTGATATCCATGTGACCGAATCGAGGTGAGTCGTGTTCGAGTATACTAATCTCATTAGCATACCTATAACGTGTGCTCCCACTAACCCTTAGTGAAGACCGGCACTCTACATGTCAAAGTACACGTTATACAAGTCTTGTCTAAACTTATTGCCCAGCTAAGTTTTATCGACTTGCGAACGAGTTAAGCATTCGAGCTCTAAACACTTCTAGTGCCTATCTCCTTATCTCCATAAGGAGTAGAATGTTTGCTCTCAAATGAAAGGACTATTATTCTATATACCAAATCACAATGCCAGTGATACACAATAATATAGAAATAATCTTATTAAATATTCATAATTACAATACAAATGCTCTCACTCTCTCATCCTCTGAGTGGCATTCGAGGGCATATCCCTAACAATTTTAACTACGATTTATCTAATTAATAGATCGCCTCATGTCCCTTTAATGGCAATTACCCTGAGTTTCTGTGGTCGGGTCATCATATTGATTTTTCAAACATTCGAGTGTTTGGGTGTGCTGCTTATGTGCATTAAAATGTTGATAAACTTGAACATAAGGCCATTAGATGTGTGTTTATTGGTTAGCCTGATGGTGTTAAAGGTTACCGACTAAGGGTAAGATCTGAACCTGGTTTAAAGGTAATAACAAGTAGGGATGTGGTATTCAATGAAACTGAATTTCCTTATTTTGAAAACCCATTGCGTGCTCCTGTTTTATCTGCTGAAACTTCTTCACACCCTGTTCTGAACAGGCTGAAGTATTTGAGTGATAATGAAGTACCTGTTGAATCTGAAGATGTGGAAATCCTGAACCTTCTAATGCTCAGTCTGATAATCTTAACAATTCTGAAAATGAAGTTGAATCTGAATCTGTTCCTGATGATTTATCAGATTATCAATTAACTAGGGATAGGCCTAGGAGGAACATTAGAAGACCTATGCATTTAGATGATTTTCACATGGCTTCTCTTGCTTTTAATGTGTTTGATATGCTTGATGGTAATGAACCTAAAACTTACAACAATGCTTTAAATTCTGATAACTCTAATGAATGGTTAAATGCTATGAATGAAGAAATGACATCCTTGCATGCTAACCAAACTTGGACCCTTGTTCCCAAACCTAATAATTGTTCATTGATTGATTGCAAATGGTTGTTCAAGGTTAAGAATGAAGAAGATAGTGTCAGATTTAAAGCTAGGTTAGTTTCAAAAGGTTTTACTCAACGTGAAGGTATTGATTATACCGAAATATTTGCCCCTGTAGTTAAATTCACCACTGTTCGAATCATGCTAGCATTAGTCGCACATCATAATTGGGAAATGAAAAAATTAGATGTTAAGACCACATTCTTGCATGGTGAATTAAAAGAAATAATATTCATGAAACAACCTAAGGGTTTTATAGACAATAATCATCTTGATCATGTTTGTCTGCTCAAAAAATCCTTGTATGGTTTGAAGCAATCTCCTAGACAATGAAATAAGAAATTTAACGATTGCATGCTCGCTTTGAAATTTCGTCGTAGTACATATGATCCATGCCTTTATTTCAAAGATAATTCTGATATTCCCACCTTCTTGCTCATTTATGTTGATGATATGCTATTGGTTAGTTCTTGCATTAAATCTATTGAGCATGTTCAAAATTGCCTAGATAAACAATTTGACATGAAATATCTAGGAGATGCTAAAAGAATCTTAGGCATGAATATTGTTAGGGACAGACCCAATGGCACTTTGTTTCTTAATCAGTCTTCTTATATTGGTAATTTTTTTGAGAAATTCTCTATGACTGATGCTAAAACTGTTGGTGTGCCCTTGGCGCCTCATTTCTTGTTATCTAAAAATCGGTCTCCTAAAACTGAATCTGAAATTAGTGAAATAAAATTTATCCCTTATGCGAATGCTATTGTATCCATCATGTATCTCATGGTTAGTACTAGGCCCGACATTGCATATACCGTGAGTTGCCTGAGTAGATATATGAATAACTCTGGTAGGCCTCATTGGGAGGCTTTTAAATGGTTACTTCGTTATTTGAAAAATTCTTTATCTGGAGGCCTTGTTTTCTCTAAATCTGGTGAAAGGGTTAAACTTAAGGGTTATGTAGACTCTAACTATGCTAAGGATAGAGATGATTGTAAATACACCACTTCATATGTGTTTACTTTATGTGGTTCGTGCATTTCCTGGAAATCTCAACTTCAGCACATAGTTACTTTGTCCACCACTGAAGCTGAATATATTGCTACCACTGACACCTTTAAAGAGACTATTTGGTTGAAATGTTTACTTCTTGAAATTGTTCTACGTGATGATGTTGTGGTACTTTCTGACAGTCAATCTAGCATTCATTTGTGTAGAAATCCAGTTTTTCATGATCATACTAAACACGCTGATGTCAGACGTCATATCATTCGTGACATCGTGGAAAAAGGTATAATTGACTTGAAGAAAATTTTGTCTCAATCTAACCCTACAGATATGGGAACCAAGTGCCTACCAGTTGAGAAAATCAAATCCTGCAAGTCGACATTGAATATCGACTCTCTTGACTGAAGACATCCCAGTTTTTCAGTTTCTTTGTCCTCTCTTAGTGATAGCTTAACTAGTTTTCTTTGTGTCAACTAGTTTTCTTTCTTAGTGATTGATTTACGTCTTTATATTGTACTAACTTTGTGTGAAGTGCAAGTGGTGTGACGTGTAACACCCCCAGAATCTAACCGGGAACATTACACGCCGCAGACCCTCTCCGTGAGGATCCACCAGGCTAAACATCGAAACAACATAATACATCACATGTCGACACGGAAAAATCACGAACTATTAGACCGATTTGGTCTTTTGTCACTGTCTTAAAAATAAAAATACATAACTCTATCCATACTCGTACCCACGCAAGGGTAAAATACTTCATAACATAGACAATATGACAGCGAAAAAGACAATACAATGGACTCCGACTAACTGAACCCAAAATTGGCCTTCGTGTGATTAGTATCATTCGTCTTTCATCTTTCCTCATACCGATCCTGTGTCTTGCTCCCGAAAACCTGCATGTACCTGGACACAATATAGATATCCACCCCCCGATTACTCGGGGGTTAGCAAAACTCCACTGTTTCGCTAGTGCAAGTATAAAGTGCAAATACGAGCCATACACAACACATTCCGAGAATACAACGAAAGACTTGCTGGGATATGTTATTTGGTTAAAAATAGTTCAAGTCTTGAAACTAGAAACGAAACAAGTAAGCACTTTAAAAACACTTCCAAATCTCGGGAGTTTTGAAAACATTTGAAATAGAAAAGTTCTGAATTCCTCGAAAGCCACTTAGGGTCACAGCCCCAAAGTTCATTTTTCCAAAAATCCAAATCCATTAACAAGACACGGGGTCCACGGCCCAACCATTTCGATCACAAAATACAGGGCCCACGACCCGATCATCCACTGCAATTCACTTACAAGGACACATTACACATAACACATTATTCTTATGCCATTCTAGCTAAACACCAAGACCTGATATATAATGTATCTCGACCCCGAGCGCAAAGCATTGTGATACTCCGGACATATCACAATTAATCATCAAAACATCAACATCAATATCACAGAAACCACACTTGGTAACCCGTGGCCGTACCCATTAGTATCGGCCCCCAGAGGCCCCGTCGGACCGTCCCCAGGTGGGAAACCACTTCCGCGGCCGTACCCATTAGTATTCGGCCCCCAGAGGCCACATGCCATCCCCAGGTGGAAGAGTAACAACTCACAGATTACAAAACCAAAACTCTCAAAGGTCAAACACATAAAATATATATAGTCGAGGTACCTTGCTAGAATGGCCATATTATCCAACACGTACTCACGACCCAGAACTATATCAATTCACAAGGGAGCACAAGATCTCAACAGCACCGAACGACACAACCAATATCACAAAAACTCACATATTCATCCATAACCACGTGACTGTAACACCCCCAGAATACGACCGGGAATGTCACACGCCGTAGACCCTTATCACAAGGATCTACCAGGCTAAACTCCAAAAGACTACTCAACGATTGACCGACCGGGGTCAAAATTAAATACAAGGTAGACCGACAAGGTCTTAAACCAATTCATAAACTAACGACATTCATACAACAATGACAACAATAAACTTGAACACAGATAAGAAGGACAACTCAATTTAAAAATCGATAACTACACCCATGCAAGGGTGAATACTCAAACGACAAAGAAAATACCGACCAAAATGATACAAAAGAAAAGACTCGACTCGTGTGATTAGCATCGCTGCCTTCCATCTCCTTCCAAGCCAATCCCATGACTGCTCCCCGAGCCGCCAAAACCCGAGCGCATAACAGCACCCACCCCCGAAAACTCGGGGTTAGCAAACTGGAATTTTGCTAGTGCAAGTACATAATATACAAGATATACGAACAGTAACAACACAAAATTCAACCATCGTGAAGCCTTAACACAAACCATACATTCCCAAAGTTAACACAGTATAGCACTCGCATACACAAGGTGAAAAATAATCACATAGTCATATTCTCTATATGGAACATAATGCCAATCAAACTTTGGACGAGCCCAAGGAGTCAAAAGATTAAGTTTGAAAATCCATTTTTATAAAAAAAAAAAAGGAAAAGTATTTTGATAAAATAGTTTGAAAACACTATTAATGACTCGGGTCGTCTTGGGGTTTTAAACAAAAATCGAATGGGGATGCTTTTGGAATTAATTTCAAAAAAAACTCTCGGGTCCTTGACCCAACGTATGGAAAACGATTACCCAAAAACCAAGTCAACTTATTTGGGGTTCTCGACCCAATTTATAGAACACCGTCACAAACGAAATCATTACAACATCTCACAGGGTTCTCAACCCATTCCAAATAACATCATCACGAAACCAATCATCTCAACATTCCACAGGGTTCTCGACCCAATACACAGAATAGCACCACAATACAATTAAAGGTACAGAACTCTCATTCGACCTATCCTGCTCAAGACCCCCGATTAATTAACCCTCGTAGATTTCGTCAAACCTCCTTGGTTAATTAACCCTGATACCAAACGCTTTAAAAACAATTTGAAACAAGCTTTCAAAAACACGAATCGCGGTCTATATCAAGACAAACATTTGAAAGTGAGTTGAAAGAATTTGAGATACGAACATCGTTCAGTAACGGGGTCTCAGCTATCACTCAAATACCCGTAACCAATAAGCTCGCCAGCGCCTCCACCGCACACTGCACCGCTGCTCACTCCACTATGTCGGCCGCTCCTTGAACATGTCACCGCACCGGCGTCACTCCCGCAAGAGCGCCCCTTGCACGCGCATTAGGTGACACCGGCGTTCACCACCCATATGGATCCGCACATTGCAACAGACACCGTGCCGGAGTACACCGCCCGCCTCGGAGGTTCCGGATATGACGTTTCTCACCACAAGTATCCACATTGTTCAAACATCAAGCACACGGACAATTGTCACAACTATTTTCAACTCGGTACATCAAGTCACACAATTTCTCCGCCAGTCCATATCCACACAAATAAACAATAACACGCACGTTATCAATCAAACTCAATCAACACCGCACATATGTCTCTATGTTGCGACTCAACCGAATATATACACATTTATATATATATATATATATATATATATATAACCTCACTATATTATATGAATAACTATAGTTCGCCCATCAATCCAAGTTGAGTACGTCAACTAATGTTAGAATTCAACACTCGTCGATCACCGACATAAACATATATATTAATATACGTATATACATACATATATTTAACATGTAACTATATATATAAACACACATATATATATATATATATATACACATACATATATATATATACCTCCATATAAACTCATACACTTCGACAATAATGATTTCACGCAGTTACAATTCGTATATCGAGGTACTTGCCTTGGTAATACGACGCGAAGGAGACGACGAAGGAATAGGTTCCGGTCCGAACAATCCTCTCAAATCCGACCCTAACACAATAATGATATACAATCAATCTCAAGATCATGAATACGAAGAAGTCCCTCCTAGTTCTACCCGTTGGGACAATTTATCGAACACCAAGAGTGCGTAGGGAATTGAAATCGGTTAACGGTGAACTAACGGGATTTCATCCCAACCAAAAACAAGAAAACCAAGGGTCACGAGAGTACTATCAAAATCTAACAACAACATCGGTTAATTCGGATTAAAACACAAGATCACCACCAAACCCTCCCCAAAAATCATACTAGGGTATAAGAGATCTTACCTCTTGAAGATACAAACCCTATAATCCGAAGAACACGTGCTAGATCCACAATCCGAGCTACACGATCGAAGGAAGATGAAGAAAAACACACAATCAAAAGGGTGGATGGAGAAGAAATCCCCCTCTCAACCCTCTCTCTCTCGCGCACGGTGGAAGAAAAGGAGGAAATGAGCGAAACTCGCTGAAAACCCCCAGTTATAGCGCTGACCGCATCGTGTGCCGCGGCTCAGACCAGGCCGCGGCACAGGCCAAAAATTGCGCCTGGTCGGGCCGACCGCTCGTTGTGCCGCGGCTCATTCGGAGTGTGCCGCGGCTCGACTGCATGTGCCGCAAGATCACGGACCGTGCCGGGGCACGCAGACAGAGGTTTTAGCCGGCAGTGCCACACGGTGTGCCGCGGCCGACGAGTGTGCCGCGCAGACTGACTGCAGTGTGCCGCGCGCACAATCCTTGTGCCGCGGCACACAGACACCTGCTCGGCCAACAATGGGTAGTATGTGTGCCGCGGCGCACAATCCTTGTGCCGCGGCTCATACCCCCCCTCGGGTCCCAAAAATGACGAAAATGATCCGGAAAGAGAATAAAAGCAATAGGAATCGATATTTGGGCAACAATAACACGAAATGGAAGTACAGAACCCCAAAACGATCTGAGGTACACAACCAAAGTTGAACAAGGAACAAATTCCCTAAATTTCTAGGAAATTACAAAAACGGCCCAAACATCCGAAAATCACGATACAACGTCGGATTAACAATCCGAAACTCTCAACATGCTCTAATCAAGCATACTAACTCATGGAAGTAAGAAAGTGACGGAATCGAACGATTTTAACGAGAATCAAATGCACATGAGACAAAATATAACACAAGATGAAATTACGCAAAAACATCATCGAGACCCGTCTAAGCGGAGAAACTCCAAGAACAAAATAGGTTCAGAATTCCAAAACAGTGTCAAGCGAGTTGTTGCAACGGACCTCCGCCGGAAAAATGAAAATTAGCGGAAATCGAATTTGCGGGTATTACAGTGACTCCAAGCACATAATTTGACAAGAGAATTACACTTTACATTTACCGACGCCATAATCATACATAATGACATCACACGAAAGTAAGGTGATCCTATACTCGACACTAGCACACATAATCAACTAAGCATATTAATTCCCGACCCACACGGGTCACCTTTACGAAAACCATGATGGTAAATATACCGATTCTTTTGAAAAATGATTATAAATATTTATTTAGCACATATCGACACTTAGCAACCATTATATCCACAAAACACGTAATGTATGAGCAAGATACTTGCCTCGAAATCAATTTGTGAATACTCCGACGAAAGCGGCTCCTAGAAACATTTCCAAAATGTCCCGAAATAGCCCGGCCGAAACAGTCTAAAAACAGCCCAAATGTACCCCAAACCGACCACCTTCACGAGAAATCAATAACAACACAATCACCACGAGAATAACACCGCTACGAATCAACAACACTAAACGAAATCTCAATCGACACTAAGAAACTACAAGGGTTCAAGGGTTCGTTCCAAGAAAGCCAAAATCATGTTCCGGGTGAGATGAAGTCGATAAACGAGTTACTAATCCATAGATTAAAACCAATACAACAAGAATTACATGACCAATTCATCATAATCGGCCCAGAATTGAAATCAAAAGGAAAACACCAAAATATCTCAATAACATAAATCAACCCGATAAAAACATGAAAACGAAACTCCAAACTGGGGGTTAAGATAAACAAGACTACATAACAACAAGGGAATCAACAATTTCAGATTGGAATCAGGAAATCACGATAAACCCCAAATTATCCCGAAAGTAGGGTTTTAAGAAGAAAATACCTCAATTAAAATGGCGAAAAGATGTTGGGATGTTGTTAAATCCGTACTAGGAACTCAAAGATATTGATGGGTGAAGATATCAGGCCAAAATCCATGCTTATACGCCCTCAAGATCGTCTAGATCGCCGGAAGGAAGAAAGGGGAGGAAGAAATGACGAAAGTTGACCTCTGCAGTCTTATATATACTGTCAACAGTTAGCGCATGCTAAGGTATGTGTAGCGTGCGCTAACGGCTGTAAAAACCCTCTGCCAGATCCGTTAGCGCGCGCTAATATATGTATTTAGCGTGCGCTAATTATACACTGAGTAGTCTTTGCTATTACGACCATAACTCCTTCATCCGGACTCCGATTGACTCGCCGTTTGAACCATTGGAAAGCTAATTTGATGCGCTATCATATTGTAAAGTTTCAGAATTTTTAGACTTTATAAGCGCCGGTGGTGATCTTACAAAGTCGACCAAATGCACAAAAACGATACTTCTCGACAAAACAATAATTATTCAACATGCAACGAAACACTAACGGACAACACCAACGATCCAAATCGAAAATGAACACATAACAAAGCAAGACATACTATTAGCTCGACTTACGCAACGATAAGTCGTACCCGACGAACACCACAATACGGTACATCGTGCCGTACCCAACATAGGGGAAAATCTCAAGAAATCGCCAACAGAACAAAATGAACGGCGCAATCTACAAAAATTCAAAAATAACCGGAACCGAGAATCTCGGGTATTACATTCTACCCTCCTTAAAAGAAGTTTCGTCCCGAAACTTAAAACATGAAACAATCCAGGCAGAGCAACTCTAGATGACACATGATTCCGATAACTTGAAGATCGGGAAAGACGATACGAAGGCAACCACCCCAAAACTTTGGGAAATTACAAAATGGCCCAAACGCCTGAAACATCACGATAAGAAAATGTATAACCAAACCGAACTTCACAAAACGTCTAACAAGGTTAAACGGACTTACGGGGAAATAAGAACAACAATTTCGAACGGGATTCGCAAGAATCGATCTCAAATGCGGAGAAGTCGCCAAAAAGCACGGAACTCAGCAAAACGACACCGAAACGAACTCGGATGTTAAAAAGTGTATAATGAAACATTCATAGAAGGATGAAATGGTCACAGACGATCCGTTAAAACGGACTCCTGCCAAAAAAAAGAAATTTACCGAAAATCGAAAATTGCGGATATTACATCATATCACCTTTAAAAGAGGTTTCGTCCCCGAAACCTAAACAACGAGAATGAAGTGCTAGAGTAGCAACTTTCCTGGCCATATCCTCTTGGTCCCGCATCTGATCTCCACGACTAACTATACCGCGGTCACGACCGTATCCTCTGTCCCTAGACATACTAAGCGGATTCTCACTCGATACGATGGCACAACTTCACGAAAATAATATGCTAAAGTACCAACCCAGCACGACATAACACATAAGGTAATTGATAACAACTAAATAAGAAAATCCAAGAGGTACCCTTTTAAATGATTTCATTTGGAAATCCTTGGATTCGTGCGCTATTCAAAATAAAACCTTGAAAGTATTTTTGGTACCTCGGTTTCTTTCATCAAAACCCGTAAACGACGGACTTTAACCGTCTCATTTGACATCACTTGCAAAACAATATTTTTTTTAAACATCATCATTATAGAGTGATTCAAGATCACGCACGATAACTGGCTCAGTATAGAAAACTTTTCTAAACTCGAGTTTGAAGTTTTAAATCGAGTAAGATTCTTTATCTTCCACAGTATATTGTTGAAAATAAAAATTGTATTGATTTTTGAAAATAAAGATTTTATGATGTGAAAGATTTCTGAAATCATGTACTCGGATTATTTGAAAATACAACAATACATCAAAAATCATTTTCGAAAATCCTCTCAACACTACACAAAAATCAACGACGGTAATATTTTACAAAATGTCTACATGTACTTTAAAACAACTCTTTCAAATACCGTCGAGGTTTTATTTGAGAATCCGAGGCCGGCTCGCCAATTTTAAATAATTTTCAAAGTACACACAGAGCCACCGATTAATCGAATCATCGAAACTTTATGAAATTTTCAGGGTGGCGTTTTCGAACACACACACAGCAGACATAATTTAAACAAAATCAATTATCACCTAGCGCTACAAAAAGTCCTAACACTTATTCCCACACAACAGTTGCATCGCTAGACAACACACATAGAATACCGTCGAAGATGATTGACTGCAAAACATAGACCTGACGGCTAAAAATGCGGTTCCATAGCCTTTGCCCATGCTGATTAGCGCGCGTTACAACAAAGATTAGCGTGCGCTAAACATGCCACGTTAGCGCACGTTAGCCTCGTACCAAGCCTGCGCTAACTGCTCTAATCGACAACACGATTGCAAACATATATGAGGTAATACTAGACTCGAATGTTACAAATAAGTAACCACATACGAGTCTAAATGTCATCGACTCACATAATTATAACATCTCACAAGCAACCATCAAAAGAAAATCATCCTACAAAAATGAAAATTTTACTTCTCAATAAAGAGGACTATCTCAACACATACATACCGATGGACTCAACATTCACGTTACTATTTTAATCATAAAACTGGCACCACTGCCCAACAATGAGAGTATCATCAATACACATCTTCTGACTAACATTCATGAAACCGGAAAGTTACAAACGAGAGTCACGTCTTGAGTATATTTTGTAGACCTTATTTGAGTTAAAACTCGTGTTTTGAAAACTTATAGTATGAGATGAAAATGAAATATCGGTAGATGAAGTCTCAAAATTTTTGACCTTGAGGTCATCATACAAAAATTAAAAATTTTCCTCCCTTGGAGAACATTTTAAAAAAAAATTACGACTCCCCGAAAGCCTTTCGAAAACTTAAAATTCCAAGGTTATTACTCTTGCAAGAAAAACAGTTCATACAAGGATACATTTAGCAGTATCACTCTTCATGCTAGCACAAAAAGAGAATCGACAAATATATGTCACTTACTCACGATGCACCTTCCAATACTACTACATAACACAGAATCACACAGGCTCGTATAGCTCGTGGTACAACATGTAGTAGGGAGACTTACATCCACAGATCGCACGAAGATGATGGTTGCACCATGATACTAATCACGACCGACATCCCAGACGATGCGTCGCGACACGACATCAGTCAGACTCAATCTGACAAGACAAGACCCAACAATACACGACTGGACCCGACAGCCTAGGTTTCCGCAACCTAAGCTCTGATACCATAAATGTAACACCCCCAGAATCTAACCAGGAATATTACACGCCGCAGACCCTCTCCGTGAGGATCCGCCAGGCTAAACATAGAAACAACATAATATATCACATGTCGACACGGCAAAATCATGAACCATTAGACCAATTTGGTCTTTTGTCACTGTCTTAAAAATCAAAAATACATAACTCTATCCAGACTCGTACCCACGCAAGGGTAAAATACTTCATAACATAGACAATATGACAGCGGAAAAGACAATACAATGGACTCCGACTAACTGAACCCAAAATTCACCTTCGTGTGATTAGTATCATTCGTCTTTCATCATTCCTCGTACCGATCCTGTGTCTTGCTCCCGAAAACCTGCATGTACCTGGACACAATGCATATATCCACCCCCCGATTACTCGGGGGTTAGCAAAACTCCACTGTTTCGCTAGTGCAAGTATAAAGTGCAAATACGAGCCATACACAACACATTCCGAGAATACAACGAAAGACTCCCCGAGATATGTTATTTGGTTAAAAATAGTTCAAGTCTTGAAACTAGAAACGAAACAAGTAAGCACTTTGAAAATACTTCCAAATCTCGGGAGTTTTGAAAACATTTGAAATAGAAAAGTTCTGAATTCCTCGAAAGCCACTTAGGGTCACAGCCCCAAAGTTCATTTTTCCAAAAATCCAAATCCATTAACAAGACACGGGGTCCACGGCCCAACCATTTCGATCACAAAACACAGGGCCCACGACCCAATCATCCACTGCAATTCACTTACAAGGACACATTACACATAACACATTATTCTTATGCCATTCTAGCCAAACACCAAGACCTGATATATAATGTATCTCGACCCCGAGCGCAAAGCATTGTGATACTCCGGATATATCACAATTAATCATCAAAACATCAACATCAATATCACAGAAACCACACTTGGTAACCCGTGGCCGTACCCATTAGTATCGGCCCCCAGAGGCCCCGTCGGACCGTCCCCAGGTGGGAAACCACTTCCGCGGCCGTACCCATTAGTATCGGCCTCCAGAGGCCACATGCCATCCCCAGATGGAAGAGTAACAACTCACAGATTACAAAACCAAAACTCTCAAAGGTCAAACACACAAAATATATATAGTCGAGGTACCTTGCTAGAATGGCCATATTATCCAACACGTACTCACGACCCAGAACTATATCAATTCACAAGGGAGCACAAGATCTCAATAGCACCGAACGACACAACCAATATCACAAAAACTCACATATTCATCCATAACCACGTGACTCCAAGCACATAATTTGACAAGAGAATTACACTTTACATTTACCGACGCTATAATCATACATAATGACATCACACGAAAGTAAGGTGATCCTATACTCGACACTAGCACACATAATCAACTAAGCATATTAATTCCCGACCCACACGGGTCACCTTTACGAAAACCATGATGATAAATATAACGATTCTTTTGAAAAATGATTATAAATATTTATTTAGCACATATCGACACTTAGCAACCATTATATCCACAAAACATGTAATGTATGGGCAAGATACTTGCCTCGAAATCAATTTGTGAATACTCCGATGAAAGCGGCTCGGCTTGTACCCCAAACAAATCCGGCAGCCCGTCCGAAACATCCCCAAAATAATCCCGAAATGTACCGGCAAATTTGACAGCGAACAAAGACAAAAACCGACCACCTTCACGAGAAATCAATAACAACACAATCACCACAAGAATAACACCGCTACGAATCAACAACACTAAACGAAATCTCAATCGACACTAAGAAACTACAAGGGTTCAAGGGTTCGTTCCAAGAGAGCCAAAATCATGTTCCGGGTGAGATGAAGTCAATAAACGAGTTACTAATCCGTAGATTACAACCAATACAACAAGAATTACATGACCAATTCATCATAATCGGACCAGAATTGAAATCAAAAGGAAAACCTCAAAATATCTCAAGAACATAAATCAACCCGATAAAAACATGAAAACAAAACTCCAAACTGGGGGTTAAGATAAACAAGACTAGATAACAACAAGGGAATCAACAATTTCGGATTGGAATCATGAAATCACGATAAACCCCAAATTATCCCGAAAGTAGGGTTTTAAGAAGAAAATACCTCAATTAAAATGGCGAAAGATGTTGGGATGTTGTTAAATCCGTACTAGGAACTCAAAGATATTGATGGGTGATGATATCAGGCCAAAATTCATGCTTATACGCCCTCAAGATCGTCTAGATCGCCGGAAGGAAGAAAGGGGAGGAAGAAATGACGAAAGTTGACCTCTGCAGTCTTATATATACTGTCAATAGTTAGCGCACACTAAGGTATGTGTAGCGTGCGCTAACGGCTGTAAAATGCAGTCCAGAACCCTCTGCCAGATCCGTTAGCGCGCGCTAATATATGTATTTAGCGTGCGCTAATTATACACTGAGTAGTCTTTGCTATTACGACCATAACTCCTTCGTCCAGACTCCGATTGACTCGCCGTTTGAACCATTGGAAAGCTAATTTGATGCTCTATCACATTGTAAAGGTTCAGAATTTTTAGACTTTATAAGCGCCGGTTGTGATCTTACAAAGTCGACCAAATGCACAAAAACGATACTCCTCGACAAAACAATAATTATTCAACATGCAACGAAACACTAATGGACAACACCAACGATCCAAATCGAAAACGAACACATAACAAAGCAAGACATACTATTAGCTCGACTTACGAAACGATAAGTCGTACCCGACGAACACCACAACACGGTACATCGTGTCGTACCCAACATAGGGGAAAATCTCAAGAAATCGCCAACAAAACAAAATGAACGGCGCAATCGACAAAAATTAAAAAATAACCGGAACCGAGAATCTCGGGTATTACATGACGTTCGGCGATAATGACCCCGTTACTCCTGTGTGTACCCCGATAGCTCATTTGGTCCCGGTGGAGAAATGTTATGTTTAGGCCCAAATGAATTAATTATTACTGGGCCCAAAACTTATTCTCCTATTTGTGCAGCCCAGCCCAAAACATTTAAACCCACTCCCAAGTCCGACTTCTAGAACATCTGAGGCTTTTAATCTCGGCCGTTGATTTGGACGGTGCAATCGCACCTGTCCACGGCTTAAATAAAAAGGCTTCCCCCGAAACCCTAACTCATTTCTTTCGGTCTCTTTCTCTCTCTTCTTACTCTGATTCTCCGCCTCCGCATTTTTTCCTCCGCCTCTCTCTAAACCTAACTGCATGGCCCTGATTCAAAAGGAATCGCGGCCCCTTATCAATTTAATGATAAGGTTGGTTGCGATTCCCGTGATTTCAGAGGATGCCGTTGGATTTTTTGGGAATTTATACCCCTTTCGCTGAGTTATTATTTATCCGTGAGAAAAGGTGAAAACAGTGTGTTAATTTCTGATATTTTAAGTAAGTTCTTAAGATTAAGTGTGAAATTGATACACTTTTCTGTGAGAAAATCATTTCTGAGTGAAATATCTTGTGTTCTTTCGGGTTCTTGTTCGGGGTTCTGAAACCGCTTGGTGTTCTGGGTTTATTGGGCTGTTGGACGCCATTTTCGGTGAGTGTTGGACGTGGGTACTGAGTTTGGAGGACTGAGCCGACATCCTGTTAAATTCTCACCACCTTCATTTTCTGATTTAGATCTATTCAGATCTCCTCGGTTTCAATTTCGAACTTTCTTATTTAATCTGTCTTATTTGTGTGTTTCGTGTTAAATTAGAATTTCTTATTATTCTTTGTAATTTGTTGGTTAGGATAATTGTGTAACCCTAATTCCCGATCCCATATTACAATTGTACTTCAATTTTTATTTAGTTGCCTAATTTTATGTATTCCGAATAGATACCCAACAGACATCTTGATAATTATAATTGTAACGGTGATTTAAGACGTTCGTCTAATTTATTTTAAACCCTTATGATTTTTTTTTTTAATTTCATAGAAAAATGCAACGTCGAGAGGGGATATTTGTATTACTAAGAGATCAGTGGTTTTTTTTTGGGTAATTGGACCAAATATCATAAATAGTTTTGTACAAAATTGCTGCTTTTTCTTGGAGTTATCCGAGTTAGATCAATTGGTATAATTATCATGCCAATAAATCTTTAGTACGGTATCTATCATGTGATTCGGTATAGATCATAATATTAAGACATAACTGTCTGTCTGCTTCAGTTGAGATGTTTTGGCTGTATTTATTTGGTTTATTTCTTCTAATTTTGGTGTTAGATGTAATTAAAAAAGGATGTCTACGGAATTCTTGGAAAAATTTGTCAACTTTGCTCCTTCTTGCACGTAAATCACCATGGAAGACTTAGGTTAATTACGAAAAACACCTTTAAATTTTAGCTAATTACAGAAAAGCCTAGTTTATTTCCGAAACGCTAATATCTCCATCGACCTTTTTTCCTACTCGCCATAGTTGTTAAGTATCGCGATACACGATACGTATCGGCGATACGATACGCGATACGTATAGTTTTGATACGTATCGCATAGGTGTATCGATTTTTTCCTCCGTATCGTGCGTATTGTATGTATCGTGTATCGTATCGTAAATATCGCCGATACGGCACTATAAGAATAAACGTCAAAGACTTCGGATAATATCCGAAGTAAAAATGTTATAATTACCGAAGTCTATGTTCGTGTAGTTAAAAGTATACTTTAGACTTCGCTTATTAGACGAAGTCTAATATCGTAATAACCGAAGTCTATCTCGGTTTTCAGAACCCGAATATGGGGGTTTGCGAAGTAAAAAAGGTCCTTCCACTTTACTTATTTTATAATCGCTGAAGTGTATATTTCCTATTCGCTTCAGTAAAATATATACAGATGAAGTGAAATAATGTTATCGACTTCGCTTATTAATAGGTAACGAAGTTAAAGATACCACATTTACTTCACTTTTATTTGTTTAGCCGAAGCATTACACTCCTTTTTACTTCGCTTATTCTATTTTGTGTCGCTAATTATATATCTCTGACTTCGGTTTTTATCCAAAGTAAATAACCACATTGCATATTTCTTTTCAATTTGTAAATATAGAATCCCTGTTGTACAAAAACATGATCCATCCAATAAAAAACCTCAATTCACAAGATCTCAACAACACAACCTCAAATACATCAATCAACCTCATTAAAAATCCAACAAACTCAAATCACAAGATCCCAATTCAATAACACAAGATCATAAGCATTGATAATAGTAATAAACCACAATTTCATATATAAAGCAGTGACTATCGTACAAAAATGCCAAATATTCAAATTCGCGTGATTCACAAGTTTGCATTGGGCATAACTATAATATGCCAACATCAAATAAACTTCCACAATGTCTACGAGACACATGCATAGGTCTAGCTAATGGACTGCACATTAACAAAACATTCACCATATTTACCCGATCAAACGACATGTTCCGATCTAACTATACCAACAGATATGCACCAGAGTACCAATAGTGTTGCAACCAAGACCATACACATATAGTACTGATTTGAAACTAGACAAAGAACTTCCTGACAATGAAGCCAGCCTAAGCACCATCAACAAACGTGTAGACGAACTTGCTCCACTCGTTCCTGACTTCATCATACTGCTCCTGAGTGTAGTATTGGTCTTTGACTGAACCAGGATACTGAGCAAATCACATTGAAACAAAAAAAAATAGATTAAGTACGTTCATAAAAGATGCATCAACATCACAAATTTTCAGTACCAAAACATACTATATAATATAAAAGGATGACAGAATTAAAATTACATGATGTGTTTTTCCTGCATGATGTGATGCCATGATGTGTTTTTCCTGCACATGATGTGATGCCATGATGTGTTTTTCCTGCACATGATGTGATGCCATGATGTGTTTTTTCTGCACACTTGAGCTTAGTAATAAGTTTTGTTATTTCCCTATTTAAGCATAAAAGAACTTGGAAAAACATGCTTCAGTTCGCTTCAGCATATCATCGAAACTATCAACAGCATAATGTTCAGCGTCATAAAAGCAGATCTCATACGGAACATTCAACATCATTTTAATAGAGTAATCATAAAGATGAAAGAAAGCAAGAGCACCTCCAATATTGCATGAAATTCTTCTTTGGCAACCACCAGCCTATCAGTGTCACTTGAATCAACAACATATATAATGGCTTGCGTATTAGGAAAATAGCACCTCCAATATGGCCTAAATAGCAACACCGAAAAAATAAGCATCAAGGTACGTTTGTTAACTACAAAAAGCTAAATACAGTCAAACACATCTCTAACAAAGCTTAATCAGTGAAAAGTGTATGAAGGCAGGTTCTATGAAGATTCAAAAACAAGCGCGACTCAGATCGTATCATCCGATTAAGAATAAAATGCAAACCCAATAAATCTTTGGTCAGAATGGACAATAACTCGAAGCAAATGCTAACCAAACAGGTGGTGCCAAATAGAAAACATGTATTTCTAAGCTAATCCATTTTCTTCATTCACTTTTCTCATTATGGGGTTTCACCCCTACTTTACATAAATCTTCTCAATCTTAGTCAATAAAGTACAATTCCCAACCAAGAAGTTGTTAAATGGTAATGAAAAAACAAAGCACCGGATGAACCAGTACATAGGGAAATATTAGCTTGTAAATGGAAGATACTTACAAAGGCAAACAATCGAGACAACAGTATAACGGAGAATCAAATAAAGTTACTCGACATCGGTATGCCACTTTGCCACAAGGAAAGAAGACACAGGCATTAGAGATGGACTTCAGAATCACTTCTTCCATCACAATGAATGATTAGGAAGTGGGGAGGGGATGGGCGTTTACAGAAAGAAGGTCCAGACAATCTAAATACACAGCCCAGTAAGTGATGCAACAAACAAAAAGGACAAACACAACGACGGTAATAATATCAAAGATTACTTATCAAATATTGATACCTAAGGAGCAACAAGGATCACACTAATTGAAAGATGCTTATTATGAGCAGAAGAATAAGAAAAACAGTTGGTACGTAATAGGAGAAAATAGAGAAGCTGACCATAAAAGAAATGATTTTTTTTTCCAAATTCAAACCCCCAAAATATAACTAAATCATGCAAAAAAAAAAAAAAAACTTGCTAGCACCATTGTATCACTTAAGCTCAATAAGCTAGGCCGTTTCCAAGCAAGATCGATTAAAACCTTCCCTCCGTGGTTTCCACATATCCAATATCCAAGCTGAAAGTTTAGGTTAAAAGAAAAATAAATGCCTATAAACCTTACTCAAAGCCTATGAAACCAAACACTATCACATTATTCTCCATTGCCATTCCATAAAGTGATCAACAAGTTCCATATGAACAAGGATAGCAAGTAAGCTAGCATGATTTTCAACAATAGTAAAATGGTAAAAGTGAACACGGAGGCAACAGTCTCTGCATGATCTTCCTTAGGATCATTCAAAGGAGCATTGATATGAATAATGCACCCAGACTACACATTCCACCTATATGCAAGAATGAAAGCTTATTTTGTTCTTTTGCCACAGGTGTCATCGCTCATGAATAACACATATTTCTCGTGCAAAAAAAAAATCAGTCAAGCGCAGATAAATTTACCTAGATCCCATACTTGAAACTTTATGTTGTTATACTGCAGAGTTTCCACATTGAATCCAATTGCTGCAATTAAAAGAAAATATATATATATATATATATAAAATCAACCATAAGCATCTCTTTCTGGAATATATCCACATTAATTCATTCTACTTCAAATAGACACACCAAAAATTTAAAGTCGAGTATGAGATCAGAATTCAGTAAGAACAATAACGATCTGGAAGCTGTAGTCGGAAAGAATCTCTTTCATACGAAACAGGACCAAATGTTAGAAACAATGCAGTGCTCCCATCATTCTAGATTCGTTCTATCAGGAAATAATTGAGTATGCAAAAGGACACACTTACTCGGAATAGTTGATACTACTTCACCCATCTGGCAATGATCCGCGAAACAATAACCAAAAAAATAAATTTAGAATAATCAGACACAAAAAGGAGCTGGGGAGGCAAATTAACGCGAGAAATTCATACAAAGAATGGTGGTTTTTCCAGCATTGTCAAGGCCCAGAATTAGGATCCGAGCTTCCTTGTTCCCAAATAGCGATGAAAACAGCCGCGTAAATACTATCCCCATTTCCCACCCAATTTCTATGCCGAAAAAAAATCACGAATCTGAAGCTCTCAACAGGAAATTTTCTAAGAACTCCGGATCGGATCGAAGCGAAGAAATAGCAGTACCCTCTTATGCTTCCTGCGAAATCAAAAGTTACCTATACTCCTATTCGAATCATGATAAGATATAATAAGTGCCAAAAGAAAACTATAATGCCTAAAGGTGTCCAGCTCACGATCATAAGATCGACTCACAATTCGATGAAACCTCATGCACCACACAATTGCCAGAGAGCTTCCAATGAACACCAGTTTCATTATAGTGTCATACACTGAAATGAAGTCAGTAAACAAATCGAGGTACCAAGCCAAGAAGACAACTGCATAGAGTTCCTGAGTCTTCACGAAAATTCCTGAATATAATGCAGGTAGTTAGTTGCACTATCTCATATAGCGACAATATGTGATAATTCTTCATAACTTAAGCATATATGCACCGACATGGTTCATTAAAACCAGCAAAGTGACAATCTAGACATCTATGTAGACATATTGAACATAACATCTTGAGCTCAATCAATTTCTGACTCATAAAACTTCGAATACATTGAATATAACAATACCTCTTACACACATAAATACATGCCCTTGACGTATAATTTGACGACCCATCAATAGTTGGCATGATGTAGATTTCAACAAAAATAAAGAAATACAAATCTCTATATGCACTCCAGGATACACCATAATGCAACAAGACAAGAAGATCACCGGAGAGCCTTCAACCTTATCCGCCCTAACCCACCATACTCTTAAAACATGAAGATGATTAGCTTCACCGGGAACACTTAAAAAGAATAGCACAATTCAGAAGTCGATATCCTAATTCCTGATACATATGCGCATGCAAGAACAGAACTGCATCCATCACCTTTACAAGCAAAGCTGCACCACAAAATGAAACCCTAACCCTACGCCATTTCTGATTCTACTATAGAATACATGAACAAGAACAACAAATTTCAGTAGGTAAAATATTGATTATAGGTTGATTAATCCATTATATCAACTTAAAAATCGTAACACATCAACAATTAAAAAAACAAACGCATCGGATATGATCACCGGAATAAAGTACCCAACCTGAACATGATTCCAGCCAACACATCACATATTCCAGCCAATCCAACCAACAATTCAGCAAACTCCATCCACAAAATAATATAACATTCAAATTTGATACCAAACGATTACAAGAATAACACATAAACATTGCTCGGAAAACCTTGTGCTCAGTAAATGAATCTGTCGATATATGAATAATCTACATAAAAGGCATTGGATCTTCAACATAATATCAGTAAATGCATCAACCTGTTGAACCCTTGAGATGTCATGAGCATCAACATAATAGTTACCAGTTATCCTTTCTAGAGACAATTTTCATTTTGTATTACTTGTATAGGGCAGAAATTTCCTGAAACTGTAGTATTATTGAGTGAAAGGATCAACCTCAGCAAACCACCAACCAAAAGTTTATCAAGGAAACTGATATTATCAGCTAGCACTAAACAAACAGTTTTCAGTAACCGAATCACAAATATGATTCATACCACTTAAGCACTAAACAATGAAAACGTGGTTAGAGAACAATACACAGATGCACAATTACACAAGAGAATAATAAGCAACAGAAGTGATTCCAGTAATAGAAATGCATCAATGTAGTAAAAATATTGTGGACATGTGAAATTTCACAATGAAAACATTCAAACAAACTCATGAGTAAAGCAGGACCTCAATCAGCTTAAAGTTTGATGCGCGGCTAAGAAGAACAAAAGCAAATTCTCCAATTTGTGCAAGAGACATCCCAACCTGTATGTCATACAACCAAGATCCATTCATCATAAATAACAAACTAAATTTTTTAAGAAGATAGGGCAATCACATACAAGAAGCGACGTTTGGTTGTTGTAGCGAAATCCTCTCACGATTAAAGTGACAACAACTGTTTTTATAACAATCACCAATATAACAGCTGCCACCAAAATGTCAATGTGGTTCCAAAGAAATTGAACATGAATAAGCATTCCAATCGGCGAGTAAAAGGGCTGCAAATAAGTTTCGATTGGCTCCACCTGCAAAACAATGAGTCCAGATAAGAAACCCTATATGGAATAACAATGAAACATTATTTGATATCTACTAATGCTTACTGCTTATCCGCAAAGCGCAAAATGTATTGGAAATTATCAACACTGAACAGCAGTAAGACATCAAAAATTGGCATTCAACTAGAAGGTGGAGTATAAAGACAAACAAGATGGGCTCCAAACAGTTCAAAGAAATGAAGGGAAAAAAGAGTAAGCATCCTCCAAGCTGATTTTAGGACCTTACTCACAGTCATGATGAAGTATCAGAAATCTAATTTCAAGAATAATTTTAGAGCCCTTCGGATCATGGTGTTAACTCACAATGAGTAGAACCATTGGATTGAGAAGTCAAGAAATAAAAAAGCAGAAACTCACCCAGCTTCAATATGGAACCTATGGAAATCGAGAAATGCTTCAATTTTCAGAGGGCATTCGACACCACACAGTCCCTAGTTTTCCAAATCAAAAGAATGAGCCTCGATCTACAATTATCCATGAAAGGGAAGAGCAAATCGGGGCAGTATCATACCTGGAAGAAGTTGGCGACTGGATGGGTCAAAATCAATATTGATGGATCGCTAGATTTAAAATATCCCCAAAAATTTCGATGAAACTGAAAAAACCTCGAAGGGGCGATGAAAGAACCCTAATAATCGGTCTCCGCAAGAATATAGCTTAATCGCGGGCGAAGCGGCAGTAGATTTTTACTGGAGCGGGAAAAGAATTTGGGAGGAAATAATGGAGGAAATGAGCGGGCGAAGAAGGAGGGTTTTTTTGGAGTCTGAAAAATTTTTGGAGTCTGAAAAATAATTGAGGTCAAGTAAACTTCACTGTTTTAAAAATATTCCGTCGAAAAAAAAAAAATTCGCACTTTTTACTTCAGTAATTATAAAATTAGCGAAGTCTTTGTAACTTAAAATTTCTAACTAGCTCCTGCCTTTTTGTTTGATACCATTTACTGAAGTCTATGTGTGTAGTTTACTTCCCTAAATTGAAAAGCGAAGTTGTTGTTTGTTTTTACTTCGCTAATATACATTACCAAAGTGAGACGTACCGAAGTCTTTGATGTTTTTTCTACTAGTGCGGGCGATACGGACGATACGGTTTAAAAGAGTTTGGGTCGGATTTGGGTCGGTTTTGGGTCGGGTTAGGGTCAATTTATATATCAGAAGTAAAATTGAGGCAGCATCGGTCAATTTCAAGAGCTCTTCGACCTTGTATACGGTTTTCTTTCCTCCGCCGCCCCTGCTTCTTCCTCTCGCCTCCGCTGCCGCTTCTTCTTCTTCTTCTTCAACCGTTAATAATTTTGATGACCTTGGGTTGATGAAGATGAAGATGAATGAGTCTTGAATACATAGAAAGTGGAATGTTTAGTTTTTAATTGGTGACTTAGTAATTAGTATTTAGTAAAATAATATAGACTATTTCTAGAAGTTATGACCTTTTTGTACGTCGGTAATGTTAACATAACTACTACTTTGGTTTTTCAAGTAATTATTTCCATTGTTTACTTTATTTTTGATATTTTTTAGGGTTTTTGATTTTTTTGTCATTGTGTTCCGTATCTCCGATACGATACGCGATACGATATGCGATACGATATTTAAGGTCTCTGATACGCGATACGATACACGATATGACAACTATGCTACTCGCGTTTCTAAGTCAATTTTAACAAATATAGGAAGAGTATTCGTGAAGAGCGAAATAGTAATACGTGTTGTAATATGACCCTCATATTTTTTTTTCCTTTTTTTAGAGATAAAATAAATGATATTTTCGTAAATGATCTTGAATAATTGTTGATAATTAGACAAAAAAAACTTATATTTTGAACCATTTAAATCTTTTATAAACGGACTTATAACAAGAATTGGGAAAGTATTTACAAATTTGAACCCTTAGAAGGTGGTATTTATCAAAGTAAACGGAAGCATAAAAAGAGCCTATTTGATGCTCTTATTGGTGGTCTAGTATAGTAGAGTAGCTTATGGATTGTTCGGTTGATTTTTTATTAGGTTTTGTACGGATTAAGTTGTCTGAATGGATTTAATTGTCTGTATAAATTAAGCTAAATTATTGTTCGGCTATAGACTGCACACCACGGTGGAAAGGTGTATCAGAACCGAGAAATTGAACCTTGTTAGACATAGTCATAGATGGGTCTAAGTATACCTGGCAAACGGGCTGGGCCAGCCCAAACGGGCTGGGCTGCCAACGGGTGGGTTAAATTTTGAGTTGGGCCAAAAAGGCCCAGGATTTTTTGGACCTAAATATTGAGGCCCGTGGCCCATGCTGGGCGGGCCTAGCCCAGCCTATGGGCTACAGATTTTTTCTTGCTTCCAACTTAATTAACCAAAATATATTAAAAGTGTCAATAATATGATAGAAATATATTTTCAACTATTTTAAAAAGTTCAAACATCCATTTCAATACTATTAAAACCGTTAGATTCTTGCACTACAACCAGCGGTACGGAAAGTAGCTCGTCACTTGGTCCATTATCTGTATTCGATAGCAAAATATCAATACAAAAATCTAAACAAAATCAACTTTAAATTGAAATAAGTTACGGTGTAAGGTTATACCCATTAACCTTAGCCTAATTAATTAATATTTATTAGTTATTAAATTTGTCATGGGCCTCTGGGCGCCCGTGGGCTGGGCCAAAATCTGGGCGGGCCAAAAAGGCCCAAGTTTCTATGGGCTAAAAAAGTAAAGCCCAAAGCCCCTTTATTCATGGGTGGGCTGGGCCGGCCCGTGGGCCTGGGCCACTTTTGCCAGGTCTAGGTCTAAGGGGGTTATACTGTGCTCTAGCCCAATTTTTTTGAATTTGGATTTGGATATGGATTTATTTATTAAGCCCGAACTTATTTGAATTTAAATTTGAATCTCAAGCATTACCGAATCAAACCCAATCCAAAACTCGAAATTTGATCAAAACCCGACGCGAAGCCCGAAATATACATTAGTGATACTAATAAGATTTTAATATATTATATCTTAATAATTAGTAATATGATTTATATCTATGTAATCTATTATATATAGTATATCTATAATATAAAAGAAAGTGGTGTTTTTTGGTGGCAGTGTGCACCTGAAAAGACTATTGTACCCCTCCTCTCTCATTCCCTTCTTTTTGTGTTGGATTTAATAATACTTAATAATAATATCAAAAAATATTCAATAACAATAAATTTTAAACTGTTTCAGAAGAAAGTAAAAGACTGTAAATACGAGTCAAACAATTGTATTCATAACACTGATAGAGGGGCCTTTATATAGGCATTACAATGAGAGTCATTCCATACATAGGATTCCTAGATAAGGTAAGACATCTAATAGGATCCTACTACCTCTAGAAGGATCTAGAACCTTCCATCTTTGTATCCCCTACAACCAGTATTAGGTAAGACACCAATAAGGAAAGGATATCCCGGAACACTCCCCCTATGTCGAGCACTAATACTATCATGGTGCATAAGATGTTGCCTCGGTAAAAAATATTTCCAAGTCAAACAAAACCTCGTGGGAAAAACAAAGACTTGATGAGGAAAAAGAGCACAACGCACCAACTGCAAATGCCAGAATCATGTTTCCAACGAGCTATCATTAGTTGAGCTCGGATAATCGATACATGCCGATGCTTCTCACATGTTTCTCAAATGTAGATTTTGGCAGAGACTTAGTGAACAAGTCTGCGATATTCTCATCGGGACTCACTTGTTTCATGTAACGCCTCCAAATCCCATTGGGTTATTACATTGCCGTGGACCCCACACCAAGAGATCCACCAGGAGAACACGACTAAAATACATCAAATTAACCAACAAGAGAAATCACCGTCCCTACTATGATATCCGACACAATATTCCGATAAGGAATTTCAGCGACAACGATGGGCCTACATGGCCAAAAATAAAAATACAACAACATACACGAGCCTTGCTCGGATAATACATAATGACAACGACTGACAAACTGAAGAAGACTCCAAACTGACTGACCAACATGAATCGAACAACTCGGGACTAGTATCGCTCGGATGCCTCGTCGCCATCGTTATGCCCCTGTGTCTCAACTCTCTCCTCGCAAGCACCTGAAACATGAAAACATGTTCCGCCCCCACGGGGTTAGTCATCCAGATAATGAACATCAAATATATGTATAACATGATATGCATCCAAAGGCAGAATGAACGGTACAATAATAATAATACGAGATGCTAACAACCCAAGGTAAGAATCGAGCATTCGTGAAATACTATGCCCACGGCATACGATCAATACATGCTCAATAGGATAGAACATAGGTGCCCAACGGCGAATCATCGATATAGAACACCACAATGAATTACACGAAGATGAACCAAACCAGAGCTAAATTAAATATGAATCACGATGCCCGAAGGCTCAAACGAAAATACCAAGACATCACAAAGGCCTGAAAGCCCCTCAGCCGAAGCTGCCAAATATCACAATCACCTAAAAGTCACTCAGCCGAAGTTGTCAATCGTCACAATGTCCCGAAGCCAAAACAGCCCGGAGCTGTATCACATGAGGGCCGAAGCCACGACACGAAGCCGTATCACAATGAGGGCCGAAGCCACGGCACGAAGCCGTATCACAATGAGGGCATCCAATGACCATGACCTACTGAAGTGTAGGTGTTGGGAAACCAACCGCGAAGGTTCAAGCCCCAAACTTATCCATCGAGCACTAGCCGAGACTAGCCTCCAAATACCATTATTCACAACCGGCAACGATCACAAAATTACCGAATTCACAAGAATGATAGTGTGTTGCCTTGTGTAATACCCGTGATTTTCTCTTTCGGTAATTTTTCGTTTTTGGCATTTTCTGGCATCCAGAAATCGCTTGTGAGCGTTTTGACATTTTGATAATATTTTGTTCTTCGTGTTTGGTCATCCGAGTTTGTTCCGGAGCTGTTTTACCCGAATCCGTGTCTTGAGCGACTTTTTCCATTATTTGGTTCATTTCGTGTGATTATGCTTCGAAACTACGGTTTCGTGTTTTCTATATGTTCGTTGAACTTTGTTAGACGTGTTGTGAACTTCGGTTCAGTTGTTTGATTTCGTATTGTGATTTGCGGACGTTTTGGGCCGTTTTGTAATTTCCCAAAGTTTGGGGGTAATTACTTCTATTGTCGTACTCCGAACCTTCGGATAGTCGGAATTGTGTTCCTTTTCAGCGCTTAGATTTATCATCGGGAATGCTTTGTAACCTTATGTTCGGATTGTTAGCAGGTTTGGGTTTCGGTGTCGTTCGGGGCGGTTCGGACAGCAGCCTTCCCAAGCTGATGTCAAGCAGGGTGTTACGGCCGTAACACCCCACTACTTACGGCCGTAATAGGCCTAATGTTACGGCCTTAATCCTATTGCTGTTACGGCTATAACAGCCTGCTGTTTTAAAACAACGGGCAGAGGACAGCAACCCTCATTTTCAGTCCTCTTCGTTTTTATTCGTCGGGCGACGCAAGAGTTCTTCAGGGGGGCGATTTTGAAGTCTTGTAACTCCAAGCCTTCATCTTCCGTGAGTTCTTGGTGTTGATTAACATCATCAATTCGTGTTCTTCATCATTGATTCGAGGTAAATTTCTTGGAAACCCTTTTCTATGTATTTTGAGAATCTTTAGGATTCAAGTCGTTCTTCGTGAATCGCGGAGTTGTGTATCATTATTCGGTTGTATTGAATATATTCCAGTGATTTGATTCATATTTCTTATCGTATTCGGGTTCGGGTGAAGTTCTTGATGTCCTTGGGGAAGTATTGAACCCCAAGTGTTCGATCCTATGTCTCTACGGATTCCCGTTGGGAATTTCATATGTTTTCCGTCTTCCTTGTGATCTATTTTGTAGTAATTATGTTTTTCTTGTGTTTTCAACCTAGTTGGAGTATTCGAGGGTTTCCGGTCGAGCTTCCCGTTGCTTCGCGTGCTTTGGACTTGAGGCGAGTATCTCGTCTATATTCTTTATACTTTGAGAATGTGATGTGTCGTGAATTTAACGTGGACTTGTTAGTGATGGTATATTTAACCGTAACTTACTTTCAACGAAAATGTGATTTCTATGATAAGTAATTACGAACGTAAACTTAAGTTTCGCGAAGAATAATAACAACCATTTTCATGTGACTTTGTGTTCTAAACGGATACTAGAAATGAGTAGTTAACCGAAGAATTGTGGAATCGCGTAATACTCGTATTATTCGCTCGTTAGCCTTTTTCTTGAATGATGGTGTGTTGTGAATGTTGTGCCTTTGTGGAAGTTATGATGCATTAACTTATGTGTTACGTGTTTGCGGTTGTGGTGAATATTGTATCTTTGTTGTTGTGTTTAATTGGAGAATCGAGATGTTGCCCGGGTAGGGTCCCGTCGAGGCCTCCTGGAGGCGCGTGCTTGCGAGTACGTCCAGACGTTATGTTGTGACCATAAGGTTATCAATTCAGGTAGGTCTGGGGAGGGCTCCGAGAATCGGCACTTGCGAGTGCGATGTCATGATAACTTATGGGCATGCTTGAATGATGTTATCCGGGTAGGGTCCGTCACGCATGCTTGCGAGTACGGCCACACGTTACGATTTCACCATAAGGTTATCTAATCGGGTAGGTCTGGAGATGGCTCCGAGAATCGTCACTTGCGAGTGCGATGTCAAGATAACTTATGGGTGTGTTTGAGTTTATTTTCGATGAGCTAATACGGGTGGGACCCTTCGGGGCCACGGAGACGATTTGACTATTGATTTCATATTTCTGATTTTTTTTATGTTTGAATCTTGAATATCGGTTAAATTGGTGAATATTATTTTGCCCTTGAGGCTCGGTTGAGAATTGAAGGAATTATATTGTTTTGAAAGAAACCCATTTTGAAAGGAAGAATTATAAATCTTTTCATGATTTTACACTCAGACCCCCGAAGTCTCTAAATAATCTCTTACAGTGATTTCCGGAGTAATTCACATTATTTGTTTTAAAAGGAATTAATTTTCAAAAGACTTTAGACTCGGGGATCATGTTACTACCTTGTCGAAATGTTATTTTCATAACGGTTTTATTCTTGATGTATAATTGTATAGCTTGATTACTTGCTAGTGATTTCCATGGCTAACCCCTCATTGGGGGATTATGTTATGTTTTTTTAGATATTCCGATTTGAGAGAGAGCAACCACAGGATCGGCATGGAGGATGATGTAAAGCAGCGATACTAGTCACAGTTGTAGTCGGTTGTCCGTCAGTGATCTGTCGGACCAAGTATTTATTTCTAGTTCTTTGTCATCCTTAAGAGGATGGACATGTTGTGTAAAATATGATCGAGTTGTATTTTGGTTTGTCAGTTGTACTGCCATGTTGTATTTTGGGAGACCGAATCGGTCTACGGTTTTATGTTTTGGTCGAACTGACCACGTGTGGGTTTGTTTTGTGGTTTCTTGCCTGGTAGATCCTTGCGGAAAGGATCTACGGCATGTAATGTCCCTAAGCGGATTGGGGGTGTTACATAAATGGTATCGGAGCTTAGGTTGTGAAAACCTAGGCAGTTGGGTCTTGTGGAGTCGCGTCTTGTCAGAGTCGTGTCTTGTTGTGTCACCCGGGTGAGCAATTGTGAACAAGCGTGATCATTGTGGTCCGTTGTGATCAATTGTGATTCGTTGTGATTAGTATCGTGGTGCAGCCATCATCTCCGTGCGGCCTGTGGACGTAAGTCTCTTCTTTTATGTGAGGTATTGATATTTCATGATTTCCTGTATGAGCGATGATTGTGGTTCGTAATTTTATTTGTGTAGTGCTGTAAAGTAAAATCCGTGTTTGATACTTGTGGTATATCGTGTGTATATTGAGCTGAATGTATTGATGGTTGGACACCGATTGGTGCAATACAATGTGAAAACTGTGAATCTTGACGTGTTCCAGAGAATGTATCGAAGGTAGAGTTCGTGAGGAACTTAGATGGGTAGTTTTGTAGCATGTTTGAATTTGGTGTTCGTGAATTATGTTTGATTGAATCAGTGATCTCGTTGTCGAGTGTGCATGTGGTTTTAAGTTCGATTATTTTTAGATAGTTGTAATTATGTCCGCTGCGTGTAGGTTTGAAAACAGTTTTCTTAATTGCAATTATGAGCCTGAGTATGTTTGTAAAGAACCGATTTTTGAAAATATTTCGATGGTGCGGTTAATCAACAGTTTTGCATGGATTTTGAAAACGATTAAACTTTGACGAGTTAGTCTTGTATTTTCCTATGACACCTTCAGACGGTATCTGTAGTAGGCGTTTTAAAGTGTTTTGGACATTGTAAAATATTACCGTCATTTTGGTTATGATCGAAAGGATTTTTGGAAATTTTGCTAAGATTCGAAAGTTTCGCTTCAAAACGGAATGGGATGTTGATGATTTCAAAATTTCTTTTTTTCCAGACTGAGTCCTTTCCGCTCTATGAGGAACGACAAGTCTTCTAAATTATTTTTCACACCTTTTTAAAATTTTCAAAATAAGAAATCCTTAATCCGTTTCACGATGAAGCGACAATTACAAACATTTTTGTTGTTTGAGAAAGAAATTCCATTTTTTTTATGTACGTTCGACACTTATGTTTGAGAGATAGATGTGTTGACTAATATCATTTATCATGTTGATGATATTCGAATTTGTGGTCATTAAACTATTTTTCGTGACTCTTGTTAAAAGGTTTGAACTTTGATAAACTTCGGGAAATTCAGTGCTTTAACTTTAAAAATTTTGACTTGAGAATTTCAAAAGTTCAACTGAATTGGGATGTTCTTGGTTATTGGTAAATCGATGAGCTTGGACAACTTTAGTGTGAAGTTTTATGACTATTTTATGAGAGTTTGGTTTTGTTTCAAAAACGGTGATAACAGTTGAGAATGGTTCGAAATCTGATGATATTGTCGTGTATGCAGTGATAGCTACGCTTGATGCCTTGGGAATGTGTTGAATGTTTCGAGTGGTTTACTCATGTGCTTGATTCTAGTGTGTGATGACTTGGTAAATGTTATTGTCGGAAATATTCATTTCCGAATCTATGAGAATTATGAGATATGAATTATTGCGTGAACACTCTATGGCAACTCTTGTTAGCAAGAATATTTCTGTGCTTCGCGGTGTGCCTTATATGGACCCTCTTTTGTGATTGATGTTATGTGTTGTTATGTGTCGTTTTAACGAATGGTTGTTCAGTTTAGTATGTCGAGGGCCAGAGGTCGGGGCCGTGGTAATCAGTCACGCGATCAGGATCATGCTGTCGGTGATGGCGTTGGTATTGGTTTTGCTACTATACTTCAACAGGTGGCAGACCAGATGACTCATTTGACCCAGGCCGTTCAGCGTAACACTACTGTGACTGAGAACGTCGGATCGAGTCAGTGGCTTAGAGAAGTAGTTCATATGCGTCCTCCCTGTTTTGCGGGCGTAAGTGATACTTTGGGCTGGAATGGCTGGCTTTTCCAATTAGAAAAGATTTTCAAGGTTGTTGGTTGTCTAGGGGAACGGAGGATTCCTATCGCTCAGTTCCTTCTCGATAGTGACGCTGCTAATTGGTGGGAGGCCGTTGAGATTCAGGATCATGCCGTTACTTGGGATGAGTTCAAGAAGTTGATGGAAGTAGAGTTCTGTCCGGAGCTGATCCGAGAGCAGAGGATTCGAGATTTTTATCTAGCCGATCCGCAGGATGTACCCGTGTCGCAGGCTATTATCGATTATAGTCGACAGCTCACTTACGTGAAGGGGCAGGTGAGGACCTAGGAAGACAAAATCCGTCATTTCGATATGTGGATGAAACTAGAGATTCGATAGTACATGTCAGGTTTCACTTGTGATACTTTGAGAGAGTATCAGAATCGAGCCATGGCGTACGAGATGGCATCATTATCTACTGGGCCTTTGCATGAGCCGAAGAGGTAGAGGACGTCTGGAGATTTTTTGGATAGTGTGGGAGTTAGAACTTCTTCTCGTCGAGTTTCGCGTAGTCCTTCGGTGAAACCTTCATTTTCTTCGTTCGGTGGAACCAAGAGTTCCAAGTCGTCTTCTTTGGCTCCTAGTCAGACTGTGAGGTGTTTCAATTGCAACGTTGTGGGTCTTGTGCAAACTAATTGTCCTTCTCAACTGATTACTTGTTATAACTGTGGACTCGAGGGCCACAGAGTTCAGTATTGTGAATTATACCATGAAGTTTCCCAGAATCGTGTTTCGGCATTGGCATCGGGATTGATTCGTCGAGACCGTTGAGATTTTGTCGGCCGTGCTTTGTTGTTTGTGACTTCACCCTTTCTTTATTTTAGTTTCGGGACGAAACTTCTTTTTAGAGGGGCAGAATGTAATACCCGTGATTTTCTCTTTTGGTAATTTTTTGTTTTTGGCATTTTTTTGGCTTCCAGAACTCGCTTGCGAGTGTTTTGACATTTTGATAATATTTTGTTCTTCGTGTTTGGTCATCCGAGTTTGTTCTGGGGCTGTTTTACCCGAATCCGTGTCTTGAGTGACTTTTTCCGTTATTTGGTTCATTTCGTGTGATTATGCTTCGAAACTATGGTTTCGTGTTTTCTATAAGTCCGTTGAACTTTGCTAGACGTGTTGTGAACTTCGGTTCGGTTGTTTGATTTCGTATTGTGATTTGCGGATGTTTTGGGCAGTTTCGTAATTTCCCAAAGTTTGGGGGTAATTACTTCCGTTGTCGTATTCCGAACCTTCGGATAATCAGAATTGTGTTCCTTTTTAGCGCTTAGATTCATCATCAGGAATGCTTCGTAACCTTATGTTCGGATTGTTAGCAGGTTTGGGTTTCGGTGTCGTTCGGGGTGGTTCGGATAGCAGCCTTCCCAAGCCGATGTCCAGCAGGGTGTTACGGCCGTAACACCCCACTACTTACGGCCGCAATAGGCCTAATGTTACGGCCGTAATCCTATTGCTGTTACGGTCGTAACAGCCTGCTGTTTTAAAACAGCGGGCAGAGGACAGCAACCCTCATTTTCACTCCTCTTCGTTTTTGTTCGTCGGGCGACGCAAGAGTTCTCAGGGGGGGCGATTTTGAAGTCTTGTAACTCCAAGCCTTCATCTTCCGTGAGTTCTTGGTGTTGATTAACATCATCAATTCGTGTTCTTCATCATTGATTCTAGGTAAATATCTTGGAAACCTGACACGTCTTTAGTGTAACTATCGCAAGTGCACGATATCGTATCAAGTAGTAAGTGGACTTTTTGAGTCCGGTTTATCGATCCCACGAGGAAGTTTGGTTATATGTTGAATTATACACTATTAGTCTATTTGTTATAGAGATATATATGATTGAAACACACAATTTAAAAGTTTGGTTTAATAATTGCAAAGAAAATGCAATAATAGTTCTAATATTTAAGGAAATGAAAGATTGCACTAATAATAGATTAAATAAAAGATAAAATGAAATAGTTGGGATTACAAACTTAGTTCATCATTAGTTATAGAAGATGTATAGGAGATCATAAGATGAATTTACTTATTATGTTGTGTAGATTCGATTTTCCTTAAAAAGACGGTTTCTCTTTCGAACTATAAAATGCCCCTTATATATTGGATCAATCCACTATATTTCTATGTTGATTGGCTTCAATACATAGCATTAGGTTTTATGAAAATAACTCAAAGAACCATCCAAGGTCTAGAGGTATATTTCTATCCCCTAGAACAACTTAGAGTGAAGATCATTTGATCTAATCAAACATATTTTCTTTCGAAACATATGAAGACCATAAATATCGTCATTTATTGGCCAAATAAATAAAGATTGTTAAAACAATGAAAATCACACACAATAATAAGTAATTCATAATAGATCTTTATACAAACTTAAATAACATGACTAACCTTGTTTATAATCCCAACTAAGGTAACTTAGCCCATGAAGGGTTTAATAAACATAATATAAGCTTGAGTGGTCATTATTAGTTGAAAAAGAGAAAGAATTGATCCTAACTCCCTTAGTAGATAAAGCAGAAAGAAGCAATAAACTCCCTTAACAACATATGTTATACCACTATTACACAAATCACTCAAGAACATAAGTGTGTTCTTCACACAAAAAGAAAATATTACAAAAAGTGGAAAAATATAAGATGAATGATTCATGATGATGGATCTAATGGGTCTATTTATACACCTAAAGTCATCTAATTGCTCCAAAACTCCAGCATTATTACATTAGATCGGATCAATGCCAGCCATCCCCTCAATAATAGACCAAAAGTATAAAAAATTAGACAATGATCAAAAATTTGTCAAGAGTTACGGCCGTAACTTTGAGGAGTTACGGTCGTAACTATGAGGACTTACGGCCGTAACATTGAGGAGTTACGGCCGTAACATGGCTACGGCTTTTTGAACATTAGTTGCTTTGTGAGTTACGCCCGTAACTTTTAGATGTTACGCCCGTATGGAGTTTCAGACTTCATTTTTAGCCCAGAATTTCTGACTTTTGCGTTTTCGCCCCAAATCTTCTTCGGATGATAACTTTTGATATATAACTCTGATTTTGAATCCGGAAAGACTGCCGAACTCGTCTCGGAAAGCCCTACAACATGAATACATAAAAATTCAACAAATAGAATATTTTATAAACATGTTATTTCTTGAGTAAATTAGTAATTCAATCCGATTAAGACTAGATTTACATCTTCATCCTATAAAAATAAAATTATTAAAAACTAATTAATTAAAAGCAAAAACGAGTAGACTATATCAATTATGGGTGAAATATATCGATACAAACCATGGATAAGTGTATAAAACTGACACTTATCACACCCCCAAACTTGAATTCTTGCTAGTCCCGAGCAAGACTCTTTATTAATCACACACAAAAAATAAAAATAAAAATAAGTCACAAAAATACTAATACACACATAAATTAAGAAAAATAATCATATACAAAGAGAAAAGGAGATCAAAATGTCATTAATACACAACAACCAGCTTTATACAGTAGATATAAATGAATCAAGATTCAAAATAAATCTACTAATGATTTTGAAGTTAAAACACGGTTTTATTTTTGTAATTCCAAAATGCAAGGTTTTCCCCCAAAAGGTTGATTATTTCTTTCCCACTCGTGATACACACGACTCCCTTTAATGGTTGCTCTCGATTACTCGTTTATTTTTCGACTCAATATGAAGAAGAATTTCATTGGCGTCATCAAATATTGTGATTTTTCACGAAATTGAGTGTATTGAAATTCAGCCACTAATTAATTCAAATCTGCTCATAAAATACATCCCTTAGTGATAGCTTTCACACCGTTATTTGCTAACATGTAGCTCTTTTCACTAACACAATTTCCATTTTTTTAGGTGATAGCTTTCACACCGTTATTTGCTAACGTGTAGCTCTTTTCACCAATGACCTCTTTTTTTTTTAGGTGATAGCTTTCACACCGTTATTTGCTAACGTGTAGCTCTTTTCACCAACACAATTTCTATTTCGTGTGAGACGGCAGCTACGCACCAACAATGGTTAGTCCTTTATTTTTTTCAAAATTTCAGACTTAAAATTAGGCATTCTGTCGCTCAACACCTTTTCAACTAGACTCCTTTCACCAATGACATTTTTTTAGCGAATAGAATTTTTGCAGAAAATCATTTATTAGTTAAGCATGAAAAATCAAAAACTCCACAAATTAAGTAAATTTCAGTTCTATTTTTCATCAACCGACTAATTCTTCTTTTCTCAAGGTAACGAATGACTCGATTTTATATGATAACTACAAGGCTTGGAAAGAGAGATTAAGGCTCAAAAGTTTTGGAATATACAATTTTTTTACCGGTTAAAACGATTTTAGAAGCTTGTATATAGCTAACTTATTGGTGTTATGGCCAGATCTAGAAATCTCATAAATCAAAATACTATATATATATATATACACTAAAAAACAAAAATTTAAGGCAAATAACCAAAATAATCAAAACACACCAAAATACCAACACACCAAAATAATTAAAACATACCACCCCCAAACTTGAAAATAAAACTGTCCTCAGTTTTAAAAAAATAGAAAAAATAAAAAAAATAAAATAAAAAGCAATGGAGAAAAGCAGAATACTTCCTGTTGATGAAAGTTTTGCTTGAGCTAACGCCTTTTAGAATCTGCAAGAGAATAAATATACGAGGCAAACAACAAAAGAAAATAAAATATACTCGAAAGTATAACACAATTTTTAAGATGCGCTTCAAGAAAGTCTGAAGAGTCACCTTACGCTGTCATCAATGCTTTTATAAAAAACAAACAATAAAAATTATAGCAATAAAATAACAATACATAAATCGCGAATAGATGCGCGTCAAAAGATCAAGAAGAAACTTCTTAAGCTGCCATCATTTAGCACGATTTTTACACACAACAGAAAGTAAAAATACAAGAGGTCCGACATGGGTTATCAAAGGGAGAGGAATGAATCCACTTTTCGTTTTCTCACGGTAAAATCTTCCATCCAGACAATTTTAGCTAAAGCTGGATCTGGTTGAGGAACAAATTCAATGAGTTATTTGATTAGTTCTTCTGGTGTTGTTGCAACGACTATGATTCGTTTAGCACACTCTGAAATAAAACCTTTTTCAGCAGAGTAGTCGATGAAAGATAGTAAACCATCAAAGAAACCATTGACATTAAGCAGACCTATTGGTTTTTGATGAACATTTAGCTGGGCTCTGGTGACCACATGAAAAAGTTCCTCAAGGGTGCGAAAACCACTGGGAAGGGTGATAAAGGCGCCAGAATTATTTATCATGTGAGTTATGCGATCTTGCATATTTATAGATCTAAACTCATCTCCAATAGTTGCCCCGGTGATTTTACTTTCAGCCAGAGGTTTTGGAATTATTCCCAACACTCTTACTCCTTCCATATAGGAAGAAGCAGCAGCTCGTCCCATTAATCCTAGACTTCCTCATCCGTAAACCACATGAATGCATTTTTCTCCTAAGGTACGACCCAAGTTGTGGGCTGCTTCAGTAAAGCATGCCTCTTTTCCATAACTAGCTCCACCAAAAATGCAGACTGTGCTAAATTTTTTTGTGGAAGATGATGATTCCATTTTTGAAAAGAAATTTATTTGAGAGAAAAAGAGAAAAGTACAAGTTTGAGGGATGAATAAAAGAAACAAGCACAATGATTATTTATAGAAGAAAAATGATGTAAAATTGTTTAACAAGTTTGTGATTGTGTTAATTGCGCTTCAACTACTCAATAGAATAATGAATGCATTTATCGCGTATCACATTTTTTATTCAGAAAATCTCACCATACGACAAAAATAAAAGATACTTACGCGTATGAACAGTAGTTGTGATTGTGGCTCACATCTTCCTCTGATTTTACGTTCAGAAACGGCTTAAACACCTTCTAAGAGTCGGGGAGAAGCTTCCCATCCAATTTTATTATAAATTGGCAAACTGGGTCTTTTAACGTCAGATTCCCAAGACGTTGTTCATATTCTGGCATCAATTGCATCAATTTTTAGACAGTAATCATCTGTGGAGGGATGATTCAAAGTTTTTAGGACATTAAAGGTGGCATGTTCGTCTTGCACTCTAAGAATTAGCTTTCCTTCGTAGACGTCAATAAGAGCATGTCTGGTTGCAAGAAATGGCCGTCCCAAGATAATAGGAATATCCTGATCTTCCTCCATGTCAAGGATGATAAAATCTGCAGGAAATATAAATTTATCAACCTTGATTAGCACATCTTCTATTATCCCATGTGGATATTTGATTGACCGATCGGCTAATTGCAGTGAAACTGTTGTTGCTTTTGCTTTTCCCAAGTTTAGTTTGTTGAAAATTGACAGGGGAATCAAATTGATACTTGCCCCTAAATCACAAAGAGCTTTGTCAATATTCACTTCACCAATTGTACACGGGATTGTAAAAGTTCCCGGATCTTTTAGCTTGGGTGGCAACTTCTTTTGTAGTATTGCGCTACATTCCTCTGTTAGCACGACAGTTTCATATTCTTCAAGCCTTCGTTTGTTAGAAAGAATATCTTTCATAAATTTGGCATAGCTTGGCATTTGTGCTAGAGCATAGGCAAAAGGTATGTTGATGTGTAGCTTTTTGAAAATTTCCACAAATTTGCCGAATTGCGCATCGAGCTTGTGATTCTTCAACCGTTGAGGAAAAGGGATATGTGGAACATAAGATTTGGCAGCAACTGGACCTTTTTGAGATGAAGGTCCTGATTCAGATTCTTTTTCTGCTTTCGACTTTGTTTATTTTTTGTTTTGTCGATGATTTTCCACGAAATCTCGTGCAATTGCACTCCACTTCTTGTTGTGATAGCTGACACTCTCCCTTGGATTTACCTCGGTATTGCTAGGTAACATGCCGTGGGATCTTTCGGAAAGTATTTTGGCCATTTGGCCAAGTTGTGTCTCCAGATTTTTAATTGAAGCATCATTGCGTTGTTGATACTTCAGTTGTTGTTCGGCTAGCTTCGTGATTGCTTCTTCCCACCCGGGCTTTTTTTCTTGATGCGTTGGATTCAACACATTGTTGTTGTTTGCATAAGAAAAATTTGGATGATTTTTGTACCCTGGATTGTATGTTGGCCCGTAAGGATTGTATGCTTGCCTTTGGAAATTCTGAGCATAGGCCACTTGTTCTGGTGGTGGGAATGACTGCTCATGTTTCGCTAAGGGACACATAGTGCTGTTGTGAGTTGCTCCACAAATTTCACATGAAAGAGCTGAAACTTGTGGAGTTTGCACCGTCTTCACAGATTGAGGAGTTGAAAAAGACATGTCCTCGACTTTCTTGGATAAAGCTTCAATTTTTGCCAACATAAGTGAATAAGAATCCACTTCAAAAATGCCATCTGGTTTCTTTTGGATATTTATGTTTGGCCATCTTGCACTTTGTTCACTTATAATCTCAAAAAGATTATAAGCCTCTCTTATAGTTTTATTTCCAAGTGAACCATTTGATGATGAATCGACATTGGCTCGGCATGTAGGTAAGAGTCCAGAATAGAAGTAAATGACTTGTGCTCCCAAATTGAAACCATGGTTAGGACATTTTCGTAGCATATCTTTGTATCTATCCTATGCTTCGTGAAATGACTCCGAATCTTGTTGACGAAATGTAGAGATTTCATATTTGAGTTTCGCCACTTTTATTGGTGGAAAGTATTTAGTGGTGAATTTTTGAACAAATTCGGGCCAATTTGTTATGCTTCGTGGTGGCAAAGTATCTAGCCACTCTCTTGCTCTGTCCTTCAAAGTGTGCACGAAAAGTCTCATTTTTATCGCCTCGTCATTTACATTTGGATATTTGAAATTTCCACAAATCTCCACAAAACGGTTAATATGGAGATATGGATTCTCATCGGTTCTTCCATAGAATGAGTTGTTGTTGGAGAAGAGATTGATGACATCTGGGCGAATTTGAAAATTGTCCACTCCAAATGGTGGATAGATCACACTTGATTGCACGCTCAAAGATGGGGGTTCATGAATTCCCCAAAGAGCATGTTGTCTTCATCTATTTCCGGCACAATAGGATGTTGTTGATGTTGACTGTTTTGAGCATTGGGTATTCCCCCTACCGGAGGAATTCTTTCGTTATCATTTTCTTGGAGGAGTGGTGGGTTTGGTTCGTCCGCCATTGATGGTGAAGAAATAAGGCTTGTTTTTTGTTCTCTTCGCCTTCTTCTAAATGTGGCTTCAATCTCGGGATCTAGTGAAACTAAATCGCGATTGTACGTCCTTCGCATAGACAAGAGAATTAACAACAAAGAAAAAGTTGTATTTATAACAATAGTTAATAATGTAATACTTCAAAATAACTCTTATACTTCCCCGGCAACGGCGCCAAAAACATGACACGTCTTTAGTGTAACTATCGCAAGTGCACGATATCGTATCAAGTAGTAAGTGGACTTTTTGAGTCCGGTTTATCGATCCCACGAGGAAGTTTGGTTATATGTTGAATTATACACTATTAGTCTATTTGTTATAGAGATATATATGATTGAAACACATAATTTAAGAGTTTGGTTTAATTATTGCAAAGAAAATGCAATAATAGTTCTACTATTTAAGGAAATGAAAGATTGCACTAATAATAGATTAAATAAAAGATAAAATAAAATAGTTGGGATTACAAACTTAATTCATCATTATTTATAGAAGATGTATAGGAGATCATAAGATGAATTTAATTATTATGTTGTGTAGATTCGATTTTCCTTAAAAAGACGGTTTCTCTTTCGAACTATAAAACGCCCCTTATATATTGGATCAATCCACTATATTTTTATGTTGATTGGCTTCAATACATAGCATTAGGTTTTATGAAAATAACTCTAAGAATCATCCAAGGTCTAGAGGTATATTTCTATCCCCTAGAACAACTTAGAGTGAAGATCATTTGATCTAATCAAACATATTTTCTTTCGAAACATATGAAGACCATAAATATCGTCATTTATTGGCCAAATAAATAAAGATTGTTAAAACAATGAAAATCACACACAATAATAAGTAATTCATAATAGATCTTTATACAAACTTAAATAACATGACTAACCTTGTTTATAATCCCAACTAAGGTAACTTAGCCCATGAAGGGTTTGATAAACATAATATAAGCTTGAGTGGTCATTATTAGTTGAAAAAGAGAAAGAATTGATCCTAACTCCCTTAGTAGATAAAGGAGAAAGAAGCAATAAACTCCCTTAACAACATATGATACACCACTATTACACAAATCACTCAAGAACACAAGTGTGTTCTTCACACAAAAAGAAAATATTACAAAAAGTGGAAAAATATAAGATGAATGATTCATGATGATGGATCTAAGGGGTCTATTTATACACCTAAAGTCATCTAATAGCTCCAAAACTCCAGCATTATTACATTAGATCGGATCAATGTCAGCCATCCCCTCAATAATAGACCAAAAGTATAAAAAATTAGACAATGATCAAAAATCTGTCAATAGTTACGGCCGTAACTTTGAGGAGTTACGGCCGTAACTATGAGGACTTACGGCCGTAACATCGAGTTACGGCCGTAACATGGCTACGGATTTTTGCACATTAGTTGCTTTGTGAGTTACGCCCGTAACTTTTAGATGTTACGCCCGTATGGAGTTTCAGACTTCATTTTTAGCCCAGAATTTCTGACTTTTGCGTTTTCGCCCCAAATCTTCTTCGGATGATAACTTTTGATATATAACTCTGATTTTGAATCCGGAAAGACTGCCGAACTCATCTCGGAAAGCCCTACAACATGAATTCATAAAAATTCAACAAAGAGAATATTTTATAAACATGTTATTTCTTGAGTATTTCAGTAATTCAATCCGATTAAGACTAGATTTACATCTTCATCCGATAAAAATAAAATTATTAAAAACTAATTAATTAAAAGCAAAAACGAGTAGACTAGCTCAATTATGGGTGAAATATATCGATACAAAGCATGGATAAGTGTATAAAACTGACACTTATCAAAACCCTTTTCTATGTATTTTGAAAATCTTTAGGATTCAAGTCGTTCTTCGTGAATCGCGGAGTTGTGTATCATTATTCGGTTGTATTGAATATATTCCAGTTTGATTCATATTTCTTATCGTATTCGGGTTCGGGTGAAGTTCTTGATGTCCTTGGGGAAGTATTGAACCCCAAGTGTTCGATCCTATGTCTCTACGGATTCTCGTTGGGAATTTCATATGTTTTCCATCTTCCTTGTGATCGATTTTGTAGTAATTATGTTTTTCTTGTGTTTTCAACCAAGTTGGAGGATTCGAGGGTTTCCGGTCGAGCTTCCCGTTGCTTCGCGTGCTTTGGACTTGAGGCGAGTATCTCGTCTATATTCTTTATACTTTGAGAATGTGATGTGTCGTGAATTTAACGTGGACTTGTTAGTGATGGTATATTTAACCGTAACTTACTTTCAACGAAAATGTGATTTCTATGATAAGTAATTACGAACGTAAACATAAGTTTCGTGAAGAATAATAAACCATTTTCATGTGATTTTGTGTTATAAACGGATACTAGAAATGAGTAGTTAACCGAAGAATTGTGGAATCGCGTAATACTCGTATTATTCGCTCGTTAGCCTTTTTCTTGAATATGGTGTGCTGTGAATGTTGTGCCTTTGTGGAAGTTATGATGCATTAACTTATGTGTTACGTGTTTGCGGTTGTGGTGAATATTGTATCTTTGTTGTTGTGTTTAATTGGAGAATCGAGATGTTGCCCGGGTAGGGTCCCATCGAGGCCTCCGGAGGCGCGTGCTTGCGAGTGCAGCCAGACGTTATGTTGTGACCATATGGTTATCAATTCGGGTAGGTCTGGGGAGGGCTCAGAGAATCGGCACTTGCGAGTGCGATGTCATGATAACTTATGGGCGTGCTTGAATGATGTTATCCGGGTAGGGTCCGTCGAGGCCTCCGGAGGCGCATCCTTGCGAGTACGGCCACACGTTACGATTTGACTATAAGGTTATCTAATTGGGTAGGTCTGGAGAGGGCTCCGAGAATCGTCATTTGACTGTTGATTTGATATTTCTGAATTGTTTATGTTTGAATCTTGAATCCCGGTTAAATTGGTGAATATGAGTTTGCCCTTGAGGCTCGGTTGAGAATTGAAGGAATTATATTGTTTTGAAAGAAACCCATTTTGAAAGGAAGAATTATAAATCTTTTCATGATTTTACACTGAGACCCCCGAAGTCTCTAATTATTCTCTTACAGTGATTTCTGGAGTAATTCACATGATTTGTTTTAAAAGGAATTAATTTTCAAAAGACTTTAGACTTGGGGATCGTGTTACTACCTTGTCGAAATGTTATTTTCATAATGGTTGTATTCTTGATATATAATTATATAGCTTGATTACTTGCTAGCGATTTCCATCGCTAACCCCTCGTTGGGGGGATTATGTTATGTTTTTCAGATATTCCGATTTGAGAGAGAGCAACCACAGGATCAGCATGGAGGATGATGTAAAGCAGCGATACTAGTCACAGTTGTAGTCGGTTGTACGTCAGTGATTTTCATAATGGTTGTATTCTTGATATATAATTATATAGCTTGATTACTTGCTAGCGATTTCCATCGCTAACCCCTCGTTTGTAATATCCGCAATTTTCGATTTCCGGTAATTTCTTTTTTTTTTTTTTTCGGTCGGAGTCCGTTTTGACGACTCGCTCATGACCGTTTCGTCATTCTGAGAATGATTAATTCTACACTTTTTGACATCCGAGTTCGTTTCGGTGTCGTTTCGTTGAGTTCTGTGCTTTTTAGCGACTTTTCCGCACTTGAGTTCGATTCTTGCGAATCTCATCCGAAACTGTTGTTTCGAGTTTCCCGCAAGTCCGTTTATCTTTGTTGGACGTGTTGTGAACTTCGTTTGGTTATTCGATCACGTATCGTGATTTTCGGGCATTTGGGCCATTTTCGTAATTTCCCAAAGTTTGGGGTAATTACCTTCCGTTGTCGAATTTCGAGCCTTCGGGTGGTCGGAATTGTGTGTCCTACTAGCTCTTAGATTCGTCTTTGTGAGTACTTCGTAACCGTATCTTCGGTTCGTATTCAGGTTCGGGTTTCGGTGTCGTTTTGTTGAATTCAGGATTTCTAAACGACTTTTCTAAGTATGAGTTCGTCTTTGTTAGATCACCATTAATTTTTGGTAACTTCAAAAATTATAAATCTTTGCAATATTATAGAACATCGAGTTAGCTTTCCAATGGTTCAAACGGTGAGTCAATCGGAGTCCGGACGAGAGAGTTATGGTCGTTTTAGTTTTGGCCGAGCACTTCCAGGAGCCTTTCGGCCGATAGGGGGGGTCGATAGACCCTACTGCCGGCATTCCGTATGGCTATCGGTTGGGCCTATCGGCCGATAGGCCGGCCGATAGGTTCTGCTATGTTACACTATAAATGTGTTGTTTTGAGCGAGCAGCTCATTTCCTTCCCCATTTTACACTGCGTCGCGAGAGAGAGATATAGAGGGAGAGAGAGTTCTTCATCCGTGGGTCGATTTTCATCATTTCTTTTCGGTTGTGAGGCTCGGATAATCAATCTAACGCGTGTTCTACGGATCTTAATGCTTGAATCACTCAAGGTAATATCTCTTGAAACCCTACCTTTTTGGATAATTGGGGATTTTGGGGTTTTGTCCGATTCTTTCCGTTTTGTTGATGGATTCTTGATGAATATGATTAATCTTGTTGATATCATTAGTTTTCCTACGGATTCATGGTATATTTTCATAGTTTTACGGAATCGAGAGGGTTTGGTTGTGGTCCGCCCTCGTTGTTATTTTTGTGCGAATATACATGAATCGTAGGCGGGTTTCCGGGTGTATTCCATTTCCGTAATCGTTTAGAAGTGGTTGTGATTGTGCTATTCGAATCGTTAGGTTCATTTCCGCCGGTTCCTTGCGGTCGTGTTCAACTCTTCCGTTCCGTTCGTGTCATCGTCTAATTATTCGAGGCAAGTACCTTGCCCATACTTTTCTCGTTTTATGTATATGATGATCGGTGGTCGTCTTAATGTGTTTGTTTGGTTGTTTGAAATGAAGTTTCAAAAGATTTCGGTTTGGCCTCGTTAAAGGCTTTCTTTCAAAACGCGTGTGTTTTGTGAATGGTGTTTTGAGAATTGATTATGATTCGATTATTTTGAACGTTGAAGGATTTTATGAGGATACTCCTCTTGTTTAAAGTTATGGAATCGTGTATTCCGTATTTAAGCTTGTTATTGTAATTTTGAAGAGTTTGGTAATGGTGTCGAGTTAATGGCCATCTCTAGTGAGTATTCTTAATGAACTTACATTCTTAGCATGTTAGTATTGCATGAGTAACGTGTGTGTGTGTATGCTCACTACGGGTTAGATCCGACGGGGTCTCGGTAGGGCTCCACGAAGCTGTGGACCGCGAGCTTGCTTTTAACCACTGTGGGTTAGATCCGACGGGGTCTCGCGAGGATCCACGAAGGCCGTGGGTCCGCGGTTAATTGTGGTGCATTTTTACAAATGTGATTCGATATTGGCATTTCCGGAAATGAGTGCTTTTGAACGGTTTTCATGATTGCATGCATTGACTAAGTGTGTAAGAGGTAAATTGTTCGTTTGGCCTACTTGGCTAGGATGGCTCTAGAGTATTTTGTGGTTTATGTTTTAAATCCTTTATTTGTGGATTTTGATGTTGGGAGACGAACCTCGTGGTCGTTCTTGTGTCTTGTGAGTTGATGAGATTTGGGGCTAAAATCCCAATGGTTTTGTAAAAGTCGTTTTACTGGATTTGGGGCTAAAATCCCAACGGTTGGTTAATGTCATTTTTTTAAAGTAAACCTTTGGGCGGTGACCCCTTTTGTCTTTTGGTTTTGAAAAGTAGGATTTGATAATCCTAAATTGTATTCTATTAAAACTCTCGATGGCATTCTAAACTGTTATATAAATTACTTCCATTGATTTATGATATTTCGTTTTTGAAATGTTTTCTCAAACCCTTGCCTCGGGAAGTACTTTTCGTTTCGTTTGGATCTTTGAGGATCCTCGGTTATTGTTATTCGTGGAATGTGAATTGTATGGCTCGTATTTGCACTTTGTATTTGCACTAGAAAAACAGTGGAGTTTTGCTAACCCCCGAGTATTCGGGGGGTGGATGTCTGTTTTTGCATTCAGGTTTTGGAGCATAACACAGGGTCGGCATGAAGGATGATGAAAGATGATCGATACTAATCACATGAGGAACCGTACATCGTGTGTTGGTTCAGTTGTACTTTATTTTCCGTTCTTTGTATTGTTCCCGTAAATGCAGGTGTAGTTGTATTTTGTCCTGCGTGGGCATGAGTTGTATGTATTTGTGGAAAGACCAAATCGGTCTCTTGAGTCATTGTAGCCTCGAAGGCATTGTCGAGATGTTAAATGTCGTTACCACCTGGTAGATCCTTGAGGAAAGGTTCTACGGCGTGTAATATCCACAGCGGATTGGGGGTGTTACATAAATGGTATCAGAGCTTAGGTTGTGAAAACCTAGGCTGTCGGGTCAGTGGTGTCTATTGAGTTTTGTCTCGTTGGATTTAGTCTGACTGAGTCGTGTCGCGACGCGTCGTTTGAGTTTGTTGGTCGTGATTAGTATCGTGGGGCGATCATCATCTTCGTGCGACCTGTGGAAGTAAGTCTCCCTTCTTTGTGTTGTGCCTCGTGTGACACGAGCTATTTTTATGATTATTTGTTAAGTGGTGGAATTTTTATGTGAATTTTGATTTCACGACATGTATTTAGTCGACTTTCGTATTTGATTTATACGAGGAGTATTGTCGTTTGTGATGTCCTTTTATTGTTGTTTTTGTTCGTTGTCGATGATTTTCGAATCGATTTGCACGTTTTACAAGTTCTATTGTGGAAGCTTTGTGCTTATACGCGTTCGACTTGTTCACTAGCCAGTGCGGGAGAGTATTTTATCGAGGTTTTGTTCAATGTGGTATTTTATCGTTTATTTCCGTTTAAGGACATATATTGTCTTGATTTTAAACGTTAAGTGCGTGTGCTAGGAGTTGTTTTAGTGAACGTCGGTATGTGTGAGTTTTGGGCATTCTGGCCTATTGGATTTTTGAAAACCTTGAGTATCTTAGAAAAATAAACTTCGAGACATACTTTTCAAATGAGTTATTTTCTTGTGGTACATCCAAGGTGCCACAATATATTTCAAAAATTTTCTACCTCGAGGACCAAAATATTTTGAGATATTTTCAACAATTTTATTTAGACCCGAGGGTCGAATATTTTGAAAGTTTTCACTAAGAGAAAGTGTCTTCATTTTTATCAAATGCGAAATGGTTCTCCAATGTCTCGATAACGATGTTTCATGTTTGTACTTTTTTGAAAGATGATACTCAAGATCAATCGGTGTTCTTCTAAATTATTTTCAAAATGAGGTTTTCGTTTTTAAAACCTATCCATTCCCGTTTGAGGGCTGGGTATGTATGTGTGACGTTCGCGTTGTCATTTTGATACTTTCTCCCGAGTATGATCGAATTGGCGGTGTGAACATTGAGTCGCTTTCCACACATTGGTTGTGCTAGCCCCTGTGAGAGGCGGAATGTTGGTATTGAATGTTGTCGCCTCGTGGCGATTCCTGCGTTGTCGAGGATGTGCGAGCTGTTAGAGCTTGGTATGGTATGACCGTGTGCATCGGTGATCGTTCCGTTATGTGTCGATTGTTTAATGTCTTGTTACCTTGCCCCCCTTTTGGTGAATTTCGTGGACGAGGTCGGAGGTAATGCCCGTACTATTTTGACTTCTGTGTTTTCTCTTCCCCAGTCTATCGATTCGCTCATGTTCGTTGGTACTTTATGAACTTGTTCGGTATTTCAGTTTCATCGTCCGAACGAGCTGTGATCTTGTTGTGGGCCGATCTGGTTATCGGTGTGACTTTTTTCGAGTTCGGTTCGATTCTTGTGAACTTTTTTCGGGAGTAACATCATTTGGTTCTACTAGTCCTTTTATTCGAAGGGATCGGATTTTGAACTTCTGTATTTTCTACTTTGTCGACTCATTTATGTTCGTTGACATTTCTGAGCTTGTCCTGCCCTTGTTTTTGTTTATCGAACGAGTGTGATATCATTTCGGAATAACTTATTTGTCGTTGTGACTTTTCAATCGCTATTCCCTTTCCTGTGGATCTTATGGGAATGCATGTCTTGTAGTTCTCACCAGATCATCCTGGGAGTTATTGTTGAACTTTATTGTTCTTCGTGATTCGAACATGATTCTTCGATTTTTGTTGTCTCGATCGTTTGTTTGTTCGGTTTTTGTTCTCGTTTCGTGATTGTTGAACGTTCAGGCTCCTTCGTAATTCCCTTTAGTTCGGGAAATTAGTTTCGTTTTCAATCTTCCATCCCTTAGGCGATGGGATTCCGTGTTTGTTCAGCGGTTGACTCGCGTTTTGATTGATGTACCGTTGGGTTGATCAATCATATTGATTTTCGTTCGTTGTGTTTTGTGATTATCGGATAATTGACTTGGCTATAGTATCCGTTTGATGACGCTTGTCACTTGTCGGTTTTATTATATCCCTAACGGCGACGTTGTGTTGGTCACCGTGGAGCGTGTTTACACGCCGTATATTCCTTTGCGTTGTTTGTAACATTTCGCCGTTGGGCATTAGTTACGCATTCTTGTGTGTCTCGTTGAGTTTTTCCTGGCGGAATATTTCTTCTCCCTACTTGTTTTAAGTTTCGGGACGAAACTTCTTTTAAGGAGGGTAGAATGTAATATCCGCAATTTTCGATTTCCGGTAATTTCTTTTTTTTTTTTTTCGGTCGGAGTCCGTTTTGACGACTCGCTCATGACCGTTTCGTCATTCTGAGAATGATTAATTCTACACTTTTTGACATCCGAGTTCGTTTCGGTGTCGTTTCGTTGAGTTCTGTGCTTTTTAGCGACTTTTCCGCACTTGAGTTCGATTCTTGCGAATCTCATCCGAAACTGTTGTTTCGAGTTTCCCGCAAGTCCGTTTATCTTTGTTGGACGTGTTGTGAACTTCGGTTTGGTTATTCGATCACGTATCGTGATTTTCGGGCATTTGGGCCATTTTCGTAATTTCCCAAAGTTTGGGGTAATTACCTTCCGTTGTCGAATTTCGAGCCTTCGGGTGGTCGGAATTGTGTGTCCTACTAGCTCTTAGATTCGTCTTTGTGAGTACTTCGTAACCGTATCTTCGGTTCGTATTCGTGTTCGGGTTTCGGTGTCGTTTTGTTGAATTCGGGATTTCTAAACGACTTTTCTAAGTATGAGTTCGTCTTTGTTAGATCACCATTAATTTTTGGTAACTCCAAAAATTATAAATCTTGCAATATTATAGAACATCGAGTTAGCTTTCCAATGGTTCAAGCGGTGAGTCAATCGAGTCCGGACGAGAGAGTTATGGTCGTTTTAGTTTTGGCCGAGCACTTCCGGGAGCCTTTCGGCCGATAGGGGGTCGATAGACCTCTGCCGGCATTCCGTATGGCTATCGGTTGGGCCTATCGGCCGATAGGCGGCCGATATGATCTGTTTGTGTTACACTATAAATGTGTTGTTTTGAGCGAGCGGCTCATTTCCTTCCCCATTTTACCTTTGCGTCGCGAGAGAGATATAGAGGAGAGAGAGTTCTTCATCCGGGGTCGATTTTCATCATTTCTTTTCGGTTGTGAGGCTCGGATAATCAATCTAACGCGTGTTCTACGGATCTTAATGCTTGAATCACTCAAGGTAATATCTCTTGAAACCCTACCTTTTTGGATAATTGGGGATTTTGGGGTTTTGTCCGATTCTTTCCGCTTTGTTGATGGATTCTTGATGAATATGATTAATCTTGTTGATATCATTAGTTTTCCTACGGATTCATGGTATATTTTCATAGTTTTACGGAATCGAGAGGGTTTGGTTGTGGTCCGCCCTCGTTGTTATTTTTGTGCGAATATACATGAATCGTAGGCGGGTTTTCAGTGTATTCCATTTCCGTAATCGTTTAGAAGTGGTTGTGATTGTGCTATTCGAATCGTTAGGTTCATTTCCGCCGGTTCCTTGCGGTCGTGTTCAACTCTTCCGTTCCGTTCGTGTCATCGTCTAATTATTCGAGGCAAGTACCTTGCCCATACTTTTCTCGTTTATGTATATGATGATCGGTGGTCGTCTTAATGTGTTTGTTTGGTTGTTTGAAATGAAGTTTCAAAAGATTTGATTTAGCCTCGTTAAAGGCTTTCTTTCAAAACGCGTGTGTTTTGTGAATGGTGTTTTGAGAATTGATTATGATTCGATTATTTTGAGCGTTGAAGGATTTTATGAGGATACTCCTATTGTTTAAAGTTATGGAATCGTGTATTCCGTATTTAAGCTTGTTATTGTAATTTTGAAGAGTTTGGTAATGGTGTCGAGTTAATGGCCATCTCTAGTGAGTATTCTTAATGAACTTACATTCTTAGCATGTTAGTATTGCATGAGTAACGTGTGTGTGTGTATGCTCACTACGGGTTAGATCCGACGGGGTCTCGGTAGGGCTCCACGAAGGCGTGGACCGCGAGCTTGCTTTTAACCACCGTGGGTTAGATCCGACGGGGTCTCGGCGAGGATCCACGAAGCCGTGGGTCCGCGGTTAATTGTGGTGCATTTTTACAAATGTGATTCGATATTGGCATTTCGGAAATGAGTGCTTTTGAACGGTTTTCATGATTGCATGCATTGACTAAGTGTGTAAGAGGTAAATTGTTCGTTTGGCCTACTTGGCTAGGATGGCTCTAGAGTATTTTGTGGTTTATGTTTTAAATCCTTTATTTGTGGATTTTGATGTTGGGAGACGAACCTCGTGGTCGTTCTTGTGTCCTGTGAGTTGATGAAATTTGGTGCTAAAATCCCAATGTTTTTGTAAAAGTCGTTTTACGGATTTGGGGCTTAAATCCCAACGGTTGGTTAATGTCATTTTTTCGAAAGTAAACCTTTGGGCGGTGACCCCTTTTGTCTTTGGTTTTCGAAAAGTAGGATTTGATAATCCTAAATTGTTTTCTATTAAAACTCTCGATGGCATTCTAAACTGTTTTATAAATTACTTCCATTGATTTATGATATTTCGTTTTTGAAATGTTTTCTCAAACCCTTGCCTCGGGAAGTACTTTTCGTTTCGTTTGGATCTTTGAGGATCCTCGGTTATTGTTATTCGTGGAATGTGAATTGTATGGCTCGTATTTGCACTTTGTATTTGCACTAGCAAAACAGTGGAGTTTGCTAACCCCAGTATTCGGGGGTGGATGTCTGTTTTGCATTCGGGTTTTGGAGCATAACACGGGGTCGGCATGAAGGATGATGAAAGATGATCGATACTAATCACATGAGGAACCGTACATCGTGTGTTGGTTCGGTTGTACTTTATTTTCATTCTTTGTATTGTTCCGTAAATGCAGGTGTAGTTGTATTTTGTCCCCTGCGTGGGCATGAGTTGTATGTATTTGTGGAAAGACCAAATCGGTCTACTGAGTCATTGTAGCCTCGAAGGCATTGTCGAGATGTTAAATGTCGTTACCAGCCTGGTAGATCCTTGAGGAAAGGTTCTACGGCGTGTAATATCCCTGAGCGGATTGGGGGTGTTACATCGTTGGGGGGATTATGTTATGTTTTTCAGATATTCCGATTTGAGAGAGAGCAACCACAGGATCAGCATGGAGGATGATGTAAAGCAGCGATACTAGTCACAGTTGTAGTCGGTTGTACGTCAGTGATCTGTCGGACCAAGTATTTATTTCTAGTTATTTGTCATCCTTAAGAGGATGGACATGTTGTGTAAAATGTGATCGAGTTGTATTTTGATTTGTCAGTTGTACTGCCATGTTGTATTTTGGGAGACCTAATCGGTCTACGGTTTTATGTTTTGGTCGAACTGACCACGTGTGGGTTTGTTTTGTGGTTTCTTGCCTGGTAGATCCTTGCGGAAAGGATCTACGGCGTGTAATATCCCTAAGCGGATTGGGGGTGTTACACCTTGAGTCGGCCAACACGACAACAATAACTCACGGATGGGTACCGTCCTCGGCGGTCCCAATTCAAATACCTCGATTGCCTTTAGAACGGATAATCGATAACAATGATATCACAGATGGGAAATGTCCACAACATTCCCAATTCAATACATCGAATACCTTAGAACGGTCAATCGATAACAACGACTCAGCGGATGGGAAATGTCCTCGACATTCCCAATTCAATATCTCGATTATCTTAGAATGGTCAATCGATAACAACGATTCAACGGATGGGAAATGTCCTCGACAGTCCCAATTCAATACCTCGATTATCTTAGAATGGTCAATCGATAACAACGATACAATTAACATAGATACCCCGACGCCTTTAACCGTCCACCGAAAATAGAGATGATAATCGAATACGTCAATGCTTTCAATCGTCCAATACAACATCAATAGAAAAACACCAACATCAATAACAATGATCACAACAATGTCTTTGATCGACATCAATATCAACAACAACAATCGATACGTCGATACCTCGAACCGGCTATCGATAATAACATTAACAACAAGTATCTCAATGCCTTGAACCGGCCATTACCGAATAACACTAAATTTTGGCATAATTGCCTAAGGATATTGTATCGAACAATTCTCTGATATCAACAAAATCATGGAGAGACTATGTCTCGAAATAATACACACATTCATACACATACATGATAACATTAATCTCATTGACTAGTACAGGTATAAAACTTGCCGCAAACCCAAGGCGATGAAATCCTCCAATAAACGAAGAATGGCGTCCTCCGATAATCACAAGCACTCGAACAACCTTGAATAACACAATTACCAACAATTCTCTTAATATACATATCCACGTATAATCATAATCAACTCAAAAGGTCGATACAACACTACCCAACTCATTGGGGCAATTTAACAAACACGTTGTAAACTATCTCCAATTGTTTACAACTAATCTCAATTATATCAATACCAAGCCTCCAATGAATAATTCAATCCAACAAAACCTCCTCAATACAATCAATACTCCCATAAGAATACACAATTCGAGATTACGACAACATGTAATCGAAACCCCCAATTCCAAAATCAACATTCAAAGTGTTCTTGAATAATCCCCCAACAATCCAATGATAAATCATAGAAACTCATAATCATATGTATATCCCTTCACATAGCATGCCTACAACATCCAAAACATCACACTCCATCTCAAAATCGAAATCTAAGATTTTGAAGAAATTACCTTTGAAGATCCAAACCCTTCAATCCATCGAAACTCGAGTTAATCGACTTTCCAATCGAATATAGGTGATTAGAACACGAATACACAAGTGTTTTGATGATGAAAAATCTCTCTCAAGACTCTCCCTCCCGGCCAAAAGTGGAGAAATGAAGAAATGAGGCTGAAAAACCCGTCCCGCTCGTTATATACTGCGCAGAGTTACAGCCGTAACTCTGACACCTTATGGCCGTAACAATCCAAGGTCAAGACCTTACGGCCTTAACCTTCTATACTTACGGGCGTAACTACACTTCGTCGAAAAACCATACCGACCAGACTTCTCGACTTACAGCCGTAACAAAGACTCCCTTACGGCCGTAAGTAGCCTTCGTCGAGACACTTCAGCACCCACTGATCATCACTTACGGCCGTATCCTGAAAAACTTATGGCCTTAAGTTTTATTCGGCAAAAATGACACTAAACCAACAAACGCATGTTACGGTTGTAAGGTGGAGAAAAGAAAAATGCGAAAACTCCGCCTTCTCGCTACGAATGATGAATGATCCGACATACATAGCTTGCATGAGTATGATTAAGTCCAATAACATGTAATAAAATGATACTTCCAACACAAGGGTACCAATCACCATGATTAATACTCTCGTCTCGATTTCCAAACAGGGTTGAACGACGAATGATAACTGATACACGACTTAAAGATACGCCGAACTATGAACACAAATGAATGAACATGAATGATGAATGATTTTTATAGAGTGAAAAATTACTGAGTGACAATTACTGAATGATAATAAATGAATTCACAATCGGGTATTACATACCCCCCCTTAAAAAGAGTTTCGTCCCTGATACTAAGGGTACACAACTTGGGATATGAATTATCCATGAGGATCTGAAAACAATATCTCCAGGAATACTTCTCAATGCGAACCACTTCGCCTGAGCAACTGGGCCAACTCCACGGGTCCCCGCGTCTCTTCTGCCCGAACAAGGCGAAAAATCAAGTGATAGAACACTCAGCCAAGTGTGAGATCAGTCGAATCATGTCTCCTCCGCTAGAGATCGGTCAGATAGCCGTACCACCCGCATGACTTGTAACACCGACGTACACATCCCGAGGGAGCCGCTCATGGTACATGCCTACAACCATCGGTGTACACTTCCCCGTTCTCATCAGCATTGGACGCCCATGCAATCACTGACTCACGCCACAAAAGAAAACAACAACGCACAAATATAGTCCTCGGGATCATATCAATCGCAAACGGCACGACCAAGTCCTCACAACTTGACGTTGCAAATCACAATGAACAATTACCCGGATTATCACAAAATCTCGGGTACAACACCAAAAAGGAAAAGAAAAACGCATCAACGACCTCAAATCTCAAGATTCTCAAATACTATCATTATAAGATATCAACAAAAATGGTTCACAACCACAATACATTATTATGGATTAAGTTACACATTAATCCGAAAAACAAAGAAAGGAAAATACAATAATCAAGGCTACATCTCAAGTGTACCCAACATCGATATCTTCCAGATCATCGATCTCCTCAATCTTATCGACTTAAGGAAGACCCAAATCTACACTCGCTGCTCATCCTCGGCTGTCCTTGTCTCTGGCTCCCGAAGCCTGATAGGACCCCTTGGATGAAGTACGAATTGGGGTAACAAAATCTCTCGAGCCCCGTGAGCTCTCTCGAGACCTACTGGCACCAGGACTCCTGCAGTATTTCTGAAGGTGTCCCTACCTCCCACGTGAACGACAAATAAAAGCTGGCACCATACAACGAGTGCTAACGTGCCTCGCTGAATCACAGTTAAAACAAACAACAGTTGAACTCATCGTCTGAGACAAAGATGCTTTCCCAGCACGAAGACGAGACCTCTTGGACATCAGAGCCCGATGTCCCTCTGAACGAACCGGCATCCTAGTCCCCTCACCAGAAGAAACTAAAGGGTTCTTCCGAGCAATATCCTTGATCAAAAGCTCTGCTCCAAGAGCCTTCTCGATGAATTCACCAGGTGAATTACAATTATGATTGAGCAACTGCATCCTCAACCGCGGGTTTAGCCTCTTGCTAAAATACTTGATCTTATCTGCCTCAGTACGGGTAACAGACGAAGCAAACTGAAGAAGTCCATGAAACTTCTAAGCAATGACAACAACACCCTCGTCCTTAATGGATTCGGGGTTCAAAATCTATGACAACTTGGCTTCACGAAGTGGATCTGGATAATACCTCTCTAACATGAGAGCCTTGAACTCACCCCAAACACAATTATGATCGGTGGGTTTCACAGAAAGCCACCAAGAACAAGCGCCCTTACTCAAGTAGTAAGCCGCTACTGCCACCTTACTCTCTTCCGGACACTGAACCATGCCGAAGAGTTTATCAAAATATCAAGCCAATGAATAATATCAGCTGGTTCCGACGAACCCTCAAAAGTAGGCAGCCTCTGACGAGAGATATCGCCAACAATATGGCTCACTCTTCCAGTCTGCCCAAGAAAAAGGCACCTGGGAACCTTGCTGCAGTGGACCACGAACCATCGAGGTTTGCATGGTCTCCACTGTCCGCGTCATCTGAGTCATCTGGGCCATCATGCCACTCATAAGTAAGAAAGGGTCGATGTGTCCACTCTCAGTCTGATCGACTCCTCGAGTATGACGTCCCGAAGGAGAATCGGTCGTGTAGGTAACACCACCAGCCGAATTCTGATCCAACTCGGCATCTGCACGCGCATACACATGAGGTTCAGGGTTCCGGCCTGCTCTGCAGCCTTTACCCCCTCTGCCACGTCTTCGGATTCCTCTTTCCATACTGAAAGAATAACGTTCGATCATGATCATAACTCAAATACGCCTCAACGGCCAATCCAGAATGCTAAGTCAATAGCCAAACATGATTATACATACTCAAAACAGTCACATCAATCATGCTAATCATAGCCAATATAGAGCCCACACACTCTAAAACAAATAATCATGAATCACTCGTAATACAAATGTTATATACAGGTTTCAACAAAACATGTATGATCAATGACATAATGAATGTATGAACATAAAAGAGAATCGAGTCCTTACACAGGTCATACGAAGCTTCGAGGTCTTGCGATACTAGTATTCACTGACGACGACTCGATGAAAGAATGACTCATACAGTCGTCCAACTGTCACGACTCACAAAACCCTACTGTCCATATTGTCATAACCTAACAGCCCCACTACTACCGCGTCAGTAGAGCCACATAACTCACATATCAGGGTATCTCACAAGTCATTGCTCTGATACCATCTTCTGTAACGCCCCCAAATCCTCCACCAGGCGAACACGACTAAAATACATCAAATTAACCAACAAGGGAAATCACCGTCCCTACTATGATATCCGACGCAATATTCCGATAAGAAATTTCAGCGACAACGATGGGCCTACATGGCCAAAAATAAAAATACAACAACATCCACGAGCCTTGCTCGGATAATACATAATGACAACGACTGACAAACTGGAGAAGACTCCAAACTGACTGACCAACATGAACCGAACAACTCGGGACTAGTATCGCTCGGATGCCTCGTCGCCATCGTCATGCCCCTATATCTCAACTCTCTCCTCGCAAGCACCTGAAACATGAAAACATGTTCCGCCCCCACGGGGTCAGTCATCCAGATATTGAACATCAAATATATGTATAACATGATATGCATCCAAAGGCAGAATGAACGGTACAATAATAATAATACGAGATGCTCACAACCCAAGATAAGAATCGAGCATTCGTGAAATACTATGCCCACGGCATACGATTAATACCTGCTGAACAGGTTAGAACATAGGTGCCCAACGGAGAATCATCGATATAGAACACCACAATGAATTACACGAAGATGAACCACACCAGAGCTGAATTAAATATGATCACGATGCCCGAAGGCTCCAACGAAAATACCAAGACATCACAAAGGCCTGAAAGCCCCTCAGCCGAAGCTGCCAAATATCATAATCACCTGAAAGTCACTCAGCCAAAGCTGTCAATCGTCACAATGGCTCGAAGCCAAAACATCCCGGAGCAGTATCACATGAGGGCCGAAGCCACGGCACGAAGCGGTATCACAATGAGGGCCGAAGCCACGACACGAAGCCGTATCACAATGAGGGCCGAAGCCACGGCACGAATCCGTATCACAATGAGGGCCGAAGCCACAGCACAAAGTCGTATCACAGTGAGGGCCGAAGCCACGGCACGAAGCCGTATCACAATGAGGGCATCCAATGGCTGTGACTTACTGAACTGTAGGAGTTGGGAAACCAACCGCGAAGGTTCAAGCCCCAAACTTACCCATCGAGCACTAGCCGAGACTAGCCTCCAAATACCATTAATCACAATCGGCAACAATCACAAAATTACCGAATTCACAAGAATGATAGTGTGGTGCCTTGAGTCGGCCAAGACGACAACAATAACTCACGGATGGGTACCGTCCTCGGAGGTCCCAATTCAAATACCTCGATTGCCTTCAGAACGGCTAATCGATAACAATGATATCACGGATGGGAAATGTCCTCGACAGTCCCAATTCAATACATCGATTACCTTAGAACGGTCAATCGATAACAATGACTCAACGGATGGGAAATGTCCGCGACATTCCCAATTCAATATCTCGATTACCTTAGAACGGTCAATCAATAACAATGATTCAACGGATGGGAAATGTCCTCACAGTCCCAATTCAATACCTCGATTACCTTAGAACGGTCAATCGATAACAACGATACAATTAACATAGACACCCCGGCGCTTTTAACTGACCACTGAAAACAGAGATGATAATCGAATACATCAATGCCTTCAATCGGCCAATACAACATCAATAGCAAAACACCAACATCAATAACAATGATCACAACAATGTCTTAGATCGACATCAATAATACCAACAACAATCGATACATCGATACCGCAAACCGGCTATCGACAATAACATTAACAACAAGTATCTCAATGCCTTGAACCGGCCATTACCGAATAACAATAACTTTTTGCATAATTGCCGAAGGGTCTTATATCGAACAATTCCCTGATATCAACAAAATCATGGAGAGACTATGTCTCGAAATGATACACACATTTATACACATACATGATAATATTAATCTCATTGACTAGTGCAGGTATAAAACTTGCCTCAAACCCAAAGCGATGAAATCCTCCAACGAACGACGAATGGCGTCCTCCGATAATCACAAGCACTCGAACAACCTTGAGTAACATAATTACCAACAATTCGCTTAATATACATATCCACATATAATCATAATCAACTCAAAAGGTCGATACAACCCTACCCAACTCATTGGGGCAATTTCACAAACACGTTGTAAATAATCTCCAATTGTTTACAACTAATCTCGATTATATCAATACCAAGCCTCCAATGAATGATTCAATCCAATAATACCTCTTCAATACAATCAATACACCCATAGGAATACACAATTTGAGATTACGACACCATCTAATCGAAAGCTCCAATTCCAAAATCAACATTCAAAGTGTTCTTGAATAATCCCCCAACAATCCAATGATAAATCATAGAAACTCATAACCATATGTATATCCCTTCACATATCATGCTTACAACATCCAAAACATCATACTCCATCTCAAAATTGAAATCTAAGATTTTGAAGAAATTACCTTTGAAGATCCAAACCCTTCAATCCATCGAAACTCGAGTTAATCGACTTTCCAAACTCCACAATCGAAGATAGGTGATTAGAACACGAATACATAAGTGTTTTGATGATGAAAAATCTCTCCCAAGACTCTCCCTCTCGGCCAAAAGTGGAGAAATGAAGAAATGAGGCTGAAAACCCGTCCCGCTCGTTATATACTGCACAGAGTTACGGTCGTAACTCTGCCACCTTACGGCCGTAACAATCCAAGGTCAACGACCTTACGGCCGTAACCTCCTATACTTACGGGCGTAACTACACTTCGTCGAAAAACCATACCGACCAGACTTCTCGACTTACGGCCGTAACAAAGACTCCCTTACGGCTGTAAGTAGCCTTCGTCGAGACACTCCAGCACCCACTGATCATCACTTACGGCCGTATCCTGAAAACTTACGGCCGTAAGTTGTCTTCGGCAAAAATGACACTGAACCAACGAACGCATGTTACGGCCGTAATGCAAGATAGGTTACGGCCGTAACTCTCAGCTGGAGAAAAGAAAAATGCGAAAACTCCGCCTTCTCGCTACGAATGATGAATGATCCGACATACATAGCTTGCATGAGTATGATTAAGTGCAATAACACGTAATAAAATGATACTTCCAACACAAGGCTACCAATCACCATGATTATGATAATACTCTCGTCTCGATTCCCAAACAGGGTTGAACGACGAATGATAACTGATACACAGCTCAAAGATACGCCAAACTATGAACACAAATGAATGAACATGAATGATGAATGATTATTAAGGAGTGAAAAATTACTAAGTGACAATTATCGAATGATAATAAATGAATTCACAACCGGGTATTACATTTCCCTTTGATATTCAGCATTTTCTGCTGTTGCTGATTATAAAAGAACTTCGGTGCGATATGTTTTGTATTGTCACCCTTAATGAAACCTAACTTCATCTGCTCAATGCATGCCGCATTGTCCTCAAAGATGCAAGTAGGGGTTGATGTAGTGGGCTCTAATCCACAAGTTCCTCGTATATGGTCTATGACTGACCGAATCCAAATGCACTCCCTTACGGATTCATGCAATGCAATTATCTCTGCATGGTTCGAGGAAGTAGCAACCAGGGTCTGCTTGGTAGATCTCCAAGATATCGCCATATTCCCAATGGTGAACACATAACCAGTTTGGGAACGTCCTTTATGCGGGTCAGAGAGATAACCGGCATCAGCAAATCCAACTAACATATTGTTAGGATTCTCTGCATGGGGGGTAAGCTTGCTTGCACTAGCACTTCTGGTAGTCAGGTTGCCATGCTTAGCTACAATATCAAAGGAAGATCGACGGTCGGTATGCATCGTCTTAACCTCAACAATTCCTTTCGGAATATCGCTCTCTCTTGCGTAGGGAAAGAACAATCCAAGATCACTAGAGCCTTTCAAGTATCGAAAGATGTGTTTTGCTCCATTCCAATGCCTTATCGTGGAAACGGAGCTAAATATCGCTAACAGATTTACAGTGAATGCGATGTCTAGGCGAGTAGATTGAGCCAGATACAACAATGCACCGATTGTGCTAAGGTGCGGTGTTTCTACTCCAAGGACCTCTTTATCCTCCTCTTTAGGACGATACGGATCCTTGTTCATTTCCAGACTTCGACCAACCATGGGGGTAGCAAGAGGATGTGCCTTGTCCATACTAAATCGCCTGAGCATTTTCTGGACATAGGCAGATTGATGAATGAGTATACCATCATCTCGATGTTCTAGATCTAAGCCCAAGCAGAATCGAGTCCTCCCCAGGTCTTTCATCTCGAATTTGGATTTAAGGTAGCGGGATTGACCTCATCTATGGTACCGATAACATTCATGTCATCTACATAGACGGCTACAATCACGAATCATGTATCTGTTCTTTTCATAAAAATGCATGGGCAGATATCACTGTTCTCGTATCCCTTCCCAATCAAGTACTCACATAGGCGATTGTACCACATCCTTCCGGATTGTTTCAACCCATACAGTGAACGACGCAGTTTCACAGCGTAAGCACTCCGTAGCTTAGAGCTACTTGATTTGGGCAATAAAATCCCTTCGGGGACTTTCATATAAATATCCGTATCTGGATCCTCATAAAGATACGTTGTAACCACATCCATAAGCTGCATATTCAGTTTTTCGGACACTACCAAACTGACTAAGTAGCGGAAAGTGATGATGTCCATAACGGGAGAATATGTCTCCTCGTAATCAATGCCAGGGCGCTGCGAGAAGCCTTGGGCAACTAGTCTCGCTTTGTAACACATGACCTCATTCTTATCATTGTGTTTACGAACAAAGACCTACTTACGTCCAACTGGTTTAACGCCCACGGGTACTGGCTCGATACGGCCAAATACCTCACATTTAGCCATTGAGTCTAGTACAGCTTGCATTGCATCTTTCCATTTCGGCCAATCGACTCGTCGTTGACATTCAGCAACCGAGCGCGGCTCAGCATCGCCGTCTTCAATAATTTCTTGAGCGATGGAGTAGGGAAAAGCATCATCGACTAGCGTGGATGACCTATATAATAGTACTTATTCACTCGTATATTGCATCGAGATTTCTTTATTCTCTGACATCAACAAAGTTTCCGACGCGTCCGTCGATTGTTCCATTGTTGATTCGAGGACATATACGTAGTCAGAGATAATCTCGTGTGACGGAGTCACTGTTTCGATAATGAGAGGATTTTGTGCCTCCATTCCTCTTCTCTTCGAGGTTCGGTATCCTTTCTACCCACTAGCCTCCCCCTCTTTCGAGCAGGGATAAGAGCATCCGAAGCAGCCGTCCCACCACTAAGGTCGATGCCGGGGGCATCATTCCTTTGAGAGGCTGAACCTTGCCCTATAACTCGGACTTCTAACCTTGCAGGAACATTCGCAGCGGGAATGGTAGATCTTGTCACTTTCGCAGTATCAGTAAAGCTATCGGGCATCGAATCCGCAACTTTTTGAAGACTGACAATACGTTGCACTTCCAGCTCGGATTGAGCCATGTGGGGATCTTGATGAGGCAAAGAGGGAGCACACCAGATAATTTCCTGGCGTTCAACTGGAATCGTTCGATTCCCTTTCCCCCTAACGACGGGAAGTCTGTCTCATCAAAGTGACAGTCTGCAAATCTTGCAGTAAACAGATCTCCTGTCAAAGGTTCCAAATAGCGGATAATTTTAGGCGATTCATAGCCAACGTATATACCTAATCGTCTTTGCGGACCCATTTTAGTACGCTGTAGACGCGTAATTGGCACATAGACTGCACAACCAAAAATGCGTAAGTGTGAAATATCAGGCTCATATCCAGTTACCAACTGGTATGCACTAAACGATTAATTGGCAGTGGGTCAAAAGCGAATAAGTATAGCCGCATGCAAAAGTACATAACCCCAGGCAGAAATTGGTAAGTTGGTGCGCAATACCAATGCTCGGGCAATAAGCTGTAACCGCTTAATCATAGCCTCAGCAAGGCCATTATGCGAATGAATATGGGGGACGGGATGTTCAACTTCAATCCCAATCGACATGCAATAGTCGTCAAAGTAATTTGATGTAAAGTCACCAACGTTGTCCAGTCTTAATGACGAGATTGGAAAGTCGGGGTGGTTAGCCCGTAACTTGATGATTTGTGCTAGGAGTTTAGCAAATGCAGCATTTCTTATGGATAGCAGAGCGAAGTGTGACCATCGCGTCGATGCATCAACCAGAACCATAAAGTATCTGAATGGTCCGCACTCTGGTTGAATAGGTCCACAAATGTCCCCTTGAATTCTTTGTAAGAAGCGAATATTTTGTGTTGAGTCTTTAGCAAAGGACGGAGAAGGTATCAACTTTGCTAGTGAACAGGCTTTACAAAACGATTTATGGGTATTGGAAATTGCCACGGAAGCCTTGGGATTTATGAAAGATGCACCGTCAACCTTATCAGGGCGTGCGATCTTTAATCCTGGTGATACGGTATCAGACTCACTCACATCAATGCCGATATAGAGTGGTGCTTCCAATCATTTTCTGGACTTGAAAAACGGATGACCGTGTGAGTTTTTCAAAATGCAAATCATCATATCGTGTCTAGGGTGACCGAGTCGGTCATGCCATAGTTGGTATGCTTCGGAATCACAAAGTTCGTGACTCACATCGTAGGATTCAATAACCCTTATTGTAGTATGGTATAAACCACTACTTAGACTCATAAGTTTCTCGAGAACGCGGCGTCTTCCGCATTCTGCCAGAGTAACACACAAAAATTCTATTCCATTCTCACAGTGTGTATCAAGGTGATAACCGTTGGCACGGATGTCCCTAAAACTTAGCAAGGTTCGGTTTGCTCTTGGGGCATAGAGAACATTTGTGACATTAATATGCATACCATTAGGTAGCAAGAAATGAGCAGGTCCCCTCTCTTGAATTACTTGGGAGGAACCAATCATTGTTGTCACTGAGGATATATATGGCACAATATCCTTAAATAATTGCCTATTCCGAAGAATATTGTGGGTTGTTCCATTATCAGCAAGGCACTCAATTTCGCCACGATACATCTACAATAAGACATGAAAGTCGATTAGTCTTGTGATGAAACAAATAGCGAGAACTCATTAACTTCGAGTTTGGGTAAATTCGACCAAGTTGGTTAGGATCAAAGTTTAGCACAATCGCTGGAAATAATTTCCGCGTAGCTTGACCTTTGTTCACTAAAATAGCAATAACAACTTCGTTAAAAAGTCTATGTACGAACGGTCAATTGTTCTGGAAACTAGACTTCCGTATCTTCTTTCCATAGGTCGTGCACTTTCTGGATCATTAAACTTAGATCGCAATGCTCGTTTCAAGTTGCTATTTTGGTATTTCCCTATTGTTGAGTGATAGAGCAAGGTTGAAACCTTTTTCAAAGGCATTATTGTTGATACAATACTATGGCAATGATGGCCATAGGAGCGTTTAAACATTTCAAAATGCATCGGGGTGTTCTATTTATATCTCGATTAATGATCCTTTCGGTAACTCCAACTTGGTAGACTTGCAGAGAAAGTAGGAATGTCGGTACAGCTAAGGCTGTTTAAAAGCCACTGATTCCGTTTGAACTTTAAAAGCATAAACAAATACCAAGGAGGATGCGCCTAGTCTTGATCAAAAGTTTGGATGAAATCCACCAATGTATCAAATTAACCAAGCAATTCTTTATAGAGCAATTATTTTGTAATAAACCAAACATGCTTTTGAAGGGAAAAATAAAATTCGTTTTTGCACAATCACAGCAATTAAAGAATTTTATTCATCATGGCCAACTTTATTACATTCATATAAAATCCAAAGTAGTTCTCTAAAGAAAACTAGAAACAAGACAAAACATAACCAAAGCGTAAAATTAGTCAAACTACAACGATCTAGACAAAGTCAGCAACATCCAAATGTTGGTCTTTGTCCGCAATGGTGAGAGGAGGGATCTTAATATGGTTCACCTCCGTATTCTAATTATCTTTGACTCTTGAGTCAAGTACTGTTTATAGTGCTTGTAGTAGGCTTGTATGTTCTTTGGCGCCTTGCAATTGCGGTAAGTATGCTTCTTTGAGCATCAAGTATAGAAATTCCGGCCTTCCTTTGGAGTGGGTCCAATACCGGCGGCAGGAGGCGGTCCACGTGGTTGGGCTCCAGTAGGACCCGTGGTCGAGCCACCTTGCCTCTTCCACACATTGGAACGATGACCTCATCTTTTCCCTCGCTTGCTCGATGTTGGTCCCCAGAATGATGAAGATTGTCCTCACTGTACCAACACGAGTCTTTTCTAGCGCGTTTTGTCCTCACTCACGCGCACCTGGGAAACTTCCCAGGGGGTCACCCATCCCATAACTACTCCAGGCCAAGCACGCTTAACTTTGGAGTTTCTATGAGATGGCTACCAGAAAAGAAGATGCATCTTGTTGGTATGAGTAGTCCAAATCAATTCATTTAACCACTTTCTAGTGCAAGATTTCACAGGTCGAATTGCAAGCCGCGCCTCGCGCATTTTTTAAGCCCATGCAGGCAGGATGCTGGACCGAATCCCAACAATCCCCCTCCCAATACCTGCCAGCATCTCAGCCCCATAGTCTGGAAACCTCCGCGAACTAGATTTGATCGCACAGCCCTCTAGCGGCTGGATTCATTCACACAGTCCTCCAACACTTGACATCAGCATCTGTTTCAGCTCCGTTTACTTCCGTTGCGCCGAGATCTCGGTTCGGCCAAGATACTAGATTTGATCACATAGCCCTCCAGCACCTGACAACCTCCACCGCGCCAACATCTTAGTTCCGGCCAACTGCCAACATTTGCTGCATGCCCGCCTCTCAGTTCCAACACTCTGGCAGCCTCCACTGTAGGATACTCCGAGGGAATCCGCACCCGTGACCTGCTCCGATACCAATTGTTGGTCCCCAGAATGATGAAGACTGTCCTCATTGTACCAACACGAGTCTTTTCTAGCGCGCTTTGTCCTCACTCACGCGCACCTGGGAAACTTCCCAGGGGGTCACCCATCCCATAACTACTCCAGGCCAAGCACGCTTAACTTTGGAGTTTCTATGAGATGGCTACCAGAAAAGAAGATGCATCTTGTTGGTATGAGTAGTCCAAATCAATTCATTTAACCACTTTCTAGTGCAAGATTTCACATGTCGAATTGCAAGCCGCGCCTCGCGCATTTTTTAAGCCCATGCAGGCAGGATGCTGGACCGAATCTCAACACTCGAGTCATGCACCTGTGGTGCTTGCAAAAACTGAGTAGCTTTACCTTTTCTATTTTGTCGTGGTGCCTCCCTGTGGGTAGCCTAATTCACTTCCGGAATCGGCTTCGTACCAGCTGAGGGCGCATTGCTGTTGAGAATGATCTCATGATCCCTTTCTTTTTTCGCGAGATGGGAGATAAAGTAACTAAAATTTTTAATTCTCCCTTCCTTATAGGAAACGCGCAGCTGATGAGCAATCACACTTGCTCCCACGGGAAACGTGTTAAGAGTCTTCTCGATCAAGTCTTGATCAGACTTCTTGACACCAAAAAACCAAGATCAGCACGAAGATCGAGGATGGCTTGGTTATAGGCCTCCACATTCGCATAATCCAAAAACCGGATTTGCTCCCACTAAAGTTGCAATTCGGGGAAGCGCTGATCATGCACATTATTAAACCGTTGTTCGAGTATATCCCATAGTTCTTTGGGGGTTTGCAAATTCATGTAACACTTTTTGAACAATGAATTTATATGTCTACGCAAGTACATCAGTGCATTAGCCTTGGTTTCCTCGCTCGGTTCTTGAGCGGTAGGCTCATTTGAGGGAAAGATGGTGGTGGTAAATCTCTTACCGACGAACACCAAGCGAACGTCTGAGACCCATCTATGATACTCCTTACCAGCATGGTCAAGGATGTCGAACTCCAGGTGAACATTGGAGCTTTGTGCCATCTACAAGATATAAACAAGAGGAAGTTGGTCTTGTTGGTTTTTTAGTGACAATGTAAACGATCACAATCGATGCTTTTAAAAGCATGTAACATAACCGTTACTCGATGTACTTCCCTTGATTGTTGTTTAGTAAAGTCGACAAAACCGGCGATATCAAATCGCACCCAGATACGTGGTGTGTGGAACAACCACAAGTATCGACTTTCAACAATTCCGTGACTCCCCCAGGACCGTCACACAGTTTTATTCGACACGAAGAGATACCGACTTCTCTCGCGGTCTCATTCACCTCAAAGTAGCGTGGGAGATAAAGAACCCAATAACCCATGTCCCAAAAAAAAAATTCCCAAAACAGAGAATTGAATAAGGACAAGTTCAGATAATTACCTCGAGTATAAAATTAGGCACGTGATATGGATGAATTTGTGGTGTGCTTCGATCTACCGATTGGTACTCAATGCGACGATGTGAAACCAGGGGCGTAATTTTGGCGGTTTCAGAAAATAAATTAAGTCGGTGTTCGGGTTTTTGGTCCGAGATTCTGAACCGGGTCGGACTGGCTGGGCTGGATCGGGTCGTGGCTTTCGGCAGCGGACGACTGGGCTGGAGCTGGTCGGATCGCGGCTGGGCTGGATCGGCAGGCACCGGATGACTGGGCTGGAGCTGGTCGGATCGCGGCTAGGCTGGATCGGCAGGCACCGGACGGAATCTGGTCGGCACAGGCGAGTTGCGGTCGTGGCTGGACTAGATCGGCAGGTACCGGACGGGATCGACAGGCACCGGCGAGTTGCGGTCGAGGCTAGGCTGGATCGACAGGTACTGGGCGGAATCGGCAGGTACTGGATGGAATCGGCAGGTACCGGACGGAATCGGCAGGTACCGGACGGGATCTGATCGTGGCTGGACTGGATTGACAGGTACCGGACGGAATCGGCAGGTACCGAACGGGATCTGGTCGTGGTTGGACTGGATTGACAGGTACCGGATGGAATCGGCAGGTACCGGACGAAATCTGGTCGTGGATGGACTGGATTGACAAGTACCGGATGGTGATCGGATGTGGTCGATCTAGGTCGATCGGTGTTCCGACAGAGATTGGCTATGATCGGATGTGGTCGATCTGGGTTGATCGGCGTTCCGACGGGGATCGGCTGTGATCGGCGGTGGTCGGATGTGGTCGATCTGGGTCGATCGGTGTTCCTACGGGGATCAGCTGTGATCGGCGGTGGTCGGATGTGGTCGATCTGGGTCGATCGGATGTGATCGGCGGTGATTGGCGGTGGTCCGGCGGTGATCGGCTGTGATCGGGCTGAGTAGATCTGAGGTCCGGTAGAGTTCCGGCAGGGATCGGCTATGATCGGCGGTGGTTGGCTAGGGTTAAGGGCCGATTTTTTTTTCGAGCTACGTGCTGATAACGTGTTTCAGAAGAAAGTAAAAGACTGTAAATACGAGTCAAACAATTGTATTCATAACACTGATAGAGGGGCCTTTATATAGTCATTACAATGAGAGTCCATCCATACATAGGATTCCTAGATAAGGTAAGACATCTAATAGGATCCTACTACCTCTAGAAGGATCTAGAACCTTCCATCTTTGGATCCCCCTACAACCAGTATTAGGTAAGACACCAATAAGAGAAGGATATCCCGGAACATAAACACCCCTTTAGAATATTAATTAAATTATATTAAAAAGACAATTAATTTTCTAAAAAAAATTCACAGATCTCCGCCGAAACTTCACCAACTAATTTTTCCGACAAGGCCGCCGCGGGTACCCGACAGACCTCCGGTGGCTGGCTAGTTTTTTCTTTCTTTTTTTAGTTATTATTGGCGGGCCACAGCCGGCGGCCCTCCGACGATCAGCCAACAGTTTTCTTTTTTCTTTTTTACGCCAGGCCGACGGTCTGCATTTCGGAGGGCCATCGCCGGATGTCGGCGGACCTCCGACGCTCGACCAACTTTTTTTCTTTTATTTTCTATTTTTTTTAACGCCAGGCACCCAACCTGCTTTCCGGCAGGTCCACCGCCGGTCACCGACAGACCTCCGACGACCGACTAGATTGTTTTTTTTTTAATTTTTTAAATGACAGACGTCTCACCGACTAACCTTTTTGTTCTTTTCTAAACGTCAGGCCGTCGGTCTGCTTTTTAATGGCCCACTGTCGAAGGTAGGTGGACCTCCAACGGCCGACCAACTTTTTATTTTTATTATTTTTTTGCGTCAGACCGTCGTCCTGCTTTCTGGCGGGCCAACACCGACGACCTCCGACAACTGCCATTTTTTTTTGTCCGTGATACATTCAGAAGTTAACATCTTATAACAATAACTAAGAAACTGGTAATTTAACTAATGAAAAATATTATATTATTAAGAATTTTATAGTTTCTTAGCGTGAAAATAATAAAATAATCATGAAAATCAAATTAGTCGTGAACAAACTAAATATGCAATAAATTAAAAATTATACCTATATCTATAATATAAAAGATAACAACGTTTTTTTGGCGGTCGTCATAGTCTGCACTGAAAAAGACGATGTACCCCACCCATCTTATTTCCTTTCTTTTGCGATAAGGATAATATCAAATATCAACAACAATGAATTTAAAAATACTCTTAGAATATTAAATTAAATTAAATTAAATTAAAAGGACAATTAATTTTTAAAAAAAATATTTTTTGCGGGGATCCCCAATCGACTTTCGGCCCACCAGTTTTTTCCAGCAAAACACCGCTGGCGGACCTCCGGCGGTAGGCTAGTTCTTTTTTTTTTCGCTAGGTCAGCGAGCTTGCTTTCCGGCGGGCCATCGGCGGCCGACCAATTTTTTTATTATTTTTTTACGTCAGGCCGCTGGCCTGCTTTCCGGCGGGACACCGTCGTCGGCTGGTCAATTTTTTTTTTTACGCCAGGCCGCCGACCTGCTTTTCGGCGGCCCACGACCAACGACCAGCCTTTTTTCTTCGCTAGGCCGCCAACCAGCTTTCCAGCGGGCCACCGCCGACGGCCGGTCTTTTTTCTTCGCTAGGCCACCGACCAGTGATAGAACGAAAATAGTATGCTAAAATCATTGTTAATTATAAGGTTTTAATGAATTTTATGTTGGCACACTTGGTTATTTTCCATATATTTATATTTTGGATGCAATTTACTTCACTTGGCAATTTGTTGTTTAATTTAGGTGTTTGATGGAGTTTTTAAGCTTAAGGAATAATTTGGATCATCAAACGGACCAAGCCAAGGTGATTTGGGCTTAAATAAAGAAAATGCCGCGCGACACTGGGTGTCCCAGTGTCAGTCCTGTTACGAAAATAATCTTACTTGGGGCCCAAGAAACGACTCAAAAATCGCCAAATTAGTTCCACAAGGCAGTAAATCGGTCCATATGCTGGAAAAAGGAATTGGAATAGATTTGGGAAGAAAGACTCCAAGGAAAATAAAACTCAAGAAGGAAGGAGTCCTAATTAAAGAAGGAAACTAGGAGATAAGGGATAATTATAAAAGGGAGGAGGGCTGGAATAAAAAGACAGCTTGGAACAGCAAATTCACGGCTGAAGGAGAAGAATTCACGGCTGGAGCAGAAGAAAATACAAGGGACGACCGAACCGATTTTTCACCGGAGCAACCGAGCCGATTCCGACGTGCGAAGAAGAAGACTATACCGTTTGAATTTCTTTCTTCTCATGTCTTTTATTAATTTGCTGTTTTCTAAAGCCAACATGTCTGCCTAATTTTCTATTCTAGTTCTTAGTGAAGTTTGAAACCGTATTCGAATTATTCATGTTTTAATCCCGTAGCGTATTCTCAACTCGAATTCTCTTGAATTACTTTTGTGTTATTGAATTCACGACTATGCCATTTAATTTCTTGATTTGGTTTGGCCACTAGATTAGGAGTTTGATGTCTTAGGCTAGAAATTGAGTTGTAGTCCGTAATTGTTGCAATTTTAATTTCACAAGTAGCAAACAATTGATTTTTCCCAATTGAGTAACACAAATTCGAGATCCCTTAAGTCGAGCTTATGGATTTAATATCTTGCCTATTCCATTATTTTGGTTTTTAATGCATCTAGCGAGCGAGATTTGGAGAGCTTGTTTTGAATCCACCGCATAGATAGGTTCGATTAAAGAGCTTGTTTTAATTGAATAAACTTAAGAAATAATTGGGGTCAACAGAGCTTGTTGTTGGCTTCGGAATAGGAGTTCATGAGATTATAGAACAGATAAGCGCTGCATTGAAACTTGAATTCATTCGAAACGGTGGATAACGGAGCTAAGGACTAGATTATTCCTTTAATTGATATTTTCGATTTTATTTCCTTTGTTTATTTTAATTTAAATTATTTTACGCAATTTATTTTAGTTAAGGTCAGAAATCGAACCCCCCCTTCTCGTTTTTATTTGCTAAAAGTATTTAATCCTTCATTAGTTTAATTGATTTACCGTTCTCCGTGGGATCGACCCTTACTTGCCGATACTACTGGTTAGTAGAAGTAAGCCGAGAAAAAATAAAAATAACTAATTTTGACGCGTCACGACAGCGCGGTCAAAATTTTGGTGCCGTTGTCGGGGAGCGGTGTTAAATTAATTTTACTTATTTTAGGTTAAAAACTTTCTGCAATTTCGACACTGGGTGACCCAGTGTCAGTTCTGGAATTTTTTTTTTATAACTGTCAGTTGTGCACTAATCCGTTTGTTTTAGTTTCGCATGAATACAAGGTCACGTGGAGATAAGAATTTACAATATTTTCCAGAAATCACCAAGCGAGATCGTGTTTTCAGGCAGAAAGCAAAAGAAGCCAAAGAAGCACTCGGGCACTTACCATTTTCCCTCGAAACATCACCGAGTGAGTCGTAGGACGAAATTGGAGTCATGGCAAATAACGCTGAAAAGACGCTGAAGCAATTAGCCAACCCATAGCTGCCTCAACAACCACTGTGCATCACGATCCCGGCTATTGACAACAACAACACCTTTGAACTGAAGTCGGGATTGATTCACTTGCTACCTGCATTTCATGGTCTATCAGGAGAGGATCCGCACAAACATCTCAAGGAATTCCATGTCGTTTGTTCAAGCATGAAACCGAACGGTGTCACCGAAGAACAAATCAAGCTTAGAGCCTTCCCATTCTCATTAAAAGATTCGGCTAAGGATTGGTTATTTTATTTACCGTCGGCCACCATCACCACGTGGAACGAAATGGAGATCTTATTTCTACAAAAGTATTTTCCGGCCTCTCGAGCAGCCAACCTAAGGAAAGAGATATGTGGTGCAAGGCAAATGACCGGCGAAACGTTGCATGAATATTGGGAACGATTCAAACAGTTGGTATCTCGATGCCCGCAACATCAAATTAGCGAGCAACTCCTGATTCAGTATTTTTACGAAGGACTTAATCCGATGGAGCGAAACATGATAGATGCAGCAAGTGGAGGAGCTCTAGTTGACAAAACTCCCACGGCCGCAAGGGCTCTAATATCAAACATGGCGGCTAATTCACAACAATTTGGATGCCGCGACGCACCGATCAGGATGGTGAAGGAGATGCATGACTCGTCCCTTGAGGAAAAATTGAATGAGCTAACTACTTTTGTTAGAAAACTTGCTGTAGGTAATAGCACGCCAGTCGCACCCTGTCGTATTTGCAAAACCACGGAGCATACAATGGACAATTGTCGGATTTTGCTTGATGAAATCGAGGTGCACGCCTATGCAGTCGGAACCGAAAATTCTTATGGGAGGAAGAACGATCCGTACTCAAATACATATAACCCAGGATGGAGGGATCACCCTAACTTTCGATGGAAAAACCAGCAAGAGGCGCCTCCACAAAATAGGGGACAATTCTACAAGCAGCCCACCGAAAATCCGACACCATCCTTGGAGAAGATGATGAAGACCCTTATGGAAAACACTATGCAGCTGCAACAGGGCATGAATCAGTTCCAGCATGACACTAAATCGAGTATCAAAATTCTCGAAAATCAAATGAGTCAACTAGCCACCACTGTGAGCCGCTTGGAGAACCAAAATAGTGGGAAATTGCCATCCCAACCTGAGCCGAACCTAAAGAACGTGAGTGCTGTAACTCTAAGGAGTGGGAAGCAGCTCAAGGAGCCTAAGAAGGCGGAGGAAGCTGAAAACGAGGAGAACAAATCCACTGGACAGATCAACACTGGGACACCTGCGTAATCGCACCAGGTAATCGCCGGACAAAGAAGGTAAATTCGTCCAAAACTGCTCCTTTTGAGACTAACGAGTTACCTTTTCCATCTAGGGTCAAAAAGGCAGCGATCGTGAATAAAGAAAAGCAAATCCTCGACGTATTCCGAAAGGTTGAGATCAATATTCCCTTACTCGACGCAGTTCAACAAATTCCAAAATACGCAAAGTTCCTTAAAGACTTATGCACCAGCAAACGGAGGCTAAAAGGGAACGAGAAGGTGGTGATGGGAGAAAATGTGTCCGCTGTATTCCAAAAGAAATTGCCACCAAAACGGGAAGATCCTGGTATGTTCGCTATTCCATGTCGAATTGGAAATACGAGTTTTGAACGAGCTATGCTAGATTTAGGAGCATCAATAAATTTTATGCCACGCTCTATATACACCTCCTTAAATCTAGGACCTCTTCGAGAAACAAGGATAATTATACAATTGGCGGATCGTAGCCTTGTGTATCCCGAAGGGGTAATTGAGGACGTTCTTGTCCAAGTCGATAAACTTGTATTTCCAGCCGACTTCTATGTTCTTTATATGCAAAACGAGCCATCAAATTCAACACCTATTTTGTTAGGAAGGCCATTTCTAAATACCGCCAATACCAAAATAGATGTTCGTGAGGGATCTCTCACGATGGAATTTGATGACCAAATCGTACGGTTTAATATTTATGATGCTATGAAATTTTCTGAGGAAGATTGCTCTCTTTTTGCATTAAGCGTGATTGACCCTCTTGTCGAGGAAGTGTTTGAGTTGCATTGCAGGGGTAGACTCGAAGTGGTTCTTACTAAAAACTTGGAAGATGATAAAGAAAATAGTTTTGCGGAGCTTCAAACAGAATTACAGCCAATATATGAGGAACTATATGGAAAAAGTGAACCAGAGTTAGCCTTCGATGAGCATCTCAAGGGAGGAAAGTTTTCAATAAACACTTCGAGAAAGTTTGGTGTGGTTCAGAAAGACGAGTCATCAGTCGTACATCTATTGAGGCCCATACCAAAACCTCCTTGGTGTGTTCACTAAAAAGGGAAGTTCTTCGTCGAGCCAACGACGTAAAAAAAAAAGACGCTTGTTGGGAGGCAACCCAATTTTTTTACTTCTTTTATTTTTTTTTAGTCCAATTTTCTTTTTACTATCTATTTTTTCTGTTAATTATATTTTAGGTAAGTGGTAATCTATTTCTTGCATTTCGTATTTTATTTCTACCTTTCTTTATTTTTTATGCTATCCCTTTTATTTTTTTTCTATTCTATTACTTCCTTTATTTTTATTTTTATTCCCTTCTTTCTCTCTTTTTCTTTTTCTCTCTCTTTGTTTCTCTCTTTTTCGGTATCTTCTTTTTACTCTGCAACCCCTAACTTCTCCATCTCTCTTTTCAGTCGACATCAGCCCCAAGCGCCGCCCGTTCGAGATCGCCGTCAAGATGTTGAAGCTAATGCGACGGAGGTGCACAAGAAACATGGGATGGAGGACCGAACCGAGCAGTTGGAAGCCCATCTCCCCTATTAGCCCGGTGATTCCTATTCTAGACTCTTTACTATCTTTTATTTTTCTTTTTCTCTTCCTTCCTTTCTTTAGAGTCGTGTGCTGAATTTTAAGTTTAGGGAAATTGGAGTCGGAATAATTAGTTGAATTTGGAAATTGTGATGAATTTAATTTTGCGTCCTTAGCTAAAATTGTGTGATTGAATCAAGTTCGTGTGTTGAAGATTTAAGTATGGCCTGACATAGGAGATGAATATGATTGACTAGTTTGATTTTAATTAGGGTGGTTCACTAGTCTTGATTTTGGATTTGGATAAAAGTGTGAGGGATTTATGGCACAAGCCCTTTTTATTCGTGAGTTTTGAGCCGTAGAGCAAAATATATATATACACATATATAAATAATTATATATATGCATGCTCACTATTTCTTCTTGTGGGGTCAAACCTGTTGTGTTCATGCTAGAACTTAATCAATTATACATGTCAAGACTATGTTAGTGTTCTCATGCAGTAAAGTGATAAAGGCAAATTAGGAATAACCCACTTGGCTTATATTTTCCCACCTCGACATAATCACCATTAGAAGCCCATTTGGACCTAAGCCTTATTCTTTGATCCAGCAAATTTTATTAGCCATTATCTAATTTTTGGTGAAAATTCATCTGTTTGAACCCTTGGTCAAGATTTGGTTGTGAATTAGGTGTATAACAAGTCGAGGGAAGGACGAGAAATTATCAAAAAGTGGGTGGTGAAGTGAAAAAAAAAAGTGCTGAAATTGAGATGAAAAAAATAAAGGCCGAAACCAAAAAAAAATAGCGGGGCGGCCGTAAAAATACCCCCCTCGAATGTTGTTAAGCCACTGACCTCAATTGATCTTTCGTGGCTATGCGATTACATGTGCCAAAAAGGGTGCTCAAGGAAAGGATGGTGCTTCATTGTTTGTAGGATTTGTTATGCACTTAACTTCATGATTAGTCTTGACCAACGAACCCTTTATTTATTCTTTTTATCCTGCCCCTACCTAAAGCCCCGTTACAACCATAAAAGCCCTTTTGATTATATGCATGAGTTCATCTAAGTAGTGAAGATTTGATTTTTGTGCGAGTATATGGTAAGGACACACCATGTTTTGACGTGAGTGATTGCTTAATAATCCCTATATCTACTTGAGCGAGAGTGACCCCTTGTGAGGCCATTGAATTTTCTCTCACTTGATGCCAATGAAGATGTTGAGATTGGTTGAGGTACTTTAATTTTCTTCTTACTTGTTCATGATTATTTATTCTCCCTTGAATATGGCTATCATCTTGGATTTTTCAATACATGCTTCTTGAAATTCTTTCACTCAAATTTTGCTTGAGGACAAGCATTGGTTTAAGTTTGGGGAGATTTGATAGAACGAAAATAGTATGCTAAAATCATTGTTAATTATAAGGTTTTAATGAATGTTATGTCGGCACACTTGGTTATTTTCCATATATTTATATTTTGGATATAATTTACTTCACTTGGCAATTTGTTATTTAATTTAGGTGTTTGATGGAGTTTTTAAGCTTAAGGAATAATTTGGATCATCAAACGGACCAAGCCAAGGTGATTTGGGCTTAAATAAAGAAAATGCCGCGCGACACTGGGTGTCCCAGTGTCAGTCCTGTTACGAAAATAATCTTACTTGGGGCCCAAGAAACGACTCAAAAATCGCCAAATTAGTTCCACAAGGCAGTAAATCGGTCCATATGCTGGAAAAAGGAATTGGAATAGATTTGGGAAGAAAGACTCCAAGGAAAATAAAACTCAAGAAGGAAGGAGTCCTAATTAAAGAAGGAAACTAGGAGATAAGGGATAATTATAAAAGGGAGGAGGGCTGGAATAAAAAGACAGCTTGGAACAAAGAAATTCACTACCAAGGAGAAGAATTCACGGCTGGAGCAGAAGAAAATACAAGGGACGACCGAACCGATTTTTCACCGGAGCAACCGAGCCGATTCCGACGTGCGAAGAAGAAGACTATACCGTTTGAATTTCTTTCTTCTCATGTCTTTTATTAATTTGCTGTTTTCGAAAGCCAACATGTCTGCCTAATTTTCTATTCTAGTTCTTAGTGAAGTTTGAAACAGTATTCGAATTATTCATGTTTTAATTCTGTAGCGTATTCGCAACTCGAATTCTCTTGAATTACTTTTGTGTTATTGAATTCACGACATTTAATTTCTTGATTTGGTTTGGCCACTAGATTAGGAGTTTGATGTCTTATGCTAGAAATTGAGTTGTAATCCGTAATTGTTGCAATTTCAATTTCACAAGTAGCAAACAATTGATTTTTCCCAATTGAGTAACACAAATTCGAGATCCCTTAAGTCGAGCTTATGAACTTAATATCTTGCCTATTCCATTATTTTGGTTTTTAATGCATCTAGCGAGCGAGATTTGGAGAGCTTGTTTTGAATCCACCGCATAGATAGGTTCGATTAAAGAGCTTGTTTTAATTGAATAAACTTAAGAAATAATTGGGGTCAACAGAGCTTGTTGTTGGCTTCGGAATAGGAGTTCATGAGATTATAGAAGAGATAAGCGCTGCATTGAAACTTGAATTCATTCGAAACGGTGGATAACGGAGCTAAGGACTAGATTATTCCTTTAATTGATATTTTCGGTTTTATTTCCTTTGTTTATTTTAATTTAAATTATTTTACGCAATTTATTTTAGTTAAGGTCAGAAATCGAACCCCCCCTTCTCGTTTTTATTTGCTAAAAGTATTTAATCCTTCATTAGTTTAATTGATTTACCGTTCTCCGTGGGATCGACCCTTACTTGCCGATACTACTGGTTAGTAGAAGTAAGCCGAGAAAAAATAAAAATAACTAATTTTGACGCGTCACGACAGCGCGGTCAAAATTTTGGCGCCGTTGCCGGGGAGCGGTGTTAAATTAATTTTACTTATTTTGGGTTAAAAACTTTCGCACTTCGACACCGGGTGACCCAAAGGTCGCCTGAATTTTTTTATAACTGTCAGTTGTGCACTAATCCGTTTGTTTTAGTTTTGCATGAATACAAGGTGACGTGGAGATAAGAATTTACAATATATTCCAGAAATCACCAAGCGAGATCGTGTTTTCAGGCAGAAAGCAAAAGAAGCCAAAGAAGCACTCAGGCACTTACCATTTTCCCTCGAAACATCACCGAGTGAGTCGGAGGACGAAATTGGAGTCATGGCAAATAATGCTGAAAAGACGCTGAAGCAATTAGCCAACCCATAGCTGCCTCAACAACCACTGTGCATCACGATCCCGGCTATTGACAACAACAACACCTTTGAACTGAAGTCGGGATTGATTCACTTGCTACCTGCATTTCATGGTCTATCAGGAGAGGATCCGCACAAACATCTCAAGGAATTCCATGTCGTTTGTTCAAGCATGAAGCCGAACGGTGTCACCGAAGAACAAATCAAGCTTAGAGCCTTCCCATTCTCATTAAAAGATTCGGCTAAGGATTGGTTATTTTATTTACCGTCGGCCACCATCACCACGTGGAACGAGATGGAGATCTTATTTCTACAAAAGTATTTTCCGGCCTCTCGAGCAGCCAACCTAAGGAAAGAGATATGTGGTGCAAGGCAAATGACCGGCGAAACGTTGCATGAATATTGGGAACGATTCAAACAGTTGGAATCTCGATGCCCGCAACATCAAATTAGCGAGCAACTCCTGATTCAGTATTTTTACGAAGGACTTAATCCGATGGAGCGAAACATGATAGATGCAGCAAGTGGAGGAGCTCTAGTTGACAAAACTCCCACGGCCGCAAGGGCTCTAATATCAAACATGGCGGCTAATTCACAACAATTTGGATGCCGCGACGCACCGATCAGGATGGTGAATGAGATGCATGACTCGTCCCTTGAGGAAAAATTGAATGAGCTAACTACTTTTGTTAGAAAACTTGTTGTAGGTAATAGCACGCCAGTCGCACCCTGTCGTATTTGCAAAACCACGGAGCATACAATGGACAATTGTCGGATTTTGCTTGATGAAATCGAGGTGCACGCCTATGCAGTCGGAACCGAAAATTCTTATGGGAGGAAGAACGATCCGTACTCAAATACATATAACCCAGGATGGAGGGATCACCCTAACTTTCGATGGAAAAACCAGCAAGAGGCGCCTCCACAAAATAGGGGACAATTCTACAAGCAGCCCACCGAAAATCCGACACCATCCTTGGAGAAGATGATGAAGACCCTTATGGAAAACACTATGCACCGCAACAGTGGCATGAATCGGGCCTAAAGATGACACTAAATCGAGTATCAAAATTCTCGAAAATCAAATGAGTCAACTAGCCACCACTGTGAGCCGCTTGGAGAACCAAAATAGTGGGAAATTGCCATCCCAACCTGAGCCGAACCTAAGGAACGTGAGTGGTGTAACTCTAAGGAGTGGGAAGCAGCTCAAGGAGCCTAAGAAGGCGGAGGAAGCTGAAAACGAGGAGAACAAATCCATCGGGATCAACAACACTGGGACACCGTGCGAATCACACTCAAAGGCGTAATCACGGACAAAGAAGGTAAATTCGTCCAAAACTGCTCCTTTTGAGACTAACGAGTTACCTTTTCCATCTAGGGTCAAAAAGGCAGCGATCGTGAATAAAGAAAAGCAAATCCTCGACGTATTCCGAAAGGTTGAGATCAATATTCCCTTACTCGACGCAGTTCAACAAATTCCAAAATACGCAAAGTTCCTTAAAGACTTATGCACCAGCAAACGGAGGCTAAAAGGGAACGAGAAGGTGGTGATGGGAGAAAATGTGTCCGCTGTATTCCAAAAGAAATTGCCACCAAAACGGGAAGATCCTGGTATGTTCGCTATTCCATGTCGAATTGGAAATACGAGTTTTGAACGAGCTATGCTAGATTTAGGAGCATCAATAAATGTTATGCCACGCTCTATATACACCTCCTTAAATCTAGGACCTCTTCGAGAAACAAGGATAATTATACAATTGGCGGATCGTAGCCTTGTGTATCCCGAAGGGGTAATTGAGGACGTTCTTGTCCAAGTCGATAAACTTGTATTTCCAGCCGACTTCTATGTTCTTTATATGCAAAACGAGTCATCAAATTCAACACCTACTTTGTTAGGAAGGCCATTTCTAAATACCGCCAATACCAAAATAGATGTTCGTGAGGGATCTCTCACGATGGAATTTGATGACCAAATCGTACGGTTTAATATTTATGATGCTATGAAATTCCCTGAGGAAGATTGCTCTCTTTTTGCATTAAGCGTGATTGACCCTCTTGTCGAGGAAGTGTTTGAGTTGCATTGCAGGGGTAGACTCGAAGTGGTGCTTACTAAAAACTTGGAAGATGATAAAGAAAATAGTTTTGCGGAGCTTCAAACAGAATTACAGCCAATATATGAGGAACTATATGGAAAAAGTGAACCAGAGTTAGCCTTCAATGAGCATCTCAAGGGAGGAAAGTTTTCAATAAACACTTCGAGAAAGTTTGGTGTGGTTCAGAAAGACGAGTCATCAGTCGTACATCTATTGAGGCCCATACCAAAACCTCCTTGGTGTGTTCACTAAAAAGGGAAGTTCTTCGTCGAGCCAACGACGTAAAAAAAAGACGCTTGTTGGGAGGCAACCCAATTTTTTTACTTCTTTTATTTTTTTTTAGTCCAATTTTCTTTTTATTATCTATTTTTTTCTGCTAATTATATTTTAAGTAAGTGGTAATCTATTTCTTGCATTTCTTATTTTATTTCTACCTTTCTTTATTTTTTATGCTATCCCTTTTATTTTTTTTCTATTCTATTACTTCCCTTATTTTTATTTTTATTCCCTTCTTTCTCTCTTTTTCTTTTTCTCTCTCTTTGTTTCTCTCTTTTTCGGTATCTTCTTTTTACTCTGCAACCCCTAACTTCTCCATCTCTCTTTTCAGTCGACATCAGCCCCAAGCGCCGCCCGTTCGAGATCGCCGTCAAGATGTTGAAGCTAATGCGACGGAGGTGCACAAGAAACATGGGATGGAGGACCGAACCGAGCAGTTGGAAGCCCATCTCCCCTATTAGCCCGGTGATTCCTATTCTAGACTCTTTACTATCTTTTATTTTTCTTTTTCTCTTCCTTCCTTTCTTTAGAGTCGTGTGCTGAATTTTAAGTTTAGGGAAATTGGAGTCGGAATAATTAGTTGAATTTGGAAATTGTGATGAATTTAATTTTGCGTCCTTAGCTAAAATTGTGTGATTGAATCAAGTTCGTGTATTGAGGATTTAAGTATGGCCTGACATAGGAGATGAATATGATTGACTAGTTTGATTTTAATTAGGGTGGTTCACTAGTCTTGACTTTGGATTTGGATAAAAGTGTGAGGGATTTATGGCACAAGCCCTTTTTATTCGTGAGTTTTGAGCCGTAGAGCAAAATATATATATATATATATATATATATATATATATATATACACATATATAAATAATTATACATATACATGCTCACTATTTCTTCTTGTGGGGTCAAACCTGTTGTGTTCATGCTAGAACTTAATCAATTATACATGTCAAGACTATGTTAGTGTTCTCATGCAGTAAAGTGATAAAGGCAAATTAGGAATAACCCACTTGGCTTATATTTTCCCACCTCGACATAATCACCATTAGAAGCCCATTTGAACCTAAGCCTTATTCTTTGATCCAGCAAATTTTATGAGCCATTATCTAATTTTTGGTGAAAATTCATCCGTTTGAACCCTTGGTCAAGATTTGGTTGTGAATTAGGTGTATAAAAAGTCGAGGGAAGGACGAGAAATTATCAAAAAGTGGGTGGTGAAGTGAAAAAAAAAAGTGCTAAAATTGAGATGAAAAAAATAAAGGCCGAAACCAAAAAAAAAAAAAATAGCGGGGCGGCCGTAAAAATACCCCCCTCGAATGTTGTTAAGCCACTGACATCAATTGATCTTTCGTGGCTATGCGATTACATGTGCTAAAAAGGGTGCTCAAGGAAAGGATGGTGCTTCATTGTTTGTAGGATTTGTTATGCACTTAACTTCTTGATTAGTCTTGACCAACGAATCCTTTATTTATCCTTTTTATCCTGCCCCTACCTAAAGCCCCGTTACAACCATAAAAGCCCTTTTGATTATATGCATGAGTTCATCTAAGTAGTGGAGATTTGATTTTTGTGCGAGTATATGGTAAGGACACACCATGTTTTGACGTGAGTGATTGCTTAATAATCCCTATATCTACTTGAGCGAGAGTGACCCCTTGTGAGGCCATTGAATTTTCTCTCACTTGATGCCAATGAAGATGTTGAGATTGGTTGAGGTACTTTAATTTTCTTCTTACTTGTTCATGATTATTTATTCTCCCTTGAATATGGCTATCATCTTGGATTTTTCAATACATGCTTCTTGAAATTCTCACTCGAATTATGCTTGATAGAACGAAAATAGTATGCTAAAATCATTGTTAATTATAAGGTTTTAATGAATTTTATGTTGGCACACTTGGTTATTTTCCATATATTTATATTTTGGATGCAATTTACTTCACTTGGCAATTTGTTGTTTAATTTAGGTGTTTGATGGAGTTTTTAAGCTTAAGGAATAATTTGGATCATCAAACGGACCAAGCCAAGTTGATTTGGGCTTAAATAAAGAAAATGCCGCGCGACACTGGGTGGCCCGATGTCGGTACCGCCCGATGTCGATCTGTTACGAAAATAATCTTACTTGGGGCCCAAGAAACGACTCAAAAATCGCCAAATCAGTTCCACAAGGCAATAAATCGGTCCATATGCTGGAAAAAGGAATTGGAATAGATTTGGGAAGAAAGACTCCAAGGAAAATAAAACTCAAGAAGAAAGGAGTCCTAATTAAAGAAGGAAACTAGGAGATAAGGGATAATTATAAAAGGGAGGAGGGCTGGAATAAAAAGACAGCTTGGAACAGCAAATTCACGGCTGAAGGAGAAGAATTCACGGCTGGAGCAGAAGAAAATACAAGGGACGACCGAACCGATTTTTCACCGGAGCAACCGAGCCGATTCCGACGTGCGAAGAAGAAGACTATACCGTTTGAATTTCTTTCTTCTCATGTCTTTTATTAATTTGCTGTTTTCTAAAGCCAACATGTCTGCCTAATTTTCTATTCTAGTTCTTAGTGAAGTTTGAAACCGTATTCGAATTATTCATGTTTTAATCCCGTAGCGTATTCTCAACTCGAATTCTCTTTAATTACTTTTGTGTTATTGAATTCACGACTATGCCATTTAATTTCTTGATTTGGTTTGGCCAACTAGATTAGGAGTTTGATGTCTTATGCTAGAAATTGAGTTGTAATCCGTAATTGTTGCAATTTTAATTTCACAAGTAGCAAACAATTGATTTTTCCCAATTGAGTAACACAAATTCGAGATCCCTTAAGTCGAGCTTATGAACTTAATATCTTGCCTATTCCATTATTTTGGTTTTTAATGCATCTAGCGAGCGAGATTTGAAGAGCTTGTTTTGAATCCACCGCATAGATAGGTTCGATTAAAGAGCTTGTTTTAATTGAATAAACTTAAGAAATAATTGGGGTCAACAGAGCTTGTTGTTGGCTTCGAAATAGGAGTTCATGAGATTAGAGAAGAGATAAGCGCTGCATTGAAACTTGAATTCATTCGAAACGGTGGATAACGGAGCTAAGGACTAGATTATTCCTTTAATTGATATTTTCGATTTTATTTCCTTTGTTTATTTTAATTTAAATTATTTTACACAATTTATTTTAGTTAAGGTCAGAAATCGAACCCCCCTCTCATTTTTATTTGCTAAAAGTATTTAATCCTTCATTAGTTTAATTGATTTACCGTTCTCCGTGGGATCGACCCTTACTTGCCGATACTACTAGTTAGTAGAAGTAAGCCGAGAAAAAATAAAAATAACTAATTTTGACGCGTCACGACAGCGCGGTCAACCAGCTTTCTCGTGGGCCACCAACGCCGGCCAACCTATTCTTTTTCTTTTTTAACGCGAGTCCCACGGGCCTACCGGCAGTTCTTAATTATTTCTTTTTCCGTTTTTTTTTTACGGCAGGCTCATCGACCGTCGATAGAGTTTTGGGAATCAATATATTTTTCTTTTAGCAACTCATTATGGCATGAATCTCTAGTATCAAATAAATAACAGCATAGATATGAAATAAAGCACTTAAAAAATATATTGTAACAAAAAGTTACCCAAATAACATTTTGATTATCGGATTGAACATCATTAAAATAAGGATTATGTTGCTTGATATTATTATGATAATAAACAATAATACTTTTGCTGTTAGAACGATTATTATTCTCAGTGTTCTTGAGGTATTTTATTATTTAGGTAATAAGATGTTAAACCATGTGAATATATTCATTAAGATGGATTAATAATATTGGAATTCATATCTTTGGGCTATGGTATTCGAATTGGTGTTTTAATCGATTCTTGTTGAATTAAGGATATCTATCATGTTGATTTCGATATCTGTGTTGTGGAATTATTGACATAGTAGATTATAATTTCATTCAAGGTTGTTTGTGTGATTGTTGAGTCCGTTCGTTTATTCATTTTTTTGTTGGAGGACACTTTGTTCGTGGTCGAACATTCTCGTCTCTGATATCGAGGCAAGTTAATAATTTTTTGGTTATGAGGATAATGTATCTCTTGTATGTTGTACATATGACATATGTTGTATGCTTTGTGAAAGTTGATTCATATTAGGATGATATAGTTGATTGTAGCGATCGGTCATTCTAGAGGAACAATGGTTGCGGGTCATTTGTGTATCTTCATTTCACTTCGATGAGTTATTTGATCCTTATCGTATTCGTGTTTCACTTTAGTGAGTTGTTTGATCTGCGTTGGATTCGTGTTTTACTTCGGAGAATTGAGTCGATCCTTGTGGGATTTTTTTGGTCAATATTGTGCCTCGCTGTCACCTTTATTATCGTGGCATTCTCGAGTTATGATGGTGTTCCCTAATGCATAGGATTTTCAGTGAGGCATTTATTGTCATGTGTAATGTTTTCATATTGGACTTTGCACATGGGAGGAAAACTTTTGTGAGACTGAATAGGGACATGATAACACGTGTGTTATCGGGATTCCGCACACGTTGGTGATATGTGTATGGATATATGGGGTGTAGTGTGATGTCCATCCGGTGAGCTTTATGATTTGTTGGTTTATACAGCATATGTGATTGCGTATGTTCTACGGTTTGATATTACGTTGTTGATTCATATAGCATGTCTGATTGCATACGTTCAACGGTTTGATATTTGATTTTGTTGGTTCATACATCATGTTTGATCCTTATGTTCAACAGCTTGAGATTTTTTTTCATGTGTAACTGACTCTATGGTTTTGGGCGAAGTATGTTTTAATCGTATTTTAGGACGAGGGAGACAAAGGCACATGATGAGCATGATGACAGTGAAGGATCTCAACGATACTAGTCAAATGCCTGAGTCTTCTTGATTCTAGTCGTACTGATTGTATTATTTGTTTATTTATTCCGCGACATAGTACTCGTGTGTATTTTGTATTATTCTGGTATATCCATCTTTATGTGGATTATACTTGTATTTTAATGATCTTGGAACAATTGACATTTGTTAGCCAAAGTATTGTATAAATTTCTCGTCGAAATATTTTGTAACATATTTGTTTGATTCTCTGTGAATTTCCAACAATGTAATTACAATAAAAATTACAAAGAAAGGCAACCTATTACAAACTTAATAAAATAAAAAGCTGAATTTAAATTACGACTTTAGCAGAGGCGAGATAACTCTTTCCGTAATATAATTTTGCCCCCGTATAAGAGCATACGGCTCAGGCAATATGTCCCCAAGATACAACTGCTATATGTTTCTGAGTTAGGTGCTCTCCAAAACTCAGAACTCCGGCGAACGTTCAAGTGCTGGAAACTGGGCACGAAACAAGAGGGAAATATGCTGCAATATGTGGTATGCTTGTATTGTTTCTATGTTCTGATTATTTGAAATGAAATGCATATGACCCCCTTTTATAGGGTCCAATTCCACTCCATCAGGTGGGGAGTTACAACAAATTAAAGTGTCATTAATTCTCTTTAATCCTCCAGCTCAAGAGTTACCTCCATAAATATTCTCATTTAATTCGGACGTTACATTATGGAGTGTGAAGAGTCATATTCCAGAAGCTAAGTTCTCAACCTGCTTCATTTCAGACGAGACCAAATATCAGATCAGATGGGTTCTGCCACAAATATCAGATCAGATAGGTTCAGCCCCAAATATCAGATCAGATGGGTTCAGTCCCAAATATTAGATCAGATGGGTTCAGCCCCAAATATCAGATCAGATAGGTTTAGCCCAAATATAAGATCAGACAGTTTTTAGACAGCTTCTAGATCAGACAACTTCTAGATCAGACAGCTTCTAGATCAGACAGCTTCTAGATCAGACAGCTTCTAGATCAGACAGCTTTTAGATCAGACAGCTTCTAGATCAGACAGCTTTTAGATCAGACAGCTTTTAGATCAGACAGCTTCTAGATCAGACAGTTTCTAGATCAGACAGCTTCTAGATCAGACAGCTTCTAGATCAGACAGCTTCCAGATCAGACAGCTCCCAGATCAGACAGCTTCCAGATCAGACAGCTTCCAGATCAGACAGCTCCTAGATCAGACAGCTTCCAGATCAAACAGCTTCCAGATCAGACAGCTTCCAGATCAGACAGTTTCTAGATCAGACAGCTTCTAGAACAGACAGCTTCCATATCAGATAGTTTCCAGATCAGATAGCTTCTAGATCAGACAGCTTCTAGATCAGACCGCTTCTAGATCAGACAGCTTCTAGATCAGATAGCTTTCAGCCCAACTATCAGATGGGTTTTCAAACCTGGTTAACTCTTCACCTTTTCAATTAAATGGCCAACTTTAATCATTTATTTCTCACTTACCGGAAATCGGTTTTGAGAAAGATAAAATCCTACGTTCATCTTCTCGAAGCATAGATTCACAATTTATTATTTAATTCCCAAGAATTAAATATTTTATCATTATTGGTTTTAAATTCAGTTAAAACTCATTTTTCTAAAACCAATTTCCAACAATCCCTCACATGAGTGGAAATAAATGCATGCATGAATGTAGACTCACATACCCAGTTTACATAAAACACTGGTGCATGGAGAAAGGTAGTTTGTGGCTTTGAACCTTCCTTAGTAAAATATCGTCGGATATACCGGCGGCTTAGTGGACATTGTGCCTTGAAGTAATCCTCCTTGGTGTATACCGAGTCAACGACACTTACACAATAATGTCTCAACACCTTCCGTTCTCATAGTTGTGTCCGTTTTGGCCATGGACAACATATTGGTTTCCTAAGTGTTTATTCGAGGCGTCCCGCCCTCACACTTACATAGGTGGTCTCCTTTTATAAAGTATCCTACAATACTTCTCCTTTCCAAGGACAAGGAACCATTAAAAGTTCAGAGACTTAACCTCACCACAATCACAGGACTCAGCACTTATTTTGCTCTATAGGGATGGATTTATTATAAGTGCTTTTTCAATAGAACTTTCATACTTTGTTTTCCCATTGAACCAAGTTTCTGGGATCTCCAGTCTTCAAGGTTGGGTTGCCACTATGACTTTCAAGATTTAGATTTTAATCTCATTCTCTCTAGCAGTTTATGAAATTGATCTCTATTCAGATCTTTTGTGAGTGGATCTGCCAAATTAACATTTGAGCTCACATAGTCAATAGATATAACTCCATTTTTGATCAATTGTCGCACGGTATTATGTCTCCGACGAATGTGTCGAGACTTATCATTATACAAAAGGCTCTGTGCTCTTCCAATTGCAGCTTGGCTATCGCAATGGATCATAACACTAGGCACAGGCTTTTTCCAGCATGGAATATCCTCAAGAAAGTTACGGAGCCATTAAACTTCTTCTCTAGCTTTATCTAGAGCTATAAATTCTGATTCCATGGTGGATCGGGCTATACAAGTCTGCTTGCTTGATTTCCAAGATATAGCCCCACCCCCAATAGTAAATACATACCCACTTGTAGAGTGAGAGTCTTTCGAGTCTGAAATCCAATTAGCATCTGTATATCCTTCCAAAACTGCAGGATAATTACTATAAAATAGCCCATAACTTAGGGTGTACTTTAAGTATCTTAAAACCCTAGTCAGTGCATTCCAGTGCTCTTTACTCGGATTACTCGTGAACCTGCTCAACTTGTTTACAGCAAATGCCAAGTCTGGTCATGTACAATTTGTAATGTACATCAGACTTCCGATTACTCTTGAATATTGGTATCAACAGGTGTTTTAACAAGTGGGCTGTCAAAAGCGTTAAACTTCTTGAGCACTTTCTCAACATAATGAGATTGTGATAAGAAGATAGCTTCTGAATTTCTGATAATTTTAATTCCAAGAATTAAATCAGCTAAACCCAAATCCTTCATGTCGAAGTTTCTACTTAACATCCTTTTTATATTCACAATTACTTCATTGCTACTACTCATGATCAACATATCGTCTACATATAGACAAACTATGACAAATGACTCCGGTGTGCCTTTAATATACACACATTTGTCACATTCGTTGATCTTGAATCTTATTTCCAGCATAATTGTGTCAAACTTCATATGTCATTGTTTAGGAGCTTGTTTTAGTCCATATAATGACTTCAACAGTTTACACACTTTCTTTTCCTGACCAGGCGCAATGAAACCTTCAGGTTGTTCCATATAAATTTCTTCTTCTAGTTCACCATTCAAGAATGCTATTTTCACATCCATTTGATGAATTTCAAGATTGTGCAATGCAGCAATAGCAATAAGCACTCGAATGGAAGTTATTCTGGTTACTGGTGAATATGTATCGAAGAAATCGTAACCTTATTTCTATTTAAACCCTTTAGCAACAAGCCGGGCCTTAAACTTGTCTATCGACCAGTCATCTTTGTATTTCCTCTTTAGGATCCATTTACATCCTAAAGGCTTACATCCTAGCGGAAGTTCAACCAGTTCCCAAGTAGAATTTTGCATGATGGAATACATTTAACTATAAATAGCTTCCTTCCAAAAAGGAGCATCGGGACTAGCATAAGCTTCCTGTATAGTCTTTGGAACATCGTGAACTGCAAAAGTCTCAAAGTCAGGACCAAATGACTTAGCCTTTCGAGCTCTCTTACTCTTTCTTGGCTCTTCATTTATAGGATTTGAACTACTTGCAGTTTCAAGAGTTCTTTTGTTTGAGTTTGTCACAATCCTCTCTTTACAAGGATAAACATTTTCAAAAAAAATGGCATTTCTTGATTCAATGACAGTTCCTTCATGCCTATCAGGAATTTCAGATTTATGAATCAGAAATTGATATGCACTATTGTTGTATGCATAACCTATGAATATGCAATCAACTGTCTTTGGACCGATTCTTACTTGTTTTGGTTCAGGTACTTCAACCTTTGCTAAACACCCCCACACTTTAAGATATTTGAAAGGAGGCTTGCGCCTTTTCCATAACTCATACGGAGTTTTATCTTTCCCTTTGTGTGGCACTTTATTCAGAATGTGGTTAGCTGTAAGAATAGCTTCCCCCCACATGTTCTGCGGCAACCCTGAGCTCAATAATAAAGCATTCGTCATTTCTTTCAGGGTTCTATTTTTCCTTTCGGCAACTCCATTTGACTGAGGAGCATAAGAAGCAGTCGTTTGATGAATTATGCCTGAATCAGCACATAATTGTTCAAACGGTGCTACATACTCACCTCCTCTGTCACTTCGGACTGCTTTTATTTTACAGTTAAGTTGATTTTCAACTTCATTTTTATACATCTTAAATGCCTCGATTGCTTCATCTTTGCTTCTCAAAAGAAACACATAGCAATATCTTGTGCAATCATCTATAAAGGTGACGAAGTATTTTTTACCTCCTCTAGTTTGCACAAATTTTATGTCACACACATCAATGTGAATTAATTCTAGAGGAGTAGTATTCCTTTCCACTGAATGAAAAGGCAGTTTAGCCATTTTTGCTCCAATACATACTTCGCATTTCTTATTAAGTTCAACATGGGTTTTTGGAATTAATTCTAGATTAATTAGTCTTTTAATTGATTTTAAACCAACATGTCCCAATCTAGAATGCCATATGTCTGAACACTCGAGCAAGTAAACAGAAGAAGGAGCATTATTATTATTATTATTATTGTTCTTGCCTTCACGGCTTACAGGCATCACATTAATTTTGAATAATCCCCTGTCAAGATAACCTCGACCAAGGAACATTCCTAACTTGCTCATAATAAATTTTTCAGACTCAAAAACTAGCCTAAACTCATGACTAACTAGTAAAGAGCCTAAAACTAAATTTCTTCGGACGTCTGGGACATGCAGCACATCCTTAAGAAGGAGTTCCTTTCTAGAGGTCAGCTTTAAGACCACGTTCTCCACACCTGCAATCACAGAAGAAGCAAAGTTTGCCATATGCAATTTCCTACCATCAGTAACAGTGTAGGAAGAGAACATGTCTTTTTCAGAACAAAGTTGACAAGTAGCCCCAGTATCAATGTACCAGGCGCGGTGATTCTCCACCATATTGGTTTCAATCACCATGGCTGAGACCCCCTCGTCCAGCTCCTCAACCATAGCTGACAGCTCCAGATCTGGCATGTCAACATTGCCATGTTCAACCACATTGGCAAATCGTTTGCCTTTGTTTCGCTGACCAGTTGAACTTATTGGCAAGCAACAGTCTTTTGCCTTATGGTTTGGTTTACCATAGTTGTGGCAATTTCCAGTGAATTTCTTTGCCTTAAACGGCCTTTTCCCTTTATCCTGAACATGGTTCAGTTTCCTCTTTTTGCTAGAGGACCCATGTTCAAGCAAATTTACTTTGGCCTCCATAGGGCCTCTCTTGAACTTAAAATCAGATTTTCGGTTGTCTTCCTCAATTCTGAGTCGAACAACCAAATCCTCTAAGCTCATTTCCTTTCGTTTGTGTTTCAGGTAATTTTTGAAGTCCTTCCAACTAGGAGGCAACTTCTCAATTACCGTTCCCACAACAAACGGATCATTCCTTCAGTATTGATTTCATGCACAATCAATTGAAATTGTTGGACTTGTTCGATAACGGTTTTGTAGTCTGTCATCTGAAAATCCAGGTAGCGTTCGATCACAAATTTCTTGGCACCAGCATCATCGGTTTTATACCTTTTCTCCAAAGAATTCCAGAGCTCTTTGGAAGTCTTGATTTGACTGTACACGTTGTACAGAGAATCAATCAGCCCATTCAGTATTGTATTATGGCACATAAAGTCGTCGTTAAACCATTGATCGTAAGCAAAACGCTTCGTACGATCAGTTTCCGTCTCACTGACCATAGGAGGATCATCCTTGAGGTAAACAGCAAGCCCCAGGGTAGTGAGATAAAACAGCATCTTTTGCTGCCATCTCTTAAAATCAACACCCGAAAATTTCTCGGGTTTCTCAGCCTGAACTGCAATGGTAGGTGCAGCAGCTTTCGCAGCGGCGGCGGCAGCAGCGGCGACATCATCGGCGTCGGTCGCCATTGGAAATTACAGAGAATATAAATAAAATTTGTCTTACGATTGTTTGATTCTCTGTGAATATCCAACAATGTAATTACAATAAAAATTACAAAGGAAGGCAACCTATTACAATCTTAATAAAATAAAAAGCTGAATTAAAATTACAACTTTAGCAGAGGCGAGATAACTCTTTCCGTAAGACAATTTTGCCCCCGTATAAGAGCATACGGCTCAGGCAATATGTCCCCAAGATACAACTGCTATATGTTTCTGAGTTAGGTGCTCTCCAAAACTCAAAACTCCGGCGAACGTTCAAGTGCTAGAAACTGGGCACGAAACAAGAGGAAAATATGCTGCAATATATGGTATGCTTGTATTTTTTCTATGTTCTGATTGTTTGAAATGAAATGCATATGACCCCCTTTTATAGGGTCCAATTCCACTCCATCAGGTGGGGAGTTACAACAAATTAAAGTGCCATTAATTCTCTTTAATCCTCCAGCTCAAGAGTTACCTCCATAAATATTCTCATTTAATTCGGACGTTACATTATGGAGTGTGAAGTGTCATATTCCAGAAGCTAAGTTCTCAACCTGCTTCATTTCAGACGAGACCAAATATCAGATCAGATGGGTTCTGCCACAAATATCAGATCAGATAGGTTCAGCCCCAAATATCAGATCAGATGGGTTCAGTCCCAAATATTAGATCAGGTGGGTTCAGTCCCAAATATCAGATCAGATATGTTTAGCCCAAATATCAGATCAGACAGTTTTTAGACAACTTCTAGATCAGACAGCTTCTAAATCAGACAGCTTCTAGATCAGACAGCTTCTAGATTAGACAGCTTCTAGATCAGACAGCTTCTAGATCAGACAGCTTCTAAATCAGAAGAGACAGCTTCTAGATCAAACAGCTTCCAGATCAGACAGGTTCCAGATCAGACAACTTCCAGATCAGACAGCTTCCAGATCAGACAGCTTCCAGTTCAGACAGCTTCCAGATCAAACAGCTCCTAGATCAGACAGCTCCTAGATCGAGGCGGCTTACGATCGAGGCGGCTTCCAGATCGAGACGGTTTCTAGATCGAGGCGGCTTCAGATCAGACAGCTTCTAGATCAGACAGCTTTCAGCCCAACTATCAGATGGGTTTTCAAACCTGGTTAACTCTTCACCTTTTCAATTAAATGGCCAACTTTAATCATTTATTTCTCACTCACCGGAAATTAGTTTTGAGAAAGATAAAATCCTACGTTCATCTTCTCGAAGCGTAGATTCACAATTTATTATTTAATTCCCAAGAATTAAATATTTTATCATTAATGGTTTTAAATTGTGTTAAAACTAATTTTTCTAAAACCAATTTCCAACAATATTTCGGTACTTCAGTTATGTTATGTTGATTATTGTTATACTGTGATTCGTCTGGTGGGTCTCAATTGGGAGTTCATGACACTGTAATAATCGTCTAGTTTGGGGTGTTACAGTATGAACCTTATTCTCTCACTAGTCTGAACTAGAGAAGCCCGGACGATCCTCTCTCAAGACATTATATGGGCGTGCCTGCCAGCATCGTGCCTAGTCCGAGTTGGGCGGGGATGGATCTTGCTCATATACGTCTCTTGGTTAGGTTACCTTCTATATATATATATGGAAAGGAACATATGGGAATGGGATTTATTTTGAGAAATAAGAATAAATCTCATCTCTTAATTGCATGTGATGGATGGTCCGGATTGTATGAATATTTGGATTGTTTCTTAATTAATGAGTGATTCCTCATTTGGTAAACTCATCATTAATATATGGAAAGGGCTTTTTCCTCATTTCATGCATTTAATCTGAATCATTAAAACTAATTAAATCAATTGTATGGATGTATTCTTATTTCTTAATAAAAAAATTTATTACCACAAGAACCCATATATATATATATATATATATGGGTTCAGGTGAGAATGCAATTTAAGTTAAGAAATAAGAATGAATTCATCCATAGATCTTGATAAATGGATGGCCTAGATTTATTCTCACAAAAATTTGATGCGTATAATGCAATATTTTAATGCATCGATATTTTGATGCATATAATGCATATTTTAATGCATTGTAATTTTGATGCACGAAATGGATATATTTCATGCATAATTAGTACAAAATTCATGTATATTCGCAATTCGCAGAATAAGAACCATTCTCATTTGATCATAAATATATATATGTGTGGGGGGTTGGATTCCTGAATTTTAGGGATTTGGGAGAAACAGTATCATATCAGAAACTAATTGTTTTCCTATTTTTCGGTAGCTTTTTATTTGTTTTATAGTATTTTTATCTTTAAATTTCTTGTTTTGGTGATCTTTAGTTTTATTGCATTCTTTGCTCTTATTTGATTTTTCATTTTGGTCATTTTTGTATGATTTGGAGATAAATAAATAGATTCTTTACATAACTATACAACAAATACAATTAATTTACAGAAGTAAAATGAAAGGACCATATTTACACATGGCATGGGTTTCACACGTGGAAGAAAAAAACCAAACCAAATCAAATCAAACATACCCAGTATATCCCACTTAGGCGAGTGCAGGGGAGGGTAAGATGTCTGTGACCAATGCCCTACTTATTACGGTAGAAGGCTGTTTCAGTGAAGGCAGAACAGTGCGCGTGAGAATCTTGTGTGATAAATCTGAGGAAAAGCATATGATTCGAAAAGTTCTATACACTGTTCCCATTACTTTTAGGATATGTGGATGCATTTTTGTTATATTTTTGTTATGATACATTGGCCAATGAATATGAGGGTTGCATGTTTACAAAATGAAGCGGGAGCAATTTCAATGATTTGCATTTTAATGAACGTTAAGATTATTTTATATTATGAATAAATATCTAAAACTATATATTCAGGTCCCCAAAATCAGATAGAGGTATCTAATGTATGTATCATTTTTCTTTCTAAAACAATATAAAATAGTGAACAATATATTATTATAATCATTTGATGCAGAGTAACAATGGTATTCATTTGCATGTATTTCAATAATACATAGTAACTGGTGGATATTATTGCAATAATTTAGTAGCAATTGTATACTTCCATATATATAGTCACAAGCTATAGCCATAATCCCGGAACGCAGCACGGGCTTGAGCCCATCCCGTGATAATAAGCTCACAAGTTATATTGCATCATAAGTTGATGCCTTCTCTTAACCGGCAGAAAATGGTTGCTATTATCTTGAGTTTGTACAAATTGGTCACAGTTCCATTCCATATTGTGGAAGGACACAAGATTGATTCAAATGAATATGGTTTGATGCACTATATTTCAACAATTACAAGCACACTTATTTTTCCAAGAAAATCATATGCAAGTAAAATATCCTGCAGTCAAATTTATAAAATGAGTTATCAGTTATCACAGATCAAAACAAGATGTGACTCCAAAAAACGCTCCCATTTCCATCGTCTTTCTCTCTTTCTCTCTAAACACTTATATCCAAAAAGAAGAGCCAATTATACAACACAACAGACACACAAATGTATCTAAGTATATACAAATCACCAATCCACTCGACCACTAAATTCAGTGACAAGTATAACAAATTTGTCTCGTCAATTTTCCTTGCAATCTTTACACGGACGCGCTTCAAGTCCCCCTTCGTTCCTCTTCTCAACTTTATATGGCATATAAGTTCCAAGAATTCTATCCCACATCACGAAAAACGGCTGCGAAAAATTATACTTGTTCCCGTACAGCTGGTGATGAATATCATGATACGCCGAGTTATTCTTAAATAGCATCTGAAACAAGTTGCCCGGAAGCCATAGCCCACAATGATCATCAACTGTTTTAAGGGTCGCAAATGAAAAGAAGAATATAGAAGCTCGAGGGGACATTCCCGAGACGAGAAAAGACAAAGCTCCGCCAATTGTGTCTAGAAGCACTCCTTCTAAAGGATGATTGTATAAAGCTCCGAATGCGTATGGGACTATGAGACGATGGTGTTGGGAATGGATGTGTTTATATAGAAACTTGTTGTGGTGCATGTAACGGTGCATGAAATATTGCCAGGTGTCCAGGACCATCATGGCTATGAAGAATTGTCGGGCAAGGATGATGATGGGAGTTTCCGGAAGTTGTGCGGATTTGGGGTCGTTTCCGGTGACCTACACGACAAATGTAGTTCGCTTACACGTCAAGAGAATAATATATGGTAAAGCCTATAGTATCAAAATGTTAGGGAAATGAGGAATAACTACAAAAACTACCACTGAGGTTTGGGGTAATAACAAAGAAACCTGAAGGGATTCGGAATTACCAAAAAAAAAAAAAAAATCTATTAAATTTGCGGGTGCTACTTTCATAAGTATAAGGGGGTTTCTGAAACATTTTTCCCTTGTAAAAGAGACCAATATAAGGCGTAATCAAACCCCGTGTTTTTTTGTTTTGTAAAACACCCCAAAAACTTGGGTGGTTTTTGCATTATCCCGGCAATTAATATGGAAGATTGCAGTAACTTGTAAGCACTAATTCAAGAATATAGATAGTGTGCATAACTGCCCCCATTGACTCAGCCAAATTTTTTAATTCCTAGAAATGAAATTCTTTTTCTAACTTCAAGACCCCTCCATCACATCACACCACTCAAGTAAATCCAACAAGATTATAAAGCAAAATTCTATTATTTTCTTGAAACAACAGTACAAAATGGGTTCTCAAGGTCCTGTCTCCCAACACCAAGACATGATGATGTTATCATCTTTAAAAGTTGCAACAGCGAAGTCAATAGAACAGACGTAAAGACGACACATTGACATGTCAATACAAGTTTGCTTAAATAGAACATACTAATCAGTTGAAAGATAAATTATCAAAAAATAATAAACGCTTTCAAGTTTCATAAACACAAGTATTATGTCTTCAAATAGAAGCTGCCAACCTTTTCCCAAAGAATAACTAGTCAGGGACGGGGCCAGGAATTTGGGTTTGGAGGAAGAGAACATAAATGAGCCATAAGAATAATTATCATAAAGAGTGAAGTAAAATTTACCATAAAACATGAAACGTGTTACCCTAAAATATAATATATGCTAGGTTTGGTTGGGGGGATCCTCATAAACTTATACGAATATAAAATTACTAATGCATCTAGTACATTTTTTAAAATATTGAGGGGGGAAGCCCCCCATCAGCACCACCACCACACACACCATCGTTGTAATTAATTACTAGTTACTTAGCTGCTTCCAATTTTATTTTTCTAGGATTCAGATAATATCTGGAGATAGCAAGCCAAAACTTGATCAAAGAATAACAATGCATTACTAATTCTGTTCATGCATAAAGTTAAGAAAAAAAAATAAGAGCACTTCCATGTTCTAAGCACTGTGAGCATAAATAATGCAAGAAGATAGATTTTATGTTCAAAGTACTGTCCTATAAACCAACAAGTATGTTTGTCCAAATCTTAGAACAGACAGAATAAAAAAGAATGCAATGCGCAACTGAAAAAACGACTGGGGTTATTCTGACCAAACAGCTACACATGGGTACTGATTTCTAGCTAAGATCATATATATATATATATATATATATATATATATATATATATATATATATATATATATATATATATATATATAGTGGCGCGTTCTATGCAGTACCAATATTAGATGCAGTACTTTACAGTACTAATTTATGCATGAGTTTTGTAATAATTATGCATGAAATATATGCATTTCGTGCATCAAAATTTCAACGCATTAAAATATGCAATATATGCATCAAAATATCAATGCATTAAAATATTAGATTATATGCATCAAATATATTGAATATTTTAATACGTTGAAATTTTGATGCACGAAATGCATATATTTCATGCATTATTAGTACAAAACTCATTCATAAATATATATAATATATATATATATATTATATCAATCTTTACCAACAACGAAAAATATGTGAAGTTGTAATACCTAACATCAGGAATTAGCACACTTATCAGACTCATATATAGCTCATATTTATAAGCGAAACATATTTAAGGTTATTTTTTCCAACCAAAATTACTACATTCAAATATGCACAAATCATGAATGCAGTTACATAAAACATTACAAAGTCGATCTTATTTTTCGAAAACACATACGCACACACATTTGCACTCAATTATGCGGAAAGGACGCAAAATCAAGCGGAGGCTGGCAATTCCATTCCAGTTTAGAATCGCCTTTCTCGTGAATCAAGCCAGCAACCCAATGTTTTCATAAGCAGTTCACAAAAAAAATAACAATAAGAATGTCATCATCTAACATTACTTCCATAGTTTGAGGACAAACACAACACTAGAAGAACCTTACATATTTTCTTTTCCAAGATCATACCCGTAAAATAAAAACCATAATTTTACGTATGCAATATGATCAAACAAATCTCCTTCCATATTCAACATCCTCAATTAACAGAATAAAAGGTGAGCCAATTTCAATAAATGCAACAACAAAGTAATAAGTCAATAGAACGAAAACGCACACGAGCGCGCGCACGCACCCAGCGAGACACACACTTACCATAAAGAGAACGGTGGCAACAATAGCTTGAACAACCTGTTGAAGAAGGACCCCTATCACGACATCTTTCTTAGGTACCAAATTCTTTTCATCTTCATCCTTTTTCGAATGCAGCCTAAAATTTTCCATTGATCCTAGCATCACGTAGATCCCCGAATAAACCCAGTACACAACTATCGGAGCAAACGTCCCCAATAATTCATCTGAAATTCGAAACCTACTGTGAATTATCTCCATACCTAATATCCCAGCCACGAATATATTTTCCCTTTTCCCCAGCAATAAAAAAGAACAAAAACAAAAAATGAGCTGCGATCAGAATTAAAAATAAAAATGAGCTAGGGTTTGCGCTCTCGAAATCCAAACAACAAACCCTAGTGAAAAAAATGGATTAGATCTGAATTTTTTTTAGATGTATTGTTCTTTAACCTCCTTGAGAAAAAAGGTGAGAAAAAACGGAGCTGTCGATGTCGTGCTGTTTTATGGAGATATCAAATGAACATAAGAAAACGCAATAAAACTAACTGTCTTGGTGCAGTTGGTCACCTGACCTTCAAGTCAGGGGTTCAATTTCTAGTGGTAACACTTTGAAATTGAATTTCTCAAGACTCAATGATCCCTTAGTCTTTGACTAAGGGTTAGGGTCTAGCTCTCCGGGGTACGCTGGTGGAACAATTAAATATTGAGTCTTGGCAGCGGTGTGAGGCCAGGATCTCGGTGGGAACTGCGGTTGGATTTGATTTGGGAGCCAAGTGGGCAATCACTTGGGGGCGACTCCTTGTGCGCGGTAGTTGAGAATATTTAAGAACACAGGGAGCCGATACACATCTCGCGATTTAACTCAGTAGCGATCTTTGTGGTAGGAAATTATCCCGAAGATTAGTCAGGTGTAAGCTTGGAACCTCGGTATTAAAAAAAAAAAAAGCAATAAAACGTTAGTTGTTATAAACATGAGAGAAAAAGACAGAAATTGGAAGAGAAGAAGAATAATGTGTGTATTCTTATGAGGGCCAGAGACCTTTATTTATAGGTACACATCTAGGGTTTCAGGGGTATAAAGGTCATTCATTAGTAAATACATTAATTACAACACTCCCCCTTGAATGACCTTTAATACATGCTGCCTCATTAAAACTTTGTCGGGAAAACCCAGTGGGAAAAAACCCGATCGAAGGAAAAAGAGTACAGCTACTCCCCCTGAAATCGATTACATAAGATCTTTGAGTTAACGCATTCCGATCTTGTGTACTAGTCTTCTCAATGTTGATGTCGGCAACGTCTTTGTGAATAAGTTCGCCAATTAATCACTTAAGTGAATATTTGATGTATCTACCTTTGAGATACAAGGGATATCGTCTTCATACAATACTTCCTCTTGAATATTATGATGTTCATGCCTCATCAAAACTCCTTCGGAAAAACCCTGTGGGAAAAAACCGATAGAGAAAAAGAGTACACAGTTTGAATTTGCTCATGTGTTGCATTGGTTGTCTCGTCAAAAACCTTAACTAAGAAAACCCGGTGGGAAAAAACTTAGAAAGGGAAAAAGAGTACAACCATTTGGTCTTCAGGACCTTTTGACCTTCAGGGTCGACATAATCTTCAAGCTAATTTAAAAGTTATCACTTCTCCCCCTCAAGATAACAAGCTTGCACTCCAATACCATGAATATAATTTTCAGACATGGAGCGATTTAGTGAATAAATCTGCTAGATTATCATTATTGCTCTTCTGAAGCTCGTGTGGAAATAAGTTTCATCTTACTTGCCCAAACATTATATGCAACACAAATGGAAAATATTTATCATCATAATAAATAGGCAGTATGAGAACAAATATGAAATCATAATCCCTAATAGCCACCAATATCGAATCTCGATCTGTTTCATGTAATAAACCAATATGGTTAACACCATTCCACATTCTCCTTCTTGGAGAAATATTAAATTTTGTTAGCATGTTAACTTCAATTTGTATATCAGGTCTGATGATGTAATGCTTCAATAGCATACAAGTACGGAACTTCTGGTCCTCTTATATCTTTGTTATTTTCTTGAGATCTATATGAGTCGGTATCCACTTCAAGTGGTAAGACAACTTTTAGGTAGCTAAATGGATAAAATTTTTCCATCATATATACTCGATCTACAAGTCGAGACAATACTAATACTTAGTTTTATCTAAGTTTTTCATTTTGAACTTGTATTTAGACACGAGTTCAAATAATTCACATATATCCTCTTCAGGAGGAATTCACTTAGTCGGTTGATCCACCACACTATTTCAAAATGTATAAATATTTATAACTCAAAATAGTACATATTGCGAATTTCACGTTCCTATTACTTTAGGAACCTCAAGTCCGTCAGGGACTTTCATATAGATATTCGCGTCCAATGACCCATAAAAAAATGTGGTGATGACATCACTAATTGAATATCTATATTCATAATAATTGTGATATGTATATTAGTGCCAACGGGAGAATATGTTTTGGGTATGCGCTTAAACCCTTGATATACTAATCTCGCTTATCTTTCACCACTTTATTTTATTTTGCGAGTTAAGCTTTGTCTCAATTGCTTATATTTTATTTAGTGCTTCAGGCACTCCACTAGCAATTGTTGAGACACAAAGTGTTGTCGACAATTATCATTCTTATAAACAATTCTCCCATATTCACAAAGTCAATGACAATTTCAACAAAATCAAATATTCAACATTTCCCATAACATTTGATTTGGTCGTCCCATAATCCAATACTGTAATTATTTAGTGCACGTGCAAATTAAGGTATTGAGATTCTCATCTTCGGGACGATCCTCTTCAGAGGTTTTGAAGTGATGTTGTAGTTTAATCTATTTGTATTCCGCGGATTTTATCTTTAATACCAATAAAGAATACGTCTCTCACGCTTCTGGCGTCGAGGAGTATCAACAAATATATTTCGTTCACATTCGACTTTAATTCTTTATGGTACATATACAACTGGTATATGAGATTTCATCACTCATTTGGCAATCAATAACTTGTTGAACTTCGAGTTCATAGTGCGTAAATTTAAATATCCAACCCAATGAGAATTTTCCGACTTTCTCTTATTTATATTTCATATCTCCCTCTAATGTCGGAGATAGTTGGGATTGGATTATCAAATCAATCCTCTTCGGGAGGTGCACTAATAATGAGGCGCGACTCAAATATTGTGCCTTTGATATGGATACTTGAATTTGAAATTCATCGCAACATGATCATTGGATAAAATATTATATCGCTTATAATTAATTCGATACTCATTGAATAAAGCTCCTTTTAGAGCCGACAATAAGAATATTGCCATATGAAATTATATCAATCCTTCGGGGATTGTCTTTCCATTCCTCAAGTAGAAATTGAACGAATCAATATGACATAAAGTTATGTATTTTTCATTTGAAATAAATACATGCAACTTCAAATGTAAATTGCTCTCCAGGAGCATGTATTTTTCTTCAAAAATATTAATTGTGCTAACTCAGGAGCAACAATTTAAATCAAAGATAATCATATATTACCGAAAATATGAAGTACTCATCAAGAGTATGTGATATTTTTCAAAAGTATCAATTATGCTACCTTGGGAGCAATAATTTATAAGCATATAACACCCAAAATATAAATTACTCTAAAGAGTATGTAAATATTAATTAAATGTATTAATTGTGCTACGTCATGAGCAACAATTTATATCAATGTGGTGATAATAAAAGCAATTCAATAACACAAGGCCATATAGAAAATATTCAAAATAATGCCTTTTTTTTGTTTAATATTCTTCAAGAGTATTAACTTTAATTGATGTGTTTATCATAAATACTATCATAAAAATATGACTATATATCGTTGTGTTTTATCAAGAACATCAACAATTTCTTTTTAATAATCTTCTGGATTATTAAAATTACAAATTCATGTTTCTTCAGGAAACCATGAAAATATATTAATGTAATGTATTAAAAGAATCATTACAAATAATTTTATATCAATAATAGAAGTATCATCATCAATATAATATATAATAACTATCGTTATTACTCTTCTTCCAGAAGAAAGTGCAATAATTATTATGCAATTAATCCAACATCTATAAGATGTTGATGAAAATTGGTCAACTCAAAATAATACAATTTTAAGTGTATAAATGTACTTCATGATATTTACTAGTAATTTGTGATATTTATCATACAATATGTGTGAATTTGTATTAATATATCTTCAGGATATATATCATAAATAAACATATAGTTAAATAATATATAAAAATAATATAAATAGACTTTAACACCAAACACGTAAATTTAAATATGTAAATATTGAAAGTATTGAGATTAATAGACTCCTGGTCTAATAAGTGGTGAATATTATTTACATTGATATTTTTTCTAATACCAATTTCTTTTCTTCAGAAATTGTATATGTCATTTGTCTCACTTGTTATCGCGGAGTCATACATATTTCAAGCGATAGTTTAGAAATTCATAGATTTATCGATACTTAGAAGATAATAGTGCAAAATCTTCGACCCTGTAGGAAGAAATTTAGTGGTTCTTCATGAGCTGTCAATAAATTTAGCACTACCTTTTTTTTTTTCCATACGAAAAGTATCATTCTAAAGATATCATGCATATTTGCACTTTGATGAGACAGTAAATTATGACCACTATTTAATCCCAATAACTTGGCATTCTATTCACAAAAAGAAGAAACAAGATAAGCCAAGAATTTAAATGATACAAATATCTTCAGGATATTTGACCTTTTTATCACTAATTATATAGCAACGATCAATTCAAATCATACTCCAGGTATGACATCATATCTTATATTGATAAAAACTCACAATATATCATAAGAGATAATAAAATATTAAAGTACACAATATATAAGATTATATATTGACATATAATCTTAAGATTATCATTTTCGTGTCCTTATCATTAACCGTTGATATATCAACTCCACGAGATAAAATTTATAAATAATTATCTCCTATAAGGATAAACTCTAAATTTTATCTACTTCGGGAGATAAAATTTGAGCCATGTAATATTGAAGTTTTTAATTTAATATTGTTCACTTAGGGAACAACTTGATAGGAATATTCGACCACTTACTAATCTTGCTATCATTGGAGCACAGTCGGATTATGATTGTGGAGTATATCATATCTTGTACAATCTCGATAGAGGATATTCTCAAATCATATTAATATTTTTTATTTGAGATATAAGTTATATTTTCCTTCAGGGATAATATCATGCTACATCAAGGGCATAATGATTTAATTATGCTATTATATTTATAAATAACAAATTAATATTCTTCAGGAATATTGTATCATCACATAATTCATGTATAAATAAAAATTATTCATTTAGAATAGTAATATTCTTCAAGAATATTACAATTAATTGTGCTACTTCGGGAGCAATAATTTTAAGATCCATAATTGAATATACAAAGGGAAAAAATAGTACGAGAATTAATCAAGGCTCGAAATAACTAAACTAAAATAGTTGCTTCTTCAAGAGCACTTACAATATTCTTCAGGAATATTATTTTGTATTTTTCATTAGGAATTGCACAAATTATTAGATCTCATAGTGTTCTTCATGAACACATCATATTCAACTAGAATATGACGAGATAACGTTGTCCTTCTTCAAGGACTACAACAAATCTTTTATCTTAATAATCTTCTGGATTATTAAGTATTGTTGAATCGTGTTTCTTCCGGAAACAAAGAGGAATATGATTTGATAATAAATTTTGAGATCATCATATATATTATTTATATATGATGCACACAAAAATATAAAATTTAATAACTAAATATAATATATTTTTCCTCAAAATCATCATATGCAAGAAAGTTTTTGAAGGAGTAAATAGAATTAATACCTTTCACCAATATAAAAAAAAGACTATTTCTGTTCGGATTTTTTTTTTTATGCATGCAATACGTTTTAGAATCCGATCTCCACCGTTGAATTTGTAGATCTGCTCGTCAGGAAGATACTGTAAAAATTTCATGATGATTCGACGGTTAACAAAACGGGAATCGCGATTTTAGCGCGATCTCGCAGTGCAGAAAAGCTGCTCTCGTTTTTTTTTTTTTTTTTTTCGAAAATCGGAGAGAAAAAAAAAAATTACTCGTAGAGTATCGTGCTGATAACGTGTTATAAACATGAGAGAAAAAGACAGAAATTGGAAGAGAAGAAGAATAATGTGTGTATTCTTATGAGGGCCAGAGACCTTTATTTATAGGTACACATCTAGGGTTTCAGGGGTATAAAGGTCATTCATTACTAAATACATTAATTACAACATTAGTCCACTTTTAGGGGGCGAGTACGAACGAGTTAGTTCGTGGGAGCCGACATTTTAGGCATGATGGATATAAGGAAGAGATTGAGTTATTTAATAAAAGGTGTTGTTTTAAAATATATTTACCCTCTACTTCTAAATATATTTATCAAATATGTATAGTTTTTTATTTAATTGGATTTTTATTATTTTTTTATTTTTTTAAAGTCATTACTTTTTCTGTTTTTTAACTGTTTTTTACTGCATTTTTAAACTATTTTTAAGAAAAATATATATGTAATATTAAAATTAAAAGTCGGAAGTGTTTGAGGAGAAAGTAAAAGACAGCAAATCAATTCATTCATAACACTGATAGAGGGGCCTTTATATAGGCATTACAATGAGAGTCCTTCCATACATAGGATTCCTAGATAAGGTAAGACATCTAATAGGATCCTACTACCTCTAGAAGGATCTAGAACCTTCCATCTATGTATCTACAATCAGTATTAGGTAAGACACATCACGGGAATAATAATTCCCGGAACACTCCCCGTGTCGAGCACTAATACAACAATGGTGCGTAAGATGTTGCCTTCGTGAAAACCTATTCCAAGCCAAAACAAAACCCCATGGGAAAAATAAAGGCTTGATGAGGAAAAGATTGCAACGCACCAACATAACATGTCATGTATACTCCCCGATGTATACATAACGACCCCCCGATGAGTACCTCAAATCATAGGAGTCGGATGCCAAGTTGCCCTCACAACTATACCAAGGAAAAACCCAGTGGGAAAAATACCTCTTGGTCTAAGTTGAACAAGTACAACGCATCATTGTATGGATGTTCTCATAGGTCGCCTCGTTAAAAACCTTACCAAGTGAAAACCCATGGGAAAAAACAAACCTTGGTCTAAGGACAAAAGAGCGCGACACATCCAAAGTGCGAGTCGCTAAAGACTTATCAAGTTTTCCAAAGTCTTGACCTCCATGCACTAAATCACCATAACTTCTTCGATTCAATAGGTATCAACGAAACCGTAAGAACTTATGAAAACTAGACACCCATAGCTTTTCATTCACATACGATCGTAACCTAGATCGACACGGCGAGATCACAAAGCTCTATCGAAGTTGACTCAGCAAATTACCGGACATATCCTGTCCTACTTTGCAACAATAGTCATATGTCACTCAACATGATGGATGTGATCAAATGGTTGGTTTCCTTGGAAAGTAGACACAAACCTTTCCAATGGTACCAATTTCACCATTTTCCATCAAGTGAGCTGCCCTTTGGGTCATATGGAAGATAGACCAACACATTCTGGGCAGATTCGGGTATCAGTTTTCTAGTGTCCTTTTATCGAGATAGAGCGAGCTTCAAGCTTCTTGTCAATCACAGACATTGCATGAGCGCATCATAGGCCATCATCACAGTGGCTTTACCGGATTATTACGAATGAGTGCATCGAGTCAAACATGAGTACATAATACCGTACTTTTCTCTTAAGACTGCATCATCACTTAAGTGAGCCAAGTCTTATGATGACTTCGACTAATCATTGGGAATCATATAGGCATTACTTTATCGTCTCTTAGGGAAACCGTCCCTTAGATTGCCTTAAACCGATTGATGAATACGCATCATCAAGTGTCCCCAAGATTCTTTCATTCTTAACTTTGGATTTAGCGGAATCTCTTAGTCTCACAAGAGTACATCACTATAAACCCTTAGTTTTACACGCAAAAGCTTCATATCTCTTCCAAATCAAGTATATACTTAGTATGCGTCCCCGACAATCACTTGTCGTCGCACTCCGTGGTCAGGAGCCACTTGATTTGAGTCTGATCCACCACGAGATCCTTTTTATCACTTAACTTAGTTCCCCACTAAGATAAGATTTAACCACAAGCTGCACGTCAGTTTTTGGGAAACTATCTAATCAAAAGATAGTGGATGCTATAACATCCATTACGATAGCACAACTAAGTTTCGTGTCATCGTAGTCGATTCCAGTGCGTTCATGAGAAACCTCGCGCCATGAGGTGAGTTTAACTCCTTCTCTCACTCGCTTTAACAAAGTTTACGGATAGATCTTATCTTTGGAGTGTCGGTACCACTTCAACAAAGGGCTATCACTTTGTTTATACTAGAGTCGCATATGTTTCCATTTTAGGCCAAGGCTACAACGTTGTAGATTTTCAACGAAGTATGGTTCGATTAAACTCACATTCCACGTCCTCATGAACCGGCTTTATTCATAGAGTACTCTTTATGGATTGGCATTCATTGAGGCGTCCCCAATAATGACTATAATCCGTAATCACATGAGACGGATGAGTTCATTTGATCATATGATCAAGTTTCATGTACCAAGCTCGCATACATTCTTAGCGAGAGTATTTATCGAACCAAGTGGCATCCCAATACTCTATGAGATCCACGGCCTAGTAACACCATCTACCACAATTTGTGGTGTTACCATATCACCATTTATAGGTGATGACGTCCATGACCGGACACAATCCTTGCGGACATGTTTGCGGCATGTATTTAATCTCGTCACTTTAGGGAACTTGGTGAGGCACGGTAGGGACAAACTACGACAATTCCAAGTCGTTCTACTCGAACATGATCGTTCGCATCTCCCCTAACGACGGGAAGGCGGCTCATCAAAGTGACTTACGAGATCGTCTGCCAAGGTACATTTTAAGCGGACTATGAGTGAAAGCGCATGTCATATTCATCATTTATAACCCGTCATAATGCGTTGTGGTGACGCACTTTGCACATGAACATGTGGACGATAAAGGTTTTCGGTGTTAACACAATCCGCTTAACAAAATGCATATTGTTACACTCGTAACTAAGCATTTGAATGATGATAGGTATAGGTGAATATGACATGTTGACCTATGCTACATAGCCGTAGCTACGGTCTTGAGAATCCAACAAAACCGCCACCATGCACCACCGGATCGAACATAAAGAAAGCGATTGAACCGATGATAGGCCGTTGGTTTTATCGAACCTCTAGTGCTTTCTTGAAGAGTTCACTCCCTTCACCAGCCCCAAACACCTCAAAATTTCGTGAGCATGTATAAACGGGTGTTTAGGATTCCAAAACCATCAACCTTGTGGTCAAAAACCGATCGAAATGACATCGAACTAGTCGTTAGGACGGCTGGTGGTATGTGAAAACTTCATTTAAGTGGTTCACCTCCTTCCAAGTCTCCAAATGGCACCAAAATTTGTGAGAAGGTAGCCTTGGATGTTAGGAAGTACTCGTTAAAATTTCACTTTAAGACTTGGTCTAAAAAGTGGGTGAACCGACCTTTACAATGACTGGTCCGCAAGTTGGACAACCATAACTCAGGTTTCATCAACTTATCAATCATTGTCAAAGCAACAACATAACATATAAATGTTATTACTTGAGTACGACCATTTGTGAACACCATCATAGCATCATAAGCCACCCAGGCTAATACTTATGATCATGTATGTATAAGGACTCGGTGAAAAGGGAGGACTCAGCACTACATTATTCTCTTTAGCATAGGAGGGTGTCGTCTCCTAATCGTGCCAAAGAATAGGCTTTAATAAATGAACATGGCTAAGAAGGATCATCGGGGGGGTCTTTGGCGTCACACATGCTTATGAAAGCAAGACGCGGATGACATAAATATCATCATCGGTCATGAGCCCTGCTCACGACTCCACCAATGTACTTTGGTGTCTTTGATCCAACTAGTTTCTTTGTTCAAAGAAAATGATGTCCATGACAATACCGTGGTATATGGATCATCAAACTGTCCAAACTCCGGACTATTAAAGCCTAAATGTGTCAATGTCCCAATACATCTTCTGGTTACCAAAACCGATGCAAGCCGGACCATATTGACTCATGAATATTTTTCTTTTCACATATCCAATACAAGTGATGCATAAGATTTTATTCTCACAAATCACAATGAGATGCTATGAGTGATACACTTTGGCATATATATCATCGAGTCATAACATGGTTAAATTGTTACGGAACATATGTGACTAGAAAACGCCATTCGGCATTCAACAACTTGAGCATCATACCGCTCATTGATTGTGATGACCTACTCATCATAGTCACAATGGATTTATAAACCGAAATCAAAAAATATCGTGTTCCTTGAAAATAGCTTAATACGCACTCAATTTCGCTTGCAAAATTTCATAATCATGAGCATAGCGAATACTCTAACAACATAGAGATTTTATGCTTGATATGATCAAAATGATCTATCATATTGAGTGCATAACATGGCAAGGTTATATGCCTAAGGGGCAAAATTACGACACAAGCATGGTGTAACACTACCATGCACACGCTCGACCTTCTTACAAGGGTGCGTATTTTGGGCTTTCCCAATGAAACTGTTTTTCAACATTTGAAAGATGATAGTTTAGCGTACAACGCATACCAAAAACTGCATCATCTATGGCAAATTCGGCCAGAAAGAGGTTGAAAAATATGTGTCATAAGACCTCTTGCAAATTCAAGATGGGAACCAAGTTGGTTGGGACAAAAGTTAGCACAATCGCTGGAAATAAAATTTCGCGCAGCTTGACCTTTGTTCACTAAAACAGCGATAACTCCCTTGTTAGGAAGGCTATGGACGAACGGTCAGATGTTCTGGAAACTAGACTTCCGTATCTTTCTATCCATATATTGTGCACCACACGGATCATTAAACTCAGATCACAGTGCATATTTTAATTGGCTGTTTAGTTTTTCCCAAGTTTAGTGAGAAACCAAGGTTGAGACCATATCCAATGGCATAAGTGTTGATGCAAAAACATGGCAATGACAGCCATATGTGCGTTTAAACGCAGCAGGGTGTTCGATTTCTTATCTTCGACTAATGATCCTTTCGGTAACTCCAACTTGGTAGACTTGCAGAGAAAGTAGGAATGTCGTGCTGACTAAAGTCATTTAAAAACCACCGATTCCGTTTGAACTTTCAAAGCATAAACAAATACCAAGGAGGATGCGCCTAGTCATGATCAAAAGTGCGTAAAAATCCACCAAAGTGCATCACCAACCAAGTATTTTAATTCTCAATTTGCAAGTATACGTCATAATAGCCATGTTATATAGATACAACGCGTGCATCATAATTAAGCATTTTGAACCATGAGACATAATGAATATACCATAACCAACTTGTCTTGACCATCCAATAAGATCGACTAAACATAGTCAAATATATAAGGCACATGCCTTTACAAATACTCGGAAAAGTATTCGGACCTATAGTCATACGAACTATAATCGAGGTCAACGAATTCATGTATTTACCGCAATATGCCATTGCCTTACATGTTGACACTCATGAGAATTACTCGTACATTCTTTCATATATCATGTTGCAAGGAGACGATACATGTCTACACCCACATGCAATATTTTATTTTAATAAGATGAAAGATGGAGTTTTCCAAGTATGGGATTGGGTCAAGACCAAGTGGTGGTCGCTCAATTCAACGTGACAATTCCGTCACAAATCGATTTTAACCACGACATATCCGTCGCAATCGATGTTTGTCCCATTTGTATGTCACAAATCCGTGACTAATCATGAACGAGTCATAACTTTACCGTTACCGACAATGTTCGTTTTTTTTCAATTGTTGGTTTTAAAATCGACAAAACGGCGACATCAAATCGCACCCAAAACGTGGTGTATGCAACAACCACAAATATCGACTTTCAACAATTATCCGTGACTCCCCCAGGACCGTCACACAGTTTACTTCGACATCCGAGAGTGATACCACCTCTCATTGTCTCATCCACCGCAAAGTAGCGTGGGAGATAAAGAACCCAAATACCCAATTCCCCAAAAAAAATTCCCAAAAGAGAGGAATTGAAAAACGAGAACTTTAATAAAGTCTTACGGGTACTTTGTTTCATATATGCTTTGATCCTTGAACGGGAAATTCTCTCCATATAAGCAACATATTTCCGTGGGTACTCCGTTCTATATTTATTTTGATCCTTGAACGGGATAAATATGGCTTTTTCTCCATAGCGTGCACATCATCATGAGCGACGTATTTTCCTATATACACGTAAAACATAAACATGTAAGATTCATAAGTGTACAAATTAATGAACAAATGAATCATTGAGTAGGAAAAAAAATGGAGAGTTGAGAAACGCCCGGATAGGGCTACTGGGCTCAATAATTCGGCCGAAAAAGGACTCGAGCGCGGCGATGCAGCAGCTCGGTATTGGATGAGGTCGGATCTCCAAATTTCTTCGTAAAAATCTGCTTCTGTTCGGCAGTAGATTCAGTAACCAATATTACACAGAATCCGATCTCCACCATTGAATATACAGATATTTGTGTTGGGAAGTTGCTGCCAAAATTTCACACCGATCCGACGGTTAACGAAACGGGAAACATGATTTTAAATGCACTGTGTGCAGAAAATTCACGCGCGAAATTCTCGTCTCTCGGATTTTTTTCGATTTTGATAGGTTTTGTCTCGATTGCACTAGGTTTACCAGCATCAACTATCACGTGCATAACACCGTTTCGACGATCCGGCGATGCTTCGATCGGATCGGGTGTGACCTTAGGCAATAGTTGGCTTGGATGAAAACGGATGTCGAAGCGGATCGGGTCGGCAACTGGTCAGTCCTAACCGGACCGGATCGAGTGGTCGGCGGTCCGTGGCGGCGGCCGGTGCTCTGGCCGGTGGCTCTGGCGGCGGTGGCGGCGCGATGGCGGGCGGCCCGGTGGGTGGCGCAGCAGACGGCGGCGGCGGTGGTCGGCTTGGCCGATTTTTTTTCGTTCGAGCTACGTCTGCGATAACGTGTTTGAGGAGAAAGTAAAAGACAGCAAATCAATTCATTCATAACACTGATAGAGGGGCCTTTATATAGGCATTACAATGAGAGTCCTTCCATACATAGGATTCCTAGATAAGGTAAGACATCTAATAGGATCCTACTACCTCTAGAAGGATCTAGAACCTTCCATCTATGTATCTACAATCAGTATTAGGTAAGACACATCACGGGAATAATAATTCCCGGAACAGGAAGTTCTTATTTAAAATTCGTAAATAAGAAAAAATAAAAAAGAAGGATTTTGGAATGTAAACTGTTTTAATAAAAAAATTATTCTACATAAATAAATAAAAAGTTGAATAATCTTTTTAAATATAGTTTTTTTTTTAAAACGTGCTAGTTGTATTTTTCATAAAAAAAACTGTTATGTTCTTAAAAAAATCTAAAAATCTAGAAAAAAGACAGATCAAGGTTTAATTAAAAATCTACAATATTATAGTAAAAAATTTTATTTCTATTTTTGAATTTTGAATTTTTCTAGTAAATGGAAATCTATTTTTTATTTAAAATAAGATTGGAAATTTTTAATAAAAAGGGAAAATCCTAGAAAATAACTATTTAAATACCTGAAAATTTATTAAAAGTAAAAAAAAATCCAAAAATAAAATTAAAATAAAACATTTTTTGTCTTATTATTTGCATAAATAAAATAAAAAGATTGTAATGTTTGTTTTTAAAATAAAAAATATATCTAAATTTTTTCCTTAAATATATCTGGATATTTTTTTATCTTAATATTATTAGTCTAAAAATATAAAAAGAATAAAATCAAAAAATAGTATATAAAATCCACTTAAATAGAAAACTACACCTATTTGGTAAATATGTTTGAAAATACACTGGTAAATATATTTTAAAATTACACCCTTTTGGTAAATAATTCAGGAAGAGATATTAGGAAGAACGTGTATATAAATTGTCTCTGTATACGCATATATTTTTGAAGTGAGTCTATATCTATATCTATACTATATAATACGTATCCCCTTATTTTAATGTGGAAGGGGATTTAATTATAACTTTTAATTGTAAATATATGAAGAGACTATTTTAATTGTAACTTTTAATGTAAATAAACTAATTTAAATACAAAAGTTATGATAAACATCACAATGTAAATGCACCTTCTAATACACAAGGTGATTAAAATGAACTTTTAAATGATAGTATAAATTACAAGATGGTTAAATTTTAGCTATGAAATCTTAGATACAATTGGTGCATCGCATGGGTTGAATAAACCAAAAACAACCCCGGAACAACATACGTGTTAGTAAAGTCTCATTTTATATAACTAATTACATAGACTAAAATAAAAGGACAATAACAATAAAAAAAATATATAAACTTCTCTAAAAGGCATTTAAATTCTACCATCTACTCATTCAACCGTCTGCCCCAACATTACGTACAAAACACGTGCACCTTCTAATACACAATGTGATTAAAATGAACTTTTAAATGATAGTATAAATTACAAGATGGTTAAATTTTAGCTATGAAATCTTAGATACAATCGGTGCATCGCACGGGTTGAATAAACCAAAAATAACCCCGGAGCAACATACGGGTTAATAAAGCATCATTTCATATAACTAATTACATAGACTAAAATAAAAGAACAATAACAATAAAAAACATATAAACTTCTCTAAAAGGCATTTAAATTCTGCCATCTGCTCATTCATTTCGAAACCCCCTTGACAATTTTTTTATGATACTGACTTTCTTCTTTCGTTTTTCTTTGCTCGCCATTCCCTCTGCTTTTGTGTGGATGCAATTATCTTGTGGTGTATAAACAACTCAGGCAAAGGTAATGACCTTTTATGTTTGATTTAGTAACTATGGACTTCTTCATGTTGGTTACACTGAAATTTGGACAAATGAGTCAGACATATATTCAGATTTTTTTGTATAAGCAGTTTAAGCTATTTGATATCTGTCTTTGTGGACCTTGGTTGCCCCCTCAGTAGAAGGCTTATTTGACTTTTCAAAACAAAAACACATCAGGAAAGGGTGTTTGTAATAAAAAATGTGTATGTCATTATCATAATCAACTACACCGTTATCCCATTTGTGTTGGTGTGAGGATTATAGTGTCAATTAATGGTCTAAAAAGTAGTTGTTATTAGGAGCTTCAAAAGTAGGATTAAGCGAGACCATTACTATCCTTATCCTACAGATGAGGAGCGGATGGTAAAAAAGGCCCGAAGATGTTTGGTGTTGGTATATATTGTTTTACAATTTTACTGAAATTCTAGATGTGTCGCATATTGTTATTTTGTTAATAGGGTAGTTGACTTATGAAGCAGAAATTAAGATAATTTTCCATTATTATTATTGTTTGTATTTTCTGTTTCTGTTAATTATTTGAGGGAAATACTTTGACACTTTTATTTATATGATGATGTTAAGAAAGCTTTTGAAACTGAAGTTGTTGAGGCTGCTAATAAATTGATTCATGATGGCAAAAAATACCGACCATCTTATCTAATTGGGAGACTTATTCAGAAAAAGGAACCAAAATAGAAGTCTTCAGCATCACCATCCATTCAAGTTGCTGATGAGTACGTGGCGGACCTAACTACTAGGATCAGGGCTCAACTTCAACAGGAGATTGATGAAAAACTTGACCAAAAAGTTCGAGAAATGATGAGAATGTTGGCCGAGAAGAATCCAGATTTGAACTTAAAGACTGATGACTCTCAGAAATCAGTCGAAGAGTCCTATGACGGTGACAATGTCACTCCTTGACTGATCTCATCATTTTATATTATGCTAGCTAAGTGACTCGAGTAGTTTTGTTATATTTATGGTATTGCGATCGTAACTTGTTCTTAGCTATTATGGATTGAATATTAGCAGTCATGTATTTTGGATGTTGTTATGGTTAACAGTGTTTTAATGGTATTGACTGTTTTATAGTAGTATTTATTTTCCAATATAATATTTTGCTTTTTACCATGAAAAATGTTGGTAAAAACCTGCAAAAATATAGCCATAGACTACAATTTATAATTCTTTATGTTGGCAAAATATAAAAATTGTGTGGCAAAAGTTAGAACTGTTGATATATAAGTGTAGCCATAGTGTTAAAGTTGTTGGTAAAGATGCCAAAGCGTTTCACAATTTAATGTTACATTAGTCCTCATGAGTGTTAGCATAGGTCTACGGCTACACAAATATTTGTGTCGCTAAATATATAAAAGTGTGGCCTTAAGTCTACAGCAACACAAAACCTAGTGTAGGCACAGACAATAAAAGTGTTGGCGTAGGGGTCTATTGCTACACTTTTTTCACATGTTACCAAAAACAAGAAAAGTGTTACCTTAGACCCCTATGGTTGCGGCCGTTTTTGTAACACCTTCGAATTTGGTCAAAGTGTAGCCATAGCTTGTTTTTCTGCCTTCAGCAACACTTTTTGGACTTTTGAACACAGTTTTTAAGGTGTTGCTGAAACCCATATATGGTGTAGTGCTAGTTTAAGGACGAAAAGGTAAAAAAAATAGTTCAAGGACGAAAAGGTAAAAACTTAAAAAGTTTAAGGATGAAAAAGGTACTTTGCTCTTGTATGGTTTATACACCATCAACCTATTTTTTGCTTCTCCCAATACAAATACGGGCACCCTTATAGCTAATTAATAAAGTTTAAGGGGCACCTTTATAGCCAATTAATAAAGTTTAAAGGGCTGTTTAGCAAATTCTCCATTAAGTCCTGTAAGGATAAATTTGTCTGTCTGAGTAAATATGTATGTCTGGGTAAATTGATGCTATTTTTTATTTTTTTTCATTTGAATAAACTGTTTGAATAACAGAAATAACCGATTTACCCCTGAATATGAATTGTAAGTTGTTTTATAAATTATTGTTTATTTTTAAGCCATATAAATGATATAATCCAAAAATAGCAAGAATAAATTTACTAATTTCTGAATTTTTTAAATAGTTCAGAATATTTTAGATTTTCTAATTTCCGAATTTAAAATAAAATTACTTAAATTTCAGATTTTTTTTTTATTTTTGCAGATTTTTTTTAAATAAAAATAAATAAGTTCTGATTATTTTAACCTTTTCAGATTTTTTAGATTTTTTATATTCTTTTAATATTTTTTTACTATTTTACGAAAATAAACAGTAGTTTTTTTATTATTTATATTATTATTTTAAGTTTGTATTATTTTTCAGATTTTATATGAACATAAAAAGAAAATAATAAAAAATTTGATTATTTTAAGTTTTATTATTTTAAGTTTGTATTATTTTTTCAGATTTTTTGCTAATTAATAGATCGTGAAAGGGGAGAGGGGTAGCGGGTGTCATTTTTGTGTCTGTTTGGGACAAGAGTGGGGGAGGTGACTTAGAGATTCAGACTCCTCATTTTTCATTAGGTCCGTATATACAGTTACTCCTGATTGATTTAATATTTTGGGGATAGGCCTATTTCTTCTTATTGTCAGATTACTGGAAGACCCTATCTTAGGATTAATGATCTCTGGGTTGATGGGAGTTGGGACAGGGGTAGACTCGAGTCTATTGTGGGTGAGGAGCTAGGATTTACCCCCCAGTTCATACAGGATATTCTAGCGACTCCGATTGCCGAGGAGGATTGGGATAGCATGTGCTGGATTCTTACATCTTCGTGTGCCTTCTCATTGTCGTCAGCTTGATCTCACATCAGGGTGAGGGATCAGGCTAATCTCATTTTCGGGGCCATTTGGACTACCTTACTCACACCTACGATATCGGTGTTCATTTGGCGACTTCTACTACGACGGATCCCGACTGATGATGTCTTACAGAGGAGGGGCGATTTCTTAGCCTCCAGATGCTCATGTTGTACCCTTACCCCTACCCACACCTACCATTCCGAGACCCTTGCCCACCTTTTCTTGGAGAGTGACGTGGCTCGTGACGTGTGGGAGTTTTTGGCGCTTGGACTCATTTATCCTTACCCCTTACAGATAATATCTTTGAGCTCTTGAGTTTTTTCTCACATGGCACACACTTTAGGCACGCAACTTTCATTATTCCTTGTCTGATTCTTTGGTTCATCTGGACGGAGAGGGATAGCGTAAAGCATAGGGCAGTTACTTTTCTTTCTTCTCATGTTATTGTGCAGGTGGAGTGCCATGTTTCTTTACTTGCTGCTGCGGGGCTTATTTCTTCAGAGTTCTGGGCGGGGTGCTCGCTTCCTGACCATTTCCAGTGAGCTACTCCCTCTCCTGCCCAGGCTCATCGCTGCGTTCCGGTGGTTTGGCTTCGACCCGAGACCCCTTGGATCAAGCTGAACACGGATGGCTCATTTGATAGAGATACTCAGATTGCTGGTGGTGGGGTCTGATTAGAGATCATCACGGAGAGCTACTCCTTGCTTTCCACTCCCCTTTTCAGGCCTCTTCGAGCTTTGATGCAGAGATCCAGGCGCTTGTTGTTGGACTGATTTTGGCTTCCCAGAGATCGAGACATGTTTAGATTGAGCTTGATGTTGCTGCTGTGGTGACCCTGCTTTCATCTGTCCGTTGGGTCTCTTGGCAGATTCGTCACACCCTTATGCATATCCGACACATTCTCCGAGATATTCAGTACAGAGTCACTCACATTTTCCGGGAGGGCAATAGGCCGACTGATTATCTCTCTGAGCTCAGCATGTCGTCCCTCGGTATTCAGACTTATACATATGATAATGCTCCTCCGTTTCTCCTCTCTCTTATACGGATGGACCAGCTTGGCTATTCTTCTTTTAGATTTAAGTAGTATTTTATTACTTGATTTATTGTTATGAGCCCGCTCAGTAGCCCACTTTTTCTTAGTGGTGCACCTTGTATTTCTCTAGCCGGCTGCTGGCATTTTAGTTTCTAGGATCCGGTTTATGGCCCACTTTTGGTCATAATTCGGATGTGCTTTCTTACCTATTGGTCCGCACATTAGCCCACGCCTTTAGTGGTGCACCTTGTATTTCTTTAGCGGGCCGTAGGCATTTCATTTTTTTTAGATTTAGGATCCGGATTATGGCCCATTTTTTGTCATAATTCGGGACTGGTTGCTTGTACTCTCGATATTTTCTTTATCTCACAGGTTGGTGGGTCCCGCCTCAACCCCCCGTCCACAATGGACGTTTTTTCTTGGAAAAAAAACATTTGAGACAAAAGAAATATATGCAGGTGGGTGTATTCCCTTGGATTCAATAGATATATTTTGGAGAACGCTAGACCTTACACCGGCAACATCTTTGCAAAGTGACAATATTTATTGTGATGCTGAATTAAATCATGTTAAAGAACACTTCAACAAGCAGTCTGATGCTGGAAAAACAAGTGTCTTAAGAAAGTTGGTTGACATATTCAATCCAAGTAAAACTACCATTAAACCTGTAATATTCGGGGTAATTTTTTTCATTTTTACTGTAGCATTGTACGTATTCATTTGGGATTGTACGAGTACTGTTGTATTAGACGGATACAATGTAAATTGTATTGGGATATTTCAGAGTCGATATATTTATGTTGTCATCGGTATTATTTTACCGATTGGATGTTGCTTGGTGAGTTTTGATTTTGGCTCAGTATACTAGCCATAGCGTACGCTATATGCATAGCTAATGTACGCTACGGACGGAGGGTTACGTATGTTAAACCATGTTGGTTACGTACGTAACACAGAGTATCAGATCGCATATGACTTTGTGGGGCCGAGCATGACTGGACCATTTTTGTTTGATTGGGACAGCTAAGTCAACGCCAATTGTACGCAATGCATGGCTGCTAACGTACGTTATGTCGAGGTTGTCACGTACGTCGGTTTGGAGAACGTACGTAAGGATGTTTCGTTTTTGAGGCAGTAGCTTCTGGCAGGGCGTAGCGTACGCTACGAGGTGATAATAGTGTACGTACGGTTATTTAACGTACATTAATCTTGGAGGATAGCGGCCGTAATGGAGAGTCTAGATTATTAAGACATGTTTTATCTTTCATTTCTACACGATCTAATTCCGATATTTCTCTCTAGAAATCATCCATCTGCATTTCTTGGTGAATTCCAGCCCCTTCAAACTTTCTTTGGAGCTTCATAACTTGGATTGGAGCTTGGGAGCTTGAAGATTGAGGTGGTTTCTTGAAGGGTTTGAGGTTGTTCTTCATTTTCAAGAGGTATATTGGTTAATCTCGAGATTATGATGATGTTGTTGATGATTACTTCGTGTATTGATGGATTGTTGGAGGATAGCATGATTCTTGATGGGTTTTAATATAACATGATGATTATGACTTGAGGATAAGTGTGTTCTTGATATTTTAAGAATACGTGGAGATTATAATCATGTATAGGAAGAGTTATGTTAAGACTGTTAGATGATTAACATAGCTTTGAGATGATTATTGATGTTGCTTGTGTTTTTGGGAGATTTTAACCATTTTAGTGTAGGATTATGATGAGTTATGAGATAATTATCATAATCTTGAAATGGTTAAGTTAATCTTGTTGATTAATCTGAAACTCATGATGAATTGATGATTGATGGTTGTGTAGACATCATGTTTGTTGTGTGATGATGATTTTAGGGTGATTATGATGATATATGATGATATCAACATAATAGGATGATTAATGTGATGTTGTTCTTGATAATCCTTGTTGAATTATTTTTTCACAAGTATTAATAACATTATGATCATATTAGTTGATCATTGAGGTGATTGGAGAATGTTAGAATTCATAGTTGAGGACTATGATATTCGTCTGTGTGGTTTGATCGATTCTTGATTGAATCAAAGTTATCTATTATGTTGTTTTCAACATCGATATTGTGTTATTGAATGAATTATATTTCATTCAAGGTTGTTCGAGTGTTTGGGATTGTTGAAGGACGCCGTTCATCGTTTGTGGGAGGATTTCATCGCCTTAGATTTTAGGTAAGTATTATACTTGTACTGGTCAATGATATTAATGTTATCATGTATGTGTATGAATGTGTTGTATCATTTTGAGACGTAGTTTCTTCATGATTTGTTGATAGCAGGGAATTGTTCGATACAATATCCTTCGGAAATTATGCTAAATAAATATTATTGTTTTTCATCAATGGCCGGTTTAAGGCATTGAGACTCTTGTTGTATTGTTGTTGTCGATAGCCGGTTTGTGGTATCGGTGTATCGATTGTTATTGTTGATATTAATATTCGATTAAGACATCGATATGAGTGTTGCTATTGATGTTGGTATTTTGATGATGTATTGGACGGTTGAAGGCATTGACGTATTCAATTATCATCTCTATCTTCGGTGGCTGATTAAAGGCGCCGAGGCATCTGTTATCATTGTTGTTATCGATTGGCCATTTCTAAGGCAATCAAAGTGTTGAATGGGAATGTCGAGGATGGTTCCTATCCATTGTATCGTTGTTATCGATTAGCCGTTCTAAGGCAATTGGGGTATTGAATTGGGACTGTCGAGGATCGTTGTGTCGTTGTTATTGATTAGCCGTTCTAAGGTAATTGAGGTATTGAATTGGGACTGTCGAAGATGGTTCCCATCTATTGTGTCATTGTTATCGATTGGTCGTTCTAAGGCAATCGAGGTATTAAATTGGGACTTTCAAGGACGGTTCCCATCCGTTATGTCGTTGTTATCGATTGACCATTCCAAGGCAATCAAGGTATTTGAATTGGGACCGCCGAGGATGGTGTCCATCCGCAGTTTATGGTTGTTGTGCTGGCCGAATCAAGGCATCATACCATCATTCTTATGAATTTAGTAATTTTGCCATCGTTGCTGTTTTTGAGTATTTGTATTTTGGAGGCTAGTCTCGGCTAGTGATCGATGGGTAAGCTTGGGCTTGAACCTTCGCGGTTGGTTTCCCAACACCTACAGTTCAGTAGGTCACGGTCATTGGATGATGTCATTATGATACAGCTTCGGTTGTGTGGCATCGTCCACCTCATTGTGATACAGCTTCGGCTGTGTGGCTCGTCCACCTCATTGTGATACAGCTTTGGCTATGTGGCTTCAACCGCCTCATTGTGATACAGTTTCGGGCTGTTTGGCTTCGGCCATCTCATTATTGTATTGCAGCCTCGACTGAGGTTCTTTCAGGCCATTGTGATGATTTGCAGCTTCGGCTGAGGGGCTTTCAGGCCATTGTGATGATTAGCAGCTGCGAAGGAGGGGCTTTCAGACCATTGTGATGATTTGCAGCTTCGGCTGAAAGCTTTCAGGCCATTGTGATGTTTTACATCTTCGGCTAAGGGCTTTTAGGCCATATGCGATGTATTGGTGTTTCTATTGGAGCCTTCGGGCATCGTTGTTGTTATCGGTTTTAGCTTTAGGCTGGTTTGCCTTCGAGTAATTCGTGTTTTTGTTCTATATTGATTATTCGCCATTGGGAATTTGTATTAATTCTAACCTGTTGATGAGGTATTGATTGTATGCTGTGGGCATAGTATTTCATGAATGCTCAGATTTTCCCATTATTTGTGAGCATCTCGTATCATTGTTGTACTATTTGTTTTGTCTTTGGATGCATATCATGTTGTACATGTATTTGATATTCATTATCTGGATGAATGATCCCGTGGGGCGGAACATGTTTTCATGTTTTAGGTATTTGCGAGGAGGGAGTTAAGACACAAGGGCATGACGATGGCGACGAAGCATTCGATCGATACTAGTCCCGAGTTATTCGGGATTCATGTTGGTCGGTCAGTTATTGGAGTAATCTCCAGCTTGGCAATTGTTATTATATTGTGTTATCCGAGCAAGGCTCGTGGATATTATTGTATTTTTATTTTGGCCATGTAGGCCCATCCTTGTCATTGAAATTCCATATCGGAATATTGTGTCGGATATCATAGTAGGTACTGTGATTTTCTTTTTTGGTCAGTTTGATGTATTTTAGTCGTGTTCACCTGGTGGATTTCCTGATGTAGGGTCCATGGCACTGTAATAACCCAATGGGATTCTGGGGGTGTTACAAAACCACCCACGGTTAAAAAAACACCCACGGACGACCGAGTTTGAAAAAACAACAACAACAAAAAATATGTTCCTCCTAAGAGTAATGATCCGCGAACATGTAGTTAGTCAGCGAGGTTTTTTGGGATTGATTTGAACGTCGAACCGGAAAGACATAGTTCTTACACGAACTATCAAACAAATTACAATCGCGATGTGATACCAAATTTAAATGAAGAGCCGGAGAGACATAGTTCATTTGTGGATTTAAATGAAGAGCCGACTGATTTTTTGGATTATATTACAAAAAATTTTCATCCATACATTAGAGAGTTACAAGATGTCAGAGGTGATGGGAATTATGGATTTCGGTCGGTCGCTCTTGGTCTCGGTCTCTCTGAAGGTCAGTGGCCTTAAGTTCGTTCAGATCTAGTACGTGAGTTAACAGCTCATCGACAACAGTACAAGTGTGCATTTGGAAGTTTAGGACTTGATAATATATATAAGACCGTGGAATCTGCTGGAGAGTAGATGCTAATGCCAAACACAGGTTTGGTTATTGCATCAGCGTACAACAGGGTAGTAATAAGTTTGGCAGCTGGAGGACGTGTTGGAGCCCGTACTATAAGCTTTCCGCTTTGGTCTAGTCCACCTCAATAACCACATGAACACATCGTGATCGCCCATGTGAATGATAACCATTATATTAGGGTGACACTACGGGAAAGTTGTCATTTACCATTAACTCATCTACTATGGACGTCATACAGAAGTGATATTGCATCTAGATGTGAATACCCATATCTTAGTCGACAAGATGAATTTCGTGAATATCATTATCGTGTTCCTCAAGCTTATGATCTTAATTAATATAATTATGTATTAGTTTTGTAATTCCGATTATATTTTTATCAATGAAAAATATATTATTTGTTTACTTTTTATTTGTATATATGTTTACTTTTTATTTGTATATTTGTTATGATTAGTTGATTATTATGTAATGATTAATTGTTAGAAAACAAAAATAATAATAATAAAAATGATAGTAATGATTGTTTAACGATTGAGTTAACATATAAATGAGATAAAACATAATGATTATACATAATGATTAGACTATATAGTATAAGATGGTGTATCATTCCTAATTTAATGGTGTATGAGCCCATCATGCTTTTATGGTTGCTTCTGTTTTTTTTGAGTAGGGGCAGAGAAAATGGCACAAAAGGTGAGGGGCGGCAGAAAAAAAAGAAAGAGTGCTTAGAATTTGTGATTTGGTGTTATATATAAGGGTATATGGGGTGGAGGGTAAAAAATCATGTTATTGGTAATAAAATTAAATATAATGTTTTATGGAGAAAGCGATTGTTTTACTCTTTACTAATGAATCATTTTCTCAATTAAATATGTACATAATTGGAAAGAACAAATTACCAAGTTTGACGAGTAATGGTAAATACAAGAATAACGTTATAGGAAGGTTCAGAAAAAACACGCTACGCTCCCTCCTCGATTTAAGTGAATGTTTCGTTTCTTGTTATTTTTCAAAATAAGTTTTTCATTCGGATATTTTTTATTTTTATACTCAGATTATTCATATTTCACAAATTATTGTACTTCACAAAGAACACCACATTGTTGATACTATTTTCGACCAGTTTCGACCCAATATACCATGTTTGACTCGTTTTGTACAGGGCGTCATTTTCGAAGTCGTTCAACCCAGAAGTTATTTTCAAACCATTCCGCTCCGAGATGTTATTTTCGATCATTTTCACCTCAAACTATTATTTTCGACCCGATTTCATTTGAGAACATCATTTTCGACCTTTTTTGCCACTAGATGTTATTTTCAACCTGTTTCGCCTCGAGAAGTTATTTTCGACTCGTTTCGTCATGTGACGTTATTTTTCGAATGTTTTCACTCTGAGATATTATTTTCGACCCGTTCCGCCTCAGAACTTCATTTTCGACTCTTTTCGTCCCGGGAAGTCATTTTCAACCAAATTCGCCACACAATATTATTCTCGATATGTTTCCTCACACCGTCATTTTCGATCATATTTCATCACGAGACAACCATTTCGACCAGTTTCGTCTTCACACATGAAGATTATTTCGTCTCGTTCTGTTCAGGGATGCCATTTTCGACTCGTTCCGCCTTGGGATAATATTTTCGACCGGTTCCTTTCCGAGGCATTATTTTCGTCCAAGGACGTCATTTTCGACTCTTTTCGTCATGTGATGTTATTTTTTCGAATGTTTTCACTCTGAGATATTATTTTCGACCCGTTCCGCCTCAGAACGTCATTTTCTACTTTTTTTCGTACGGGATGTCATTTTCGACCAAATTCGCGATACAATATTATTTTTGACATGTTTCGTCACCGTCATTTTCGACCATATTTCATCACGCGACAACCATTTCGACCAGTTTCGTCTTCACCGATGAACATTATTTTGTCTCGTTCTGTCCAGGGACGTCATTTTCGACTCCTTTTGCCTTGGGATAACGTTTTTGACCAATTTCTTCCCGAGGCATTATTTTCGTCCAAGGACGTCATTTTTGACTCATTTCGTCATGTGATGTTATTTTTTGAATGATTTCACTTTGAGATATTATTTTCGACTCGTTCCGCCTCAGAACGTCATTTTCGACTCTTTTCGTCTCGGGATGTCATTTTCGACCAAATTTGCCACACAATATTATTTTCGACATGTTTCCTCACACCGTCATTTTTGACCATATTTCATCACGAGACAACCATTTCGACTAGTTTTGTATTCACCGATGAACATTATTTCGTCCCGTTCTATCTAGGGACGTTATTTTCGACTCTTTTCGCCTTAGGATAACATTTTCGATCACTTTCTTACCGAGATATTATTTTCGTCCAAGGACGTCATTTTCAACTCTTTCGTCTTAGGGTGTCATTTTCGACCCGTCGTCCCGGGACGACATTTTCGGCCCATTTTGCCTCGAACGATATTTTCGACCAGTTTCATCACGAAATATTATTTTCGATCCGTTGCGCCTCAGGACATTATTTTCGACCCGTTTTGACCTGGAACGTTATTTTCGGCCCGTTTTATATCTGAACATCATCGTCGCCCCATTTTGGCATGTGACGTTATTTTCGACTATTTTCGCCCCGAGACATCATTTTCGATCAATTTCGTCCATTGGCGACATTTTCGGCCTGTTTTGCCCCGTGATGACATTTTCGACTAATTTCGTCATGGGACGTTATTTTCGACCCGGAACATTATTTTCGTCTCGAGACGTCATTTTTGATACGTTTTATACTGAGACGTTATTTTAGGCCCGTTTTGTCCTGAGATGTTGTTTTCGGCCATTTCGCCCGGAGACGTCATGTTCGACTTGTTTGGCCCCGAGAAGACATTTTTCGCCCATTTCGCTCCAGGTCCAGGACGTCATTTTTGGCCCGTTTCATCACTTGACGTCATTTTTGGCCCATTTTGTCCTTGGATGTTATGTTCAGTCGGATTTGCCCCCTATCGTTATTTTCGACTATTTTTCGCCCCTGGACGTTATTTTCGATTATTTTTGCCCATGGGCGTCATTTTTGATCCATTAAGAAATTGTCGTCCCGAGACGAAACGGGTCGAAAATGACGTCCCAGATCGAAGCAGGTCGAAAATTTCGTCCCAGGACGAATCGGGTCGAAAATGACGTCTTGGGTGAAAATGGTTGAAAATGACGTATGGGGACAAAACGAGTCGAAAATTACATCAGGTGACAAAACAAGTCGAAAATAAAGTCACGAGGCAAAACACGTCGAAGATGACATCCATGGATAAAGATGACGTCCCAAGACGAAACAGGCAGAAAATGTTGTCACGGGGCGAAATAGATAGAAAAAAATGACGTCCTAGGGCAAAAAGTAGTTGAAAATAACGTCCCAAGACAAACCAGGACGAAAATCTCATCTTGGAACTGAACGGATAAAAAATGGCGTCCCACGCGAAAAGGTATAAAAAATAATGTCCCAGGACAAAGCAGGCAGACGTCCTTGGACGAATATGGGTTCACAGGGGGAACGAATCGAAAATGTCATCTTGGACGAAATGGTTTGGAAATGACGTACCATGATGAAACGGGTTGAAAACGATATCCTGCCGCGAAATGAGCCGAAAATGTCATCCCGGGACGAAATGGGTCGAAAATGACGTCAAAGATGAAAATGATCGAAAATGACGTCTCGGTACAAAAAGGACCGAAAATGACGTCGGGTGACAAAACATGTCAAAAATGACGTCACGAGGCAAATGCGTCGAAAATGACGTCCATGGACGAAAATGACGTTCCAGGGTGAACGAGCCGAAAGTGTTGTCCAATGGCAAAACGGATCGAAAATGACGTCGCGGGACGAAAACGGTCGAAAATGACGTCCCGAGACGAAATGAGCCGAAAATGTCGTCCCAGAACGAAATGAGCGAAAATGACGTCCCAGACGAAAACGGGTCAAAAATGATGTCCCAAGAGAAAACAGGCAGAAAATGACGCCATATGACAAAATGGGTCAAAAATGACATACTTGGACGAAAATGACGTCCGGGGCGAAACATGTCGAAAATATCATCTCGGGGCAAAAAAGATCGAAAATGGCACACCAGGACAAAAACAGGCCAAAAGTGACGTCCCGGGATAAATGGGGGCAAAAATATTGTCCCAATGCGAAACTTGTCGAAAATGACGTCCCCGGTCGAAAATATTGTCCAGTTGCAGAACAGGTCGAAAATGACATCGTGAGCGAAATGAGTCGAAAATAACGTCCCGAGGCGAAACGAGTCGAAAATGACGTCCCCGAGCGAAACAGGCTGAAAATATCGTCCCGAGGCGAAACGAGTGGAAAATAACGCCCCAGGGCAAAATGGTTGAAAATGACGTCTCAGGACAAAACAGACCAAAAATGACGTATGTGGACAAAACAGGTCAAAAATAACGTCCAAGAGCGAAACTGATTGGAAATGACGTCCCATGACGAAACATATCAAAAATGACGTCCCTGCGCGAAATGGGCTGAAAAATGACGTCACTGGGCGAAATATGTAAAAAATAATGTCTTGAGGCAAAATAGGTCGAAAATAACGTCCGAACCAAATAGCCGAAAATGACGTCCCACAACGAAATAGGTCGAGATAACATCCTATGCTGAAATGGGTCAACAATGTCATCCCGGGAAAAAGACGTCGAAAATAACGTCCCATGTTGAAACTAAATGAAAATATAATCCCGGGGTCAAAATAGTAAAAAATATCGTCTCGAGATGAAATGGGTCGAAAATAACATTCCGATACAAAACGTTCCAAAATCAGATGTCTCAGAGCGAACTGAGTCGAAAATATCATCCCGAGATGAAACAGTTCGAAAAAAACATCCCAATGCGAACATGTCCGAAACTAATATCCCGGAACGAAGTGGAACAAAAATAATACTCCCTCCGTCTGCCAAAAATTTGCCACAGTTTCCTTATTGGAGTGCCCGCCAAAAACTTGCCCCACTTATAAAAGGAAAATTTTTCTATTTATTCTTCTTAGAAGTGAGACCATTTCTCCACTAAAATCACTTTATACCAGTTTTTCTTAAAACCCGTGTCATCCCAACTGGGGCAAGTTTTTTGTGGACGGAGGGATATTCCGTGGCAAATACGGATAAAAAATATCGTCTCTTGACGAAATTAGTAAAAAACGACTTACCGATATAATAATCGAAAACAGTAGTAATTTAGTGCTTTTTGTGAGGTAGAATGATTTATTTAAATAGGAATTGACTATGGTGGAAACACCCTTAATGGTGAAATCTAGAACCCAATTGCATTATTAAGTAATTCCATTGCATATTTGTTATTATTTGTTGCATCAAGCTGGTCGCTAGTATATGCAACAAATAATGCAATAAAAAAAAATACATAAATGCATATAATTCTATTCATCTACAGCCGTTAGATCACTAATATCAATGGCCTACAAAAGTTTCTAGATTTCACAAGGTAATTAGTTTTCATATGATCTGTTTCCTATTTAAATATGTGTAATTTAGGCAAAATGATGAGCAATATTTAAATAATAAACATGTTTTAGAAATTAGAAAAAAATAAAATCTCTCATTTTAAGTGAGAATGAGTAGATAATAAAATTAAGTTTTAAATTTATAATTTCTAATAATTTGGAAAAATAAAAATCTTCCAATTCAATCGTAAGAAATGAAATATATATTATTCACGAGGCATTATTCAACTCGTGCGATGCACGGTCTTTGGTTGAATATCTACGTGTTTTGTACGTAATGTTGGGGCAGACGGTTATTAATTACTTCATTCATAGTCATATTAATAGAACAAGAATATTACAATTTCGGATTTTTTCTCAAAAACTGGATCTGACAGAAGTTCCAACGGCAGAATCAGGGTTGAATATGCTTCCTGCAATGATAATCAGAAGATTTGATACGATAATTTAACAGTTACTAGAAATTCAGCTTTTGAAGAGAGAACAAACCTGAATCTTCGACTTTGTGGGAATTCGGTAAGTGACCAAAGCAGGTGCCCCATAGTAAACTGTATTTACTTTGGATTCCAACTCAAACGAATGGGAAACAAGGGAACCACTGAATAAACAACATTAGCTCCCTTTACAACTTCTTTTGGATCATTGGTTATTTCTATTTTGCCGACTCCAGCCTTTATTGCCCTTTTAGCTGTCCTTGCATCAGGTTCAAAACCTCTCGGGCAGGCACAAACGAAGTGGAAAGGAATGACAGATGCCAACAACAGCCAGGAATGCACTATATTGTTCCCGTCCCCAACGTATACGACTTGAACATTTGCCAACATAGAACCTCAAAATATCAGATAACTTGAAAATCTGGCAACAATGGATGGTAGAGTTTTATCAACATAGATGCTGCAAATAGGCTTACCTTTGTCCCCTCCAGCTGACCAATGTGTTCAATTATTGTGAGTGCATCAGCCATAATTTGACAAGGGTGATTAAAGTCAGTCAAGCCATTGATCACGAGGACAGTGGCATACTTAGCAAGATTTAGAATGTCCTGAAAATTTGAAAAAGAAAAAGAAAGGAGATAAAAGGAAGAATATTGCTGTCAGGTTGCAGTTAAAAGTTCAGTGCATTCAAAAGTTATGATGCCATTAATTGAGAACTCACCAGCATTCCTGATGAGCAAAAACTCGTGCCATAATGATATCATTATAGCGAGAAAGAACACGAGCAACATCACGAGTTTCCTCCCGCTTACCCATTTGAATATCATCAGGTCCCAGATACAGGGCATGCCCTCCCAGCAAATAAAACCCAGTTTCAAATGAAACTCTTGTCCTCATAGATGGCTTGGCAAATATCATAGCCATAGTTTTGCCTTTAAATTGGAGATATGTATTCTCTCCTGATTTTATTAGTGTCGTGACCTCCTTAGCTCGATCTAAAATCTTTAAAAGGGTGTTCTTGTCGAAATCATTAATGTGAAGAAAATCCTTGGACACCTTACTGTGAAATATCAGAATATGGAAATTCATCAAACCGGTATTACATAGCCGATCAAATGTGGCAACGTCAAGAACATCTTGCATAATATGTACTCAAACGGGGAAGAAAGTGTGATAAAGGAATTACATGATGAATATGGGGAAAGTAAATGCAAAGGCATATGGTAAAGAATGCTTTTTCATCAAGAATTATACAGACGAATAAAAACGTCTTTGATCTTTAAATTTCTTAACATCTAACTGAGTTATATGTTCAAGTCAACAATGGATGGTGAGCTCAATTGTTCAATCAATCAGAGGTGGTACAATAGAAAAATCTCGATCGATTTTACTCATATAATAGAACATTAGGATAGACTCATTAAAAGATATCTAAACCCAATGCTAGATAATTATGAGCTGATTCGGAAGATTCTCTGACTAAAAACAAAATTTTGAGGATCAGGAACAGAGATGTGAGAAATAAATACGTGGGCTCAGGAAAAAGGCCTTTTCTCCCAGCACACTGAATGTCAAAGCTTAATATGCGAAACGGGGACATCTTTGAGAATTCCTCTTCAGGAGCATGGCTGATCAAATTCAAATAACTAAGTGTGTAAAGGGAAATCCAAGTACTTCTAACCCAAACTCTTAATCCTAAAAAACAAAAATCACAATTAATACAATCCACAAGATACACTTATTGGCAATATATGTTCGCACAAACGGGGAGGGTTTTATATAAATCTGATCATATATTCAAGTTCTTGATGAGAAAATCATCTTCTGAAGGAGTTGCTTTTCTCTATGAAAACAAAAGGTAAACATAAACCTAAACTGCTGCACCTAATCCTTATCAAATATGATCAAACTATATAGCAACTTTCTGTACATAACAACTTATTCATAACAATGTAGATTCACAAAGCCAACATATCTACACAAACAAAACAGTACAAAGCCATCAAATCTAAACATATAACAAATTCACCCTGCTGCCAACACAAGCACATCACATAGTTATAAAACAAGCTACCATTATAGTTGCAATATTCAACAAAATCAGCACATTAATAACAAAAGTAGCCGAGTCTATCCAAGTTTAACAATATTCCAATATATAATCATCAATTAAGTATTATGCTATCTACAGTTTACATACAACATATACAAACTAACATCTAGCATTATGCTAAACCTTGACATACCTACTTAAGGGTGATACCGGATGTTTGGAAGTCATACCTGCTAGGCTCTGCAAATCCAACCTTGACATGATTGCATCTCAATATCTAATGATAAACCATGACATAGGTGCAAAACCAAAATCATTTGACCACATACTACAGCCCCTGAACAAGCTTTACATAACCTAACCTCAACCGGTTCCAACGGCGAACCCAAACATATTCAAATCAGAAAAATAAATTTCCACAAACACTGACCACTATAATGAAAGCTAATTTACTTGACATTACCCCGTTGATTTCCACCTAATCCTTGCCAATATAAAAAAATAAGCTTTCACCCAAGACTATTACTAATCAGGCTAATACGGCCGTTTCTCAGCCCTAAACCAAACCTAGATCTAAAGTCAGCAAACCCAACTCACCTCATTAACCAACGTCATCTTGCCGTGACACCACTGAGAAGTGGGATGCGATACCTCCAAACACGTAACCCTAGTCTACATCACAGTCATGTGCCCTTCGAACCACCACCCGTCGCTTCTCATCTAAATTCATTCGATATTTGGAGACAGTGAAGGAGATGGGATCATATTATTCTTGTTGGTGTGTCTGGGTGAGGGTTTTAAACAAAGAGAGAACAAGAGATAAAAAGAAAGAAGAATTTGCAGAGAGAATTGAATAGAGGGAGGGAGAATGGGAGGAGGTTTGGAGGTAGAGAGTTGAATGTTGAGATAGAACGTGAGGAGCGAGGTGAAGAGAGGGGTGAAAATTGAAAATAGTTTATCTGGACCGTAGACCCGCCTATTTCTTTAGGGCTCGTTTGCTAAGTTGTATGGGATAAAGCTTAATAATATTGACTAGGATTTCTTATACAATATAAGAAATTAATATCATATTTGGTACGATGTATTAAATTCGCTGCAAAATATAGATATCATGGTAGTTTATTGAATCTATTAGTTCTAGTATTGTTTAATATCACCTAATACCACCTCTTAGGTGGGATACGTAATACTAAAAATCAGTATTATTTATACGGGCCCAAATTTTATCAAGGGCCATATACTTTATACCAAACAAGATATAAAGGTGTATTAGATATATTATAGACCTTAATCACACGTAGCAAACAAGCTCTTAGTGTTTAGTTACACTTTTTTAAATAGCAATGGCTACACCAAATTTTGTGTTAGCGTAGATATTCAATTTAGTCTATGGCAACACTAATTTATATCAATAACAACGCTAGAAAAATGTGTAGCCTTAAATCAAACTTGACCAATTTTAAGGCATCTAAGGCTACATTTTTGCTTGTAACATCAAAAAAAATGTTGTTGAAAGCCATATATGGTGTAGTGTAGACTAAATGAGAATTAATTCGTCCTTCTGTTAGACAACCGTTTAAGTTGCCATTAAATCCGCTGATGTGGCATAATGATGTGGTTGCTTTTGCAATTATGGAAACACATATGCAAAAAAACTCCGGCCAAATTATCATTAAAATACCAACGAAATCATTAAAAAGTAACAAAGTCCAATCAAAACTTAACTTTCATTAACTCTAACTCATAAGATTAAAAAAAATAACTTTCGTTACAGCTCTAACTCATAAGATTAAAAAAACAAAGAATCCTAATCCTAACTTACAAGTGTCTGTTAAGGAAAAAAAACATTACCAGTGGTCGTCAAGGAAGGTGGCGGTGGTTAGGGGCAGATAGATGAAAAAGATGAAGTGGATGAAAAAGATGAAGATGGCGGTGGTTAGGGGCAGACGGGTGGTTTTTATTTATGTTAACTAATTTCTCAAAACTTGACAGAAAATGGAGGTGTTGCTATAAATGGATGTAAATCAAGGGTTTGTAGATCTAATTGTTTGCGGAGGGAGAGGGGTCGATCTCCATCCCTAGCGCCGGAAGAGAATAGACCGTAGTTAGGGTTCTAAAATATTAATTTACATTTATGCCTTCGTATTTAACATATATATATATATATATATATATATTTAGGTTCTTCAAGTTTTTTTATTTTCAATTAACCCCTAAACTTCCACGACAGCAAAACTTTCCTACATATGGTTCCACATATGCAAAAAAAACCACATCATTATGCCACATCACCAGGTTTAACAGAAACCTAAACGGTGGTGTAACAAGGACGAATTAATCCTCAAATAGGTTAGTTTAAGGACGAAAAGGGAAAAAAATAGTTCAAGGACGAAAAGGTAAATGTTGGAGCAAAATCGGAATATGCGCCGTTGTGCGGAAGCGTGAATATAAAGTGCGGAATTTAAAGGACACACGGATTTATAGAGGTTCGACTATAATCGAGCCTACGTCCTCTCTCGGTATCTTTTTCTATAGGTTGAAGATATAAACCTTTGCACCTCTCTTCTATCGGTCGAAGGATTACCGTTACAATCACGTCTTTAATTGGTCCGTGATAAACCACTCGTACTTGTCTTTGTATCGGTCCAAGTTAAATCGTTTTCCTTTTTTATTGGACAAGGAATCAACCACTCTAGCTTTCTATGGGTACTAGATAAACCTCACTTAGATATCGATTGCGATTCTAATAATGCCAGATCCTTGATCCTAATAACACCGAATTCAATCGTATCTTTTCTTTTACCTCTCGTGTATGTGTTGAATGTATAAATACTCAAATTAACAATACAAGTTCAATATCACAACAACAATGTAAGTATATCAATCTTTGATGAATGTATCGTTTGCTTGAAGTTGTTTTACTGAAACAATACCATAGGAATGGTATTTATAGCCTTCTTCATCAAACTAGCCGTTAGCACCCTGTCACTTCATTATGTACGCTATCTCCTTCATATTACGTACGCTAGCAATATTACGTACATTAACCTCCACTGGTTACGTACGTTAGCTTCTTCATAAAACAGTTGAGTGGCTTCTGTCTTGGACATTACGTATGTTAGTCAATAATCCATTATGTACGTTAAATATACGAACATTGCTAACGTCATATGTCCGTTGCCGCCTTTTTGACTTTGACTCGTCCAATGTTCTTCTGGTTTGAACTCTGAACACTCCATTACGTACGTTAAACAACTTTCGTTATGTACGTTAAGATGCACATGTTAAGCTTGTATTTTCCAGCTTGTATATTCTTATTACGTACGTTAAGCTTGTATTTTCCAGCTTTTTGCAACTTCGTTTCCTTTGATGCTTTGCTTCGTCTCTTTGTTGTTTTGCTTTGTTTATCAACTTTAATCATCAAAACACTTTTAAGCAAGTATGGAATAAAATATTCCAACAATCTCCCCCTTTTTGATGATTACAAAGCAACACTTCGTCAATGGAATTTACCTGCAAAAATACGAATATATGTATATGTGTACAGACCAAAGTTTTTCAACTTTGTCCGTTTCATTTGTTTCTTCTCCCATTTCTTTTTCGACTCCTTATTTCCTTCTCTTTTTCTTTTTCGAATTTTTAATTTTTCATCATCTTTTCGACGTCTCCTCATTTTTCTTTTCAACTTCATCTTTTTGACTTTTCGACTCCTTTTCTTCGATTTTCTCCCCCTTTCAGGGTTAATCTCATTCTTTTTCTTTTCTCCTTTCTCCCCCTTTTTGTTTTCATCAAAAAGTGTAATAAATGACATTGAAATGATAATTACCAAATTGATGTAAAAAAAATATGCGATACCAAATGATGAATATAACTATATGCATGAATAAGATATAAACTCCCCCTGAAAATATTATCTCCCCTTTTAAAAAATTATTACTCCCCCTAAGTAAAATATATTTTGATAAAAAATAATTTTTGGGGATCCAACCTATAGTTGGTTTTTGTTTTGAAATATGGACGATGTTAGGAATAACGGTTCCCTTTGGAATCCAAATTTTTTTAATTTTAATCGTCCGGCGTGGGCTTTTACAGGTCGAAATGTGATGCCCAATTTTCAAATATTTTTCGTAATGGGGTATTTTCAAATTTACGGATTTATTTTTAGAATATTGTTTGAGTCCCAACCCCTATTTATTTAAAGTAAACTTTTGAACCGAGAGCATATTTTCAAATTTCTCGTTTCCGAGAGAAAATTTCTTCGTTAAATTTTTGAGCTCGATTTGAATTTTAACAAGATCATCCTTTAAAGTATTTTCGTTTTCAAGGTATTTAGAATGATCGATCTCGATAAACTTTCCCTTTTCCAGAATTTTGGAATTTTCAATTTCCAATGATTTATTTTTAAATTGAAGGAATTTAATTTCGGATAAAGCATTTTGATAATTCGTATGTAATAATTCAAATGCTTCAAAAAGTTCATCGTAAGAATTACTTACTTGGCTTTCGACGTCGATATCGTCGAACGAACTTCGGGCCATGAGAGCGAGATTCTTTTGATTGATAAAATCATCATCTTCGTCTTTATCGCTCCATGTTGCAACGAGAGTCTCCTCTTGGGTTTAACTCGGAAATTCTTTGCAAAGTGACCTGGTTTACCACATAATCGACAATTGTTGTCGAATTTCTTAGATTCGCTCGTTTGGATGTCCTTCTTTCTCCGGTTTAATAAGTGATGGAACTTATTAATATTCTTGGCATAATATGCCGATTCTTCGTCGCTATCATCCACCGGAATTTCTTCTCTTTTTGACATCTTAGCCTTCATGGCTATCGATCTTTCCTTTGGCTTCGGTTTGGCATTTCGAGATTTTAGGACTATCTCGTAGTTTATAAGAGAACCAACGAGAGCACTAAAATCAAGATTATTTAAATCTTTAGATTCCATTATTGGCGTCACCGTACCATCCCATTCTCGAGGTAGTGATCGGAGAATTTTCTTTACTTTCTCACTACTCGAAAGTGGTTTTCCGAAACATGCTAATCCATTTGTGATGACCGAGAATCGGTCGAGCATTATAGTGATGGATTCGTCATCCTTCATTTGGAATAATTCATAATTATGAAGGAGCATGTTTATCTTCGCCTCCTTGACTTGAGACGTACCTTCGTGTGTTACCTCAAGCATTTTCTAAATTTCTTTGGCACTATCACACGATGATATCCGGTTGTGTTCTTCCGGATTTAAGGCACAATATAGGAGTTGAGTTGCCTTACAATTATAATGATCATTTCTCCAATCCCCATCGTCATATTCTTCAAAGGATTTAAGCGTACCGTCGGATTTAAGAGGAATTTTGGGACCAAGGCATATCACCTTCCAAAGCTCGATATCATATGCTCGGATGAATATTGACATCTTTTTCTTCCATATCATGAAATTTGCGCCATCAAAAAATGGTGGTCGGTTAAGAGCAAGGCCTTCGACTGGAGAAAATTGGAACGCCATTTGGATCTTCTCCTCGGATGTTAAACCGCTTATTGGAGGTACCGCTTCGATACCAATTGTTGGAGCAAAATTAGAATATGCGCCGTTGTGCGGAAGCGTGAATATAAAGTGCGGAATTTAAATGACACATGGATTTATAGAGGTTCGGCTATAATCGAGCCTACGTCCTCTCTCGGCATCTTTTTCTATAGGTTAAAGATATAAATCTCTGCACCTCTCTTCTATCAGTCGAGGGATTACCGTTATAATCACGTCTTCAATTGGTCCGTGATAAACCACTCGTACTTGTCTTTGTGTCGGTCCAAGTTAAACCGTTTTTCTTTTCTATTGGACAAGGAATCAACCACTCTAGCTTTCTATGGGTACTAGATAAACCTCACTTAGATATCAATTGCGATTCTAATAATGTCGGATCCTTGATCCTAATAACACCGAATCCAATCATATCTTTTCTTTTACCTCTCGTGTATGTGTTGAATGTATAAACACTCAAACTAATAATATAAGTTCAATATCACAACAACAATGTAAGTATATCAATCTCTGATGAATGTATCGTTTGCTTGAAGTTGTTGTAGTGAAACAATACCATAGGAATGGTATTTATAGCCTTCTTCATCAAACTAGCCGTTAGCACCCTGTCACTTCATTACGTACGCTATCTCCTTCATATTACGTACGCTAGCAATATTACGTATGTTAACCTCCACTGGTTACGTACGTTAGCTTCTTCACAAAATAGTTCAGTGGCTTCTGTCTTGAACATTACGTACATAGTCAATAATCCATTACGTACGTTAGTCAATAATCCATTACGTACGCTAAATATACGTCATTGCTGACGTCATATGTCCGTTGCCGCATTTTTTACTTTGAATCGTCCAATATTCTTCTGGTTTGAACTCTGAACACTCCATTACGTACGTTAAACAACTTTCGTTACGTACGTTAAGATGCACATGTTACGTACGCTATGATATTCTTAGTGCGTACGTTAAGCTTGTATTTTCCAGCTTTTTGCAACTTCGTTTCCTTCGATGCTTTGCTTTGTCTCTTTGTTGTTTTGCTTTGTTTATCAACTTTAATTATCAAAACACTTTTAAGCAAGTATGGAACAAAATGTTCCAACAGTAAAAACTTAAAAAGTTCAAGGACGAAAAATGTACTTTACTCAACCATACAACCCAACATAAATAAACCAAACCAAACCAAACCAAACATACCCAATATATCCCGCTCAGAGCAGGGTCTGGGAGGGTAAGATGTACGCAGACCATGCCCCTACTTATTACGGTAGGAAGACTATTTCTGTGAAGACCTCCAGCTTAGTGCACAGCAAAATATTGAGTGATAAATACAAAGGGAAGCATATGATTCGAAAAAGCTCAATACCATACCTGAGCCCATGGCTTAATCCACATGGGACTTACCTAACATAAGGTGTTGACTCCGCGCACAGCTCTCTATAAAAAATACACCACATGCAAAAGGCCGTAGGATAAAACATACAAAAAAAATAAAAATAAAAATGCAATGCTCTAGGTCAAATCTAACCGAGACAATCAATCCTGAGATTCTCTACTACCGAACCGCTCTCAAAAAAAGAATCCACAACTCTGATCTGGCGCCTCCAAGAGCACCTATCAACAGTCATGGTCTCGAATAAGTTTAGGGCCTTCAAATCTAATCTCAACTGCTCCTCCCACATCCTCCTCGGTCTGCCTCTCCTCCTCCGCCTACAACCAATAAACTCTCGACCCTCATCACCGGAGCAGAGACATGCCTCCTGCGGACGTGGCCAAACCATCTCAATCTCCCTTCCCTAACTTTCGCTGAAATGGGCGCCACTTCTAGCGCGTTCCTGAAAACCCCATTCGGGATTCTATCCAACATTGTGCGACCACACGACCAACGTAACATTCTCATTTCAGCTGCTTCCATCTTGCACTCAAGCGACTTCGTCATCGCCCAACATTCAGAGCCATACAACATTGCAGGTCTGATTGCCGCTCCATAAAATTTGCCCTTCAACTTTAGAGGGACTTTCTTGTCGCACCGGAGAAAAATCTATTTCCAAAAATAGGAGAAAAATATCGGGAAGATAAAAGGGAGGTAAAGGTTTGGGAAAGGGCGGAGCGAGGAGCACAGAGAGGTGCTGGGAGACAACATGCAGGGTACCACCAAGCCCGCGATTCGTTTTCTGGCTCGCGTGGTGACGTCAGGCGCATCAGCGGCCTTATCTACGAGGAGACTCGCGGCGTTTTAAAGATTTTCCTGGAGAACGTCATCCGTGACGCCTTCACGAACACTGAGCATGCTCGCTGCAAGACAGTCACGACAATGGATGTCGTTTATTCGCTCAACGGACAGGGTCGAACGCTTTACATATTCAGACGTTAAGGTCGGCAGGTTATGACTTGTTGGTAGTTGTCGAATCGGTATAGAATGGGGAACACTTGTTGTTGGGAGTTAGGGTTTTAAGGATTATTATGTGAGATTTGGATGTTTTTTTTTTCTTTTTTACTTGTTGATTTTGATTGATATGCATTTTATTTAAAAAAATCTGTTTTTTATTCTGCTATAATTGAGTATCATTTTGTTTGACTGAAGTCCATTTATGTGTTAAACTCTTATGAATATCCTTTCCCTTTAACAAGTCCGACAATGGTTATTGAAAGTGGCGATGAGAGTCAAAATACTCATCAATATATAGTTATCATTGTTGGCAGCCCATCCACCTTGGAATCCACGTAGGCACTCAAGACAGCTGAACCGGCCGAGCAGAGACATCAGAGCCGGACCAGGCACAAACCCGATTTTCTCCCGGGCTCGTTAGAACCGGACCGGGCAGAGACATTAGAGCTGACCCGATATCCGACCCGGGAGGGCCGGGCAGAGAGAAGATCAAATGCTCCGAATCAAGATTACAACAGGGCCGACCTGAATAGCGGGAGACCCGAGGACCGACCCCAGTGGATAAGCACCGCCAGAAGCATGTGAGGCAGGCCCGCATGCCAATTAACGCATGCAGTCATGCCCCTTCCCAAGGCACTCCTTAGAGGCCGCCACGTGTCCAAGATATATTTGCAGACTGACAAGTGTTTTGGGCATATTCTCCAAACATTCGCCAGTTGTCATCTCTCCACTGGCCCAAATTGTGTATATATAGAAGGAATGTACACTGAAAGAAGATCTTTGGATTTTTAGCATTTATGATATAAAGAGAAAAGAGAGAGAGTTCGTATTCACTGAGAAAAAAGATAAGACTTGTAATCAGCAAGCAAAAAAGATAGACCCGCATAAAAATATTCTGCTCGGATCTACTCTATATTAAGATCATTAATAAAATTGAGTGATCAAACACCTTACTTCTTGTTTATTATTTTCTACGTGGCTTCGATCCATTCATCCAGATCAGCACACGTGACATTGACCAAATCAGACGTCAACAGATTGGCGCTAGAGGAAGGGGACCTTCGATAAAAAAAGATATATACTGCTCACCGGAGATGTCTCACGACAGTTCGAAAAACCCTCAGCCCGCGACGGAGGAAGAGAACCTCCGTAAGGTGGCAGAGTGCTTTAAACACCCAGCCTTCATCCAGGGCATGGCGGCCCTTATGGCGAGGGTTACAGGGGGCGGGACCCTTAAAAAACCCGAAGACCATGTCGAGGCGGAATCTCAGACGACCCGCCCAGCTGCCTCGGGACGAAACAAAAAGAGGACAGCCTCTGGGGTCGCTGATGAGTCGATTCTTGATCGACTCATTCTGTTCTATCTAGTCGTGTTTTTGTTTGCTTTTTAGTATTTTTTTGTTCTCTTTTATGCGTGGTATGTTGTGTTTTTAATTTATAGGTAACCAAGCGAAGAATGTGGTGAAATATGCGCTTTCATAGCTAATATTGGAGTTTATGACGATCAAAAGCTAAAACGGGACCTAAAACAACGAAAGATTTAAGCAGTATCGGTCAAATCTCCTAAATCCCAGAATCTCCACTCCGAATCGAGATGTATTCTCCTTTGATATAAATTCCTCGTGAAATTAGCTTCGAAACGGTATATTATATGCTAAAATACGAGGTGAATTGATACAAGAACGAAGGATCTAGCCGAAGAAGACCAAAAACCGGACTTGGCTGCACCAGACGACTCAACTAGGCTGCACCAGGCGACTCGAGCCACATCAGGTAACTCGGTCGTGTCACAGGACACGGCCGGGTCTCATTCCAGCAAGAATCTCATTTTTCGGAAGGGAACGACTCGACCGTGCCTTTTGGGACACGGCCGAGTCGCTATCGGCCATTTACACTTCCTGGCGCAGTACAACACGGCCGTGTCATGGGACACGGCCGAGTCTCAAGACAGTTACCTTTTTCTTATCCGGTAGCGATGCGACACGCCGTGTCCCCGTGACACGGCCGTGTCACTTTTCGGTTCATATCACTTTCCTTGACATTTTTGCACATCTTTAAGCCTTTGTCTTGATTTTTTTGGCTATAAAACAAAGTGTAGTGACCCCTTGAGAGGTGTGCTTGTCTTGTGGAAAAGATATTTTGTGGAAAAACACAAGATTAGGGAGGAAAAACACCAAAAGAGTGGAAAGAGAGAGATTTTCATCATCTTCCTTGTATGTTCTTGGAGTGAAAAATATTTTTGTGAGATATAATAATTCCTTGTATAATTTTGTTGTGAGTTCTTGTAAGAAGATCATCAAACCTTCATCGGGAATTCGATTTCGGCATTTTCAAGGGAAGTTTTTACCATGTTTTGTTCTTCAATTTCCATTATTTTTGTTGAATCAATCATGTGTGGCTAAACACTTCATATGGGTTTTAGATATAGCCACACACATGTTTTTGATTGTTAGTTCCCTTTGATTTTCCGGATAAAAGTTTGGGATTGTTCCTCTTGCTCGTTCTTCGTTTAAGAACTTTTGAATTAGATCATCAAACCTTTTTCATTGTTGTTATTATTATTCGAATCGAGGGTTTTTATCGGTGTTCGCCATCAAACGACCCGAAAGAAACGATTGTGAATGTTCTTGAGCTTTTTCGCGCGATCTTTTAACGATTTACCTCATCAAAAGTAGTCGGTTAATTGATTGTTAGCTAGGGTTTCGTCCCCATCAAAAGAGTATCCCTTAATTTTCGTTGAGAACAATCGTGATTTTTAGAATTTCCGCCATCAAACGGATTTCTTTTAATCGTGAGCAATCGATAATTCCTAACCTTATTTATTTGAGTATCGGAACTAATAATTGATTACGTGTGTGTCGGTGACTCTAAATTCCCATATTAATCTCATTATTGTTATCTCTCATTTATCCGACTATCAAATTGGTGTTGTTATCACTTAGTTCAATTTAAATTTTGTGCATTAGTAATTTTAATCATAATCAACCAATGATGTATTTTAATTTAATTGACTTTTGTTCATTCGACTATTTGCCGAACATTATCGAATTTTAAACCGCTTCCAATTCCTCGAGAGATCGACCTCGGAGTTACTTGCCGCTTACTACAAGAGCGAGTATTTAATTTGAATCCATCAGTCTCCGGAGAAAGGGCGGAAAGCCACGGCGAAAGCTCACATCCCTCTCGAAAAAGTAAGCTTTCGCGCCCCACATCCGTTTTTGATCGCCTTGGGGCGGGGAAGAAAATCGAAAAAGCAGCGCCGGCTCCCACTATCCAAAGTCAGAGTCGTAAGGAAGAAAAAGCTCCCCACCCGTCCCTAAATCCGACACAAGTATTACCTCCAACTCCCGGCGATAACTCGAGTGAGATCGAGTTTCTTAAAAAACGCCTCACTAAGCTCGAAAATAAACAACTCCAGCCATCCCAAAGTTCGGAATGGCTTAACAGCCAGGAGAGTCCCCTGGCCCCGAGTGTTCTGGCGGAACCCCTCCCGGAGAAGTTCAAGATTCCTCAAATTCCACCGTACAACGGGGAGACAGACCCCAATGCCCATCTTGGACATTATAATTCCTGGATGGACCTGCACGGGTCTCAGGACGCGTTCCGATGCCGAATGTTCTCCCTGACTCTGGGGGAGAGGGCCTAGAGATGGTATCGGATGCTGCCCCATCATTCTATTCAAACATGGGCCCAGCTCTCGGCGACGTTCCGATCCCATTTCATGGGGTCCCTTGTGCGAGTCGCCCCGTGCTCATCCATCGCTTCCGTCGTCCAGGGGCCGAACGAGTCCCTTAAAGATTATATATCCCGTTTCAATAAACGGATATTAGAAACGGAACCCATGTCGGACGATGCGCTGACCATTATTGCCCAGGCCGGCCTCCTCAAAAATTCTTTTTTTCGCTGGACGGTGTGCCAGAATGTCCCCCACACCTATCAGGAATTCTTGGAGCGTGCCAGCTCCCACATAGCTGCCGAGGAAGCTCTGCCGGCACCAGTGTTAGTCATGCCCTCCGATCAGAAAGGATCATATAAAAAGAAAGAAGATAGGCGTGAATACAAAGAGGCCCGTCAGGAATCCCGACGGGAAAATAAGACTCCCGCCTCTTCCTCGACAGTCCCAACAACTCAGAGTTATCGGGAGCGTAGGCCCGAGCTCATGGCTAATTTCACTGAAATATATTCCGTTGGAGCCGTGGCCATATTCGATCAAATAAAGGACAAAAATCTGCTCCCATTTCCTCGGCCGATCTATAAAGATCAAAAGGACATGGACCAGACCCGCTTTTGTAAATATCATGAATCAGCGGGTCACAACACCGAACAGTGCCGAGACCTTGTCGCCGCCTTGATCGCGGTATGCGACGATATAGGCTTAAGGCGGTTTACCCGGAACCCGCCCCGGGATCGCCAGGATCGGGCCGACCCGACAAGAGCCAAGCAAGATCGGGTGCCTCCAGCCCCCAAATCCCCCCAGAAAATTCTAACCATTATGGGAACCGCTGAGGTCGATGATCATCGGTCAAAGCGGCAGAAAAAGGCATCCATCCGAGAAGCCACCACCTACTATCAACGGACCGAACGCCGAGCACAGGGGTTCCTATCAGTGACCAAAGAAGCCCCCAAAAACCCCCAACTGGCAGTTACTTTTGAGGAGTGCGATGCAGACGGCTTGGACCATCCCCATTCAGACGCCCTTGTCATCACCCTGCCCATAATGGGGATCCCGGTCCACAGGGTGTTGGTGGACTCCGGGGCCTATGCTAGCATCATCTACCTTCATACCCTTCGTAGGATGAAGGTAGACCAATCTTATGTCCGGCCCTGCAACGAGGACATTCGGGGATTTGCCAACTGCCGCACCTCCCCACTGGGGGAAATCGACCTCGCCTTGGAATTTGGTCAGGGGCCGATCAGAAAGACGATGAACACAACCTTCAAGATCATAGATGTGCACAGTGACTATAATGCCATCATAGGCCGACCTGTAATGTCCAAGCTGAGGGCCACTCAGTCCACATATCACCTGTGCATGAAATTTCCCACCCCGGACGGCGTCGGGGTACATAGAGGGGATCAAAGGGCCGCCCGGGAATGCAACCTCACCATCCGGGCTCGCGAAATCAACGCCGCAGAGGGCATCCCGGAAAATTTTTCGGAAGAAATAGGGGCCACCAGCTCTGAGCAGCTGGCAGGAAACACCCTACTTGAAAAGGAGACCGAAGGTCCCGGGGCCGCGCAAACCTCCAAAATGGAAACCGAACAGGTAGCGGACCGGGGCCGCAGGCCCGGGAAGGAGCCGATCCTAGAAGAAGGTCCTGTCGACCCGCGATACCAAAATCCGAAAGGAAAAATTCGCCATGCTGAGCCAACATAAGAGTTGGACCAGGTCGACATGGACCCATCTAATCCAACCCGACGACTAAAGATCGGCCACAACCTCCAAGAGCCGATCCGTTCCGAGCTAATCTTCCATCTGAGACAAAATTTGGATGTCTTTGCTTGGACCCATTCGGATATGTCGGGGATTGACCCGGAACTTGCATGCCACCGGATAAATATCGACCCCAGTTCAAAGCCGGTTATTCAGAAAAGAAGGAAAATGGGGCCGGAACGACAGAAGGGGCTGGAAGAGGAGGTAGAAAAGCTAATCGATAACGAGTTTTTTCGGGAAGCCCAATACCCGACCTGGGTAGCCAACTCGGTCTTGGTAAAAAAGCCGACCGGGCTATAGAGGCTCTGCATTGACTTCTCCAACCTGAACAAAGCCTGCCCGAAAGATAGCTACCCCCTCCCCCATATCGAATACATGGTGGATGCAATGGCCGGGAACGAGCTAATGAGCTTTATGGATGCATATTCCGGATACAACCAGATCCCAATGCATCCCGCAGATGAAGAAAACACCTCCTTCTACTCGGCCCGCGGCCTATACTGTTACCGGATGATGCCTTTCGGGCTCAAGAATTCCGGCGCGACATATCAACGCCTGGTAAATAAAATGTTCAATAGCTGGATAGGCCATACTATGGAGGTATATGTAGATGATATGTTAGTAAAATCTTTGCGCTCGGCCGATCATGTACATGACCTCAATAAAATGTTTGCTATTTTGCGAGAGTATAAGATGAAGTTAAATCCGAAGAAATGTTCATTTGGGGTAGGTTCTGGAAAATTCCTCGGCTAGATGGTAAGTCAAAGAGGGATTGAAGCCAACCCCGATAAAATTACGGCAGTAACCGAGCTTGTTCCTCCAAATTCGGTCAAAAAGGTGCAAAGCCTAACTGGCCAACTAGCCGCACTAAGTCGCTTTATCTCTCGCTCAACGGATAAATGCAAACCTTTCTTTGAGGCGATAGAAAAGAACAAGAATTTTCAGTGGACAGAACCTTGCCAAAGAGCCTTCGAAGCTATCAAGAAAGTCCCGGCAGAAGTCCCGACCTTGCAGCGGCCGACCCGAGGGGAACTTCTCAGCTTATATCTCGCGGTCTCCGACTCGGCGATCAGCGCCGCTCTGATTCGAACAAAAAATGCAGTGCAACATACGGTCTATTATGAGAGTCAGGCCCTTCACGATGCCGAGCTCAGATATGCCCCAATGGAAAAACTGGCCTATGTGCTCGTAATGGCATCCCGGAAGTTAAGACCCTACTTTTTGGAACATCAGTTAGTCGTCTTAATGAACTACCCTTTAAAGCAAGTCATCCACCGACCTGACGTTTCCGGCCGGATGGCCAAATGGGTCGTCGAACTCGGACAGTTTGACATAACTTATGAATCGCGCACTGCCATAAAGGGACAAGCCCTGGCGGACTTCATCACAGAGTTCACACCAGCAATCGCACAAGAGGACGACCGATCAGAAGAGTGGTCACTCTATGTAGATGGGTCCTCAACCGCCGATCGATCGGGTGCAGGAATAGTCCTCGTTAGTCCCTGCCAATGTCTGTTCTGCTCGGCTATTCGCTTAGATTTCCCGACCACCAACAATGACGCAGAATATGAAGCTCTCTTGGCCGGTCTAGAAATGGCGACCTCCCTCGGCCTTGCCCGCCTCACCATCTTGAGTGATTCTCAATTAGTGGTAAACCAGATCAACGGCGAATACGAAGCCAAAGAGCCCAAACTGGTTAAATACCTCAGCCTGGCACGAGCCCAGCTGCAAGATTTTCGGGGAACAATACAACATATTCCCAGAACTGAGAACATCCAAGCCGACTCTTTGGCCAAACTCGCATCTAGCTCCGGAGTCGAACATATGGATGAGGTCAGCATAGGGTATCATGCCTCATCAGCCCTGGAAATGGCCGAAGTCTGGGCAGCTGAACAGTCAGAACCGCAAGGGTGGATGCAGCCTATAATGCAATATCTTCAAAGCGGCATTTTACCCGAGGACCGAGCCCAAGCGAGATCATTACGAACTCAGTCCACCCGGTTCACCATCGTGTATGGAACCTTATACAAAAGAGGATATTCGGTTCCACTGCTCAAATGCCTGTCCGAATCAGAAGCAGAATATGCCCTCAGGGAGGTGCACGAGGGTATATGCGGTAATCATTCCGGCGGCTAGGCATTGGCCTACAAATTAATCCGGCAAGGCTATTATTGGCCCAATCTCAAAAAAGATGCCATCATGCTCGTACGGAAGTGCGTCCGGTGCCAAATCTTCGCTCCGCAGATCCGATCCCCGCCAGAAACTCTCACTTCCGTATATTGTCCATGGCCATTCGCCAAGTGGGGAATCGACTTGATCGGCCCTCTACCTAAGGGACGAGGAGGAGTGCAATACGCCATCGTCGCAGTCGATTATTTTACGAAATGGGCAGAGGCCGAGCCTATGGCACGAGCAACCGAACAGAAGATAGTCGACTTTATATGGAAGTCACTCATATGCCGGTTCGGGATCCCTCAATCTATTGTCTCGGATAATGCAAAACAATTTGACAATAAGAAGTTTCGAGCCTTCTGCGACGGCCTCCAAATACGAAATAATTTTTCCACACCTTATTATCCACAATCCAACGGGCAGGTCGAGGCGGTCAACAAGATCCTGAAACAACATCTCAAGACACGCCTTGAGGAACTCAAGGGTTTCTGGCCCGAGGAACTCCCCGGAACCTTATGGGCCTACAGAACAACGCATCGGTCCGCCACCGGGGAAACGCCTTTCTCCTTGGCTTTCGGCTCTGAAGCCGTCATCTCGGTTGAAATCAGAGCGTCTACATACCGAGTAGCCCATTTTGAAGAGCAGGATAACGACTTGGCCCTCCAAGTAAACCTGGACCTCCTTGCCGAAAAACGAGCTCAGGCGGAAATGCGAAATGCCGTCTACAATAGAAGGAGTGAAAAATATTACAACTCCAAAGTTCACCCTAGGAGCTTCCAGGTCGGCGACCTCGTCCTTAAACGTGTATTGGGCCCGGATCCCGGACCACTCAAGCCCAAATGGGAAGGACCATATAAAGTTAGTGAAGTCCTTCAGAATGGAGCCTACCGGCTGGAATATCTGAACGGTCAAAGATTAACTTACCCATGGAATGCTATGTATTTAAAGAGGTATTATCAATAAAATTTGATGTTATTCCATTTTTTAATGTTCGGCACCTCATAAGACCGGCTCATCCGGCACTATAAGACCGAGCTCGTCTCGGCACCTCATAAGACCGGCTCATCCGGCACTATAAGATCGAGCTCGTCTCGGCACCTCATAAGACCGGCTCGTCCAGCACTATAAGAACGAGCTCGTCTCGGCACCTCATAAGACCGTCTCATCCGGCACTATAAGACCGAGCTCGTATCGGCACCTCATAAGACCGGCTCATCCGGCACTATAAGACCGAGCTCATCTCGGCACCTCATAAGACCGGCTCATCCGGCACTATAAGACCGAGCTCGTCTCGGCACCTCATAAGACCGGCTCATCCGGCACTATAAGACCGAGCTCGCCTCGGCACAATCAATAAGTGATGAACAAGATAGAAGGGCAACGGCCCACCCAACTAGGCCCAAACATCTAAAGAACAACAACAGATACTACGAGAAAGATTTTATTCAATCAAATCATTTTGGCGAAGTACACATGGTGACAACAGAAAACCAAGACGGATTGGCACGCATGTCGTACATGAAATAAAACATAAGAAAAGCAGAGACTGGCACGCAGGCCATGCGGGAAGCAAAATCTAAGGAAACTACTCGGCCCCACCATCCTGGCCGGTCGCTTGAAAGGACTGTCCCTCACCTTCGCCTTGCGGAGCCAGCCCAGCATCTTCAACCTCAGCGACCTTTGGCTCATCGGCTCCCTGGATGTCAACATGCAGATCGGTCGCCTGAGATGCTATATAGGCCTTGATCTCCTGAACGGTCTTCCCACCCTTCATGAGATCTAATATCTCGTAACAGGTGGAGACATAATTCAGATTGATCAGCTCCTCAAACGCAGGTGTCTCCTTAAAGGCCTCCGCCCCTTCGGCAAGGCCCTTGGCATAGCTCGAAGCCTCGCAGGTGCTAATACGCTCGGTCAGGTTTTCAACCTGGGCCTTGGTTTCCTTCAAGTAAGCCTCGTGCTCAGCCCGGATATCCAACCACTGCTTATGCGCCTGCTCGGCCGCCTCTGTCATCTCTTCGGCCTTCACCTTCCATATATCGGCCTGGAGGGCCCGACTGTCCAGGATCTCCATATCACCCCTCATGGAGGTTATCTCCTCCTCCAGAGACTTGATCAATGAAGGACACAGGTGGTGCTCCTCCTGCAAAGCTTTGAGGTCGGCCTCCGCCTTCTTATGCTTCTCAGACAAGGCCAAAAGCTCGTTGGAGGCCTTCACATAGGTGCACATGGCACGACCGACCAGAGCATTTCCAAACTGGATCTGCTCAACCGGATCCATGTCATTAGTCATCATCTCCAACTTGGGCGTCCAACCCCTGATCGGAATATGACTGGACACGGCCACCGCAGGAGGAACCTGGTTGAGCATCTCAGCGGTCGGGGTAGCTGCCCGGACGTAGTCAAGGAACCAGCGCGGCTGTCTCCCCTTCATCTAGTCGCACAGTTCCACCCTGTCCTTTTTAACCGGGAGATAATGGCCCTCCAAATCAATTACGGGCTCCTCACTGGCCACACGACCAGTCCGGACAGGAGTCGGGGCGGACATGACAACTTCAGGAGCAGACGAACCCTCCGCCTTGGTCGCGCTGTCCTCAGGCCCGGTCTCTACCCTCTTGCGCTTACCAGCCCGCTCCCTCCGCTCGGCGGCCTCAACTGCCAGCCTTGCCACGCGCTGCGCGGGAGTCTCTTTCCGCCCGGACGAAGTCTTGGCCCTAGGAGCTGGAAAAAGAAGACATGTCAAAAAAAAAAAAAAAGCTACCTGAGGAAGACATTATACTCGGATCGGTTGATCTATGTCCGGCCGCCCAAAGGTTTTCCTCGGTAACCAAAAGATACGACTTCCTTTGCTCAAGAGGAAGATCCAAAAGCTATTCAACCCGGTCGTCGAACTCGGAAGAGGTCTCTTGCGTCGGGATGCATTCTGCACATGTAATAAATGATGAGCATTAGACAAAAAAGGAACAGGAATACAAAATACGACACTTACTCATTTTGGCCGTAAAGTGCTCTGGGACCCGAAGCTCGGCATCTATCACACCAGGCTCCCACTCATCCAACGAGCTCCTCCACGGTCCCCCTATGAAGAACCACTGTTCCTTCCAGCTATGGATGGTCTCAGGCACACCCATTACCTTATGCATGGCATGCCGAGCCGTCAGGTAAAACCAGCCGGAGCCGGATCTGCCGACCGACCTCCATAGAAAAAGGTTGTTGAACTCCTCAAAGCTGGGCTCGGGCCAGCCGTGCTGGTTGAAAAGAATGAAAAGACCTACCACCCGAGCCCAGGAATTCGGATGGATCTGGGGGACAGGAAGGCCCCATTGCCTTAGCCACCGGGAGAAGGCTAACGGGAGAGGAAACCTGAGCCCGGCCAGCAAAGAGCGGTAGTACACCGCCGTACAACCGACGGGCGGGGCATGAGGCCTCTCCTCAGGATTCGGAACGAACATCCGCACCATCGCCGGGATCTTAAATCGCAGCCGCCAAGCCGCTAATTGCTCCTCTGTAACAGTGCTGCGAATCGAGGCCGAATCTCACTCCGCCTCCACAACAGGGGACGGCCGAGGGCGAGTTCAAGCCAGCGCCGACTCGACTCTTTCTTCCGCCTGAGTCCCTCCGACGGCCGTCAACGGCACCGCCATCCCCACCTCTCCAGATTCCGGCGACTTCGCGACTCCGCCTTCTTCTTTCTCGACACTCCAATCGACAGGAACTCCGCCTACCGATAGATCTGCCACACCCGTGCGGTCCGGCGACACGGTCAACTCCGCCTCTGTCTCGCCCCTCGGTTCCGACATCATAAATGAAAAAAAGGGGGAGAAAAAGAGCTTACCGGGAAAGTCTCTGTAAAAATCGGGAAAAGGTCACCAGAAAATTCTCTCTTTTCTCTGCAACAAATACTCAAAATGGCGAAGGAATAAGAAAGGAGGAGACATGCTATATTTATAGGGGGAAAAGGGCATTAAATGCCAGGCGCGTGGAGCGGCGATTCCTACTGAACTGTCGCGAAATTCGAAGGCGCGTAAAGACGCCATCAAATCAAATTATACCATGCGTCACCCTCATAATGACACTTAATGGCCCTGAAATCGAATCGACGCGACTCTCGAAGAGGCGTCCCTTCGAGAGATCTTATCCTCCCACAAGCCGGATCCGCCTCAACATGAAACGACCCCAGCATCGGCCAACACGGCACGACCCTGGACTCGGGGGTCCTTGTTGGCAGCCCATCCACCTTGGAATCTACGTAGGTGTAACACCCCAATTCACAAATGGGACATTACACGCCGTAGAACCCTCGTGATGTCTACCAGGCTAACACATGACACATAACCACGATGAAAACCCCAAAAGATGCACTCAAAAGTAAATAGGGCCGTGGCCTTGGCCAAAACATTTCAACGGAGTACATGAAACATAATGTAAATATCAATTCATTGCCCACGCATGGGGACTTAAACCAAGTTCAGAAATAAACAGTTTAACTCCAATACTCGACAAATGCAATGACAAAACATAAAAAAAACAATACAGACTCGAGCCACTATCATCAAGCCAGCCCATCCTTTGCGTGCATGTCCCATGCCTGCTCCTCAGCTCTCCCGGTACCTGAAATGCATAAGACGCATTTCCCCCATTTAAGGGGTTAGCATTTGAATAGCTAGTGCAAGTACACAATTACACAACATTATACACATACACGATTCAACGCAAACAAATCGTTAGAAAAATCATCTAGAAAATCAATATTCCGGAATATCACATTACACCAAAACAATATATCATCAAGTTTTCCCACATCACAATTATCCACGCTTGGTAACTCGCGACCGTACCCATTAGTATCGGCCCCCAGAGGTCCCGTCGGACCGTCCCCAGGTGAGAAACCACTTCCGCGGCCGTACCCATTAGTATCGGCCCCCAGAGGTCCCGTCGAAACCATCCCCAGGTGGAAGAACATCAACGCACGCACCCAAGTCCACTTCCGTGGCCGTACCCATTAGTATCGGCCCCCAGAGGCCACATGCCATCCCCAGGTGGAAGAGAAACAATCACATTCGTTCAATAATACCATTTACATCATTCGCATCAAAATCATACGCACATAACGGAATGTAATACATGTACTTGTCTTGGATGACACGACGCGAAGAAAACGGCGAAAGGAAAGGTTTCGGTCCGAACAATCTTCACAAATCTGGTCCTAACAACAATAGAGACTCAATCAACTACAATTCCACTGAGAAATCACGAATTAATCGATGTTCTATCCTAAGGGACAATCCATGAACACTATTGAGGCATAAAGTTCAAGTTCGATCAACGAAGGGGAAAAACTTGGAATTTATCCGCTAAAGTTCTAGGAAAACATAACACCATGGTTACCCAACTAATATTCATCATTAATCGAAGCAAAAACGAAAGGAAAAATGAATAATAACCAAGAACCCTAAAATTAGGTATAATGACCAAATACCTCAATTCAACGATGGAATGGTGGAAGGAGGATGATTGATTCGTGTTAGAATGTCCAATTCCGAGTTACAAGATGCTAGAATGCAATATCCGGTTGAAATCGCCCAAAAACGTGATGAGGGGGTGGAGAGACGGAAGAGAAATGAGAAATGGGGTTAAAAACACCCGTCTGTCCTTTATATACTGGACAGAACACGGCGCAACAAACGGTCCAAATAGCGCCGTGTTCAGCGCCGTGTTGCTGGTCAGCGGGCGACCCCTGTGCGACACGGCGGACAGACACGGCGCAAAATGCCGCGGGTCTTGCGCCGTTTCGCAAGCGGCAAGGCACCATCGGCAACACGGCGCCTGAGACCAGCGCGAGAATGCCGCGGGTCTTGCGCCGTTCTCGGACGATGATCGACCCCACAGCCGACACGGCGCCTGAACACGGCGCAAAATGCCGCGGGTCTTGCGCCGTTTTGCACAGTCTGACAGACGGCATGATACGGACGAAAACAACGCTACCAAAAGCGAAAAGACGATCACCAAAACACGATATGCCGTCCCAACCGTCAGGAAAAATACACACAACGAGAAACAATAACCCGATGGCAAAGCGGTCCGAGGTACACAATCAAAACCGAACAAGGAACAAATTCCCTAAACTTATAAGAAATTACAAAAACGGCCCAAACATCCGTAAATCACGACACAACGTCGGATTAACAATCCGAAACTCACAACATGCTCTACTCAACCATACGAACTCATGGAAATAGGAAAATGACGAAATCGAACGAGTTTAACGAGAATCGAATACACATGCGACAAAATATAACTCAAGATGAAATTACGTAAAAACATCATCGAGACTCGTCCAAATAGAGAAACTCCAAGAACAAAATAGATTCAGAATTCCAAAACAGTGCCAAGCGAGTTGTCCGAAACGAATATACACCAAAAATAGAAATTACTAAAAATAGAAAACGCGGATATTACATTATCTCCCCCTAAAAATAAGTTTCGTCCCGAAACTTACAACACGAATAACTCGAGGTATCTCGACGTCATACTCTCCTCCGTTTCCCACGTGGCTTCCTCGGATCCATGCCTCGACCACTGCACTTTAACCAAAGGAATGGTTTTGTGCCTGAGTTGCTTCACCCGACGCTCTAAGATCTGGATCGGCCTCTCCTCGAAGGTACTGTCGGGCCCTAACTCGATCTCTCCAAAATCAATAATATGGCTAGGGTCCGGTACGTACTTCCTAAGCTGGGAAACATGAAATACGTTATGCACGTGGCTCAGGGACGGCGGCAAACCTAACCGATATGCAAGCTCTCCAACTCTCTCTAGAATCTCGAACGGTCCAATAAATCTCGGACTAAGTTTACCCTTCCGACCGAAGCGGTAAACTCCCCGTGTCGGCGACACCTTAAGCAACACATGGTCTCCTACCTCAAACTCCAATGGCCGGCGACATGTATCGGCATAATACTTCTGTCGGCTCTGGGCCGTCACCAATCTATCGCGAATCAGAGCAATCTTCTCTCTCGTCTCAACTACCATATCAGGCTCGGTACCAATCAGCTCGGACGCATCGTCCCAACACAACGGCGATCTGCACCTCCTCCCATACAATGCCTCGAATGGTGCCATCTTGATCGAGGCGTGCCAACTATTGTTGTACGTGAACTCGATCAATGGCAAGTGCGACTCCCAATCATCCTTCCAATCTAAAGCACAGGCTCGCAACATATCCTCTAGCGTCTGTATCGTCCGCTCAGACTGTCCGTCTGTCTGAGGGTGGTAGGAAACAATACTCTTAGGGGCCCCATGTAACCTCACGATCTCCGCAATAAACACTCGTGCAAGTCTCTCTGGCCCCCAAGTGTCCTTAATACCCAGAAAATGAGCCGATTTGGTTAGTCGATCGACAATGACCCAAATCATGTTCATCCCAGTCCGAGTCTTAGGCATACCGGTAATGAAATCCATAGAAATGTCCTCCCATTTCCACTCCGGGATAGGAAGTGGTCGTAAAAGCCCCGCGGGTCGCTGATGCTCGATCTTAACCTGCTGACAGGTCAAACACCTCGACACAAACTCGCTAACGTCTGTCTTCAAATTACTCCACCAGTAGTTGCTCCTCACATCCTTGTACATTTTACTCGTACCAGGATGTATGGAGTAAGGTGTGGTATGAGCTTCACTCAAGATCTTCTGTCTCAGCTCAACAACACTCGGTACACATAGTCTGCCGCGAAATCTCAAAACTCCATCATCGTGAACCACAAATCCGGGGGCTTTCCCCTTCCTGACATCCTCCCTCAACTGGACCAAAAACGGATCATCATACTGTTTTGCCTTGATATCATCAGTCAAGGACGAAGCGATCTCCAACGCACATAACTGACCCTGAACTCTCTGAACCCAAACCTCGATATCCTGACAAATAAAATCCTGCTGGATCCTACTCTGTGGTGTAAGTACCTCTAACATCTGCAACGCCATCGGCTTTCGGCTCAACGCATCAGCCACTACGTTAGCCTTACCCGGATGGTAAAGTATCTCAAGGTCGTAATCTTTAATTAGTTCCAACCACCTACGCTGTCCCATATTCAATTCCTTCTGACTGAAGATATACTTCAAGCTCTTGTGATCCGTAAAAATGTTACAAGACGACCCATAAAGATAATGCCTCCAGATATTTAAGGCGAAAACGACCGCAGCTAACTCCAAATCGTGCGTGGGATAATTGTAATATCCGCGTTTTATATTTTCGGTAATTTCTATTTTTGATGTATGTTCGTTTCGGACAGCTCGCTTAGCACTGTTTTGGAATTCTGAATCTATTTTATTCTTGGAGTTTTTCCGTTTGGTCGAGTTTCGAAGATGCTTTTGCATAATTTCATTATGATTTATATCTTGCCGCATGTGCGTTCGATTCTCGTAAAACTTGTTCGTTTTCGTTGTTTCTCGATTCGTATAAGTTTGTATGGTTGAATTGGTCGTGTTGGAACTTTCGGTTTGTTAATCCGATGTTGTATCGCGATTTTTCGGGTATTTGGGCCGTTTTTGTAATTTTCATAAGTTTGGGGAATTTTGCCTTATTTGCTTCGTTTCAAACTCTCTAGTGATCGAGATTATATTCTCTTTCAACGCTCAACTTTTTCGTCTTGATTATTACGTGTTTATGATTCTGGATTCTGGTCTTGCTTCGTTTTTCGGCACTTGTCTTGTTGTTGGCGGCATGGGTATGCGAAGCTGCTGAGTAGCGCACGCTACTCGGGATTTACTTACGTGCACTATCATTGTGTGGTTAGCGTCACGCTAACACAGGGGTTAAATAGCGTGCGCTATCGATTTCAGCGATTCGGTCGGTGGGTTCGGTACTTGATGCTTGGACCGACGCTGCTGTCAGCGTTAACGCACGCTAATCCCCATTACTAGCGCACGCTAACCATGTTAGTTTGCGTACGCTAACGGGAGGTCAGAAGGCAGACTGTTCTGCCATGCCCCGCTAGCGCACGCTAATGCTTGTGCATAGCGTGCGCTAAGTCTGTTTTATATAAATAGGACAACAGCAGTCAACTTCGTCATTTTTCCTCCATTTCCTATCCTTCTCGGCTTTGAGCGATTCCAGGCGAGGATTAGGGCCGATTCCAACTGTAGATCATCATTCATTACCACCGTGCGTTCCTGGCGTGAATTCTTCAAGTTCCTAATCACTTTCCACCATCTGAATCAAGGTAAATATTCCCAAAACCCTTGTTTTGAGATTTTGGGGGAATTTTGGGGATTTCTTGGGATTTGACTCTTTTAGTCCGAATTATTACTGGGTTATCGCTGGACTTCGATCGTGCACTTGTAACCCTTCAGTTTATCGATGATTTGTGGTTTTAAATTCCAAGTTTTTCATTGTTCGTCACTTATAGTCGACGATACCCAAGTTTTGTTCGACTAAGGGTTTCAGCGGGTTGAACTAGGATGTATTCCATCATTTACGTAGTTTTAAGAATTGTTGTCCATCGTTATTGTGTTAGGATCGGATTTGTGAAGGTTGTTCGGGCCGAAACCTTCCGTTCGCTGTTTCCTTCACGTAGTATTAATCAGGCAAGTACATGTATTACATTCCGTTATGTGCATATGATTTTGATGCGAATGATGTATATGGTGTTATTGAACGAATGTGATTGTTTCTCTTCCACCTGGGGATGGCGTGTGGCCTCTGGGGGCCGATACTAATGGGTACGGCCATGGAAGTGGAAATGGGTGCGTGTGTTGATGTTCTTCCACCTGGGGACGGTTCGACGGGACCTATGGGGGCCGATACTAATGGGTACGGCCGCGGAAGTGGTCTCTCACATGGGGACGGTCCGACGGGACCTCTAGGGACCGATACTAATGGGTACGGTCGCGAGTTACCAAGCGTGGATAATTGTGATGTGGAAAACTTGTTGATATACTGTTTTAGTGTTAGTGTGATATTCCGGAATATTGGTTTTCAAAATGATTTTTCCTAACGATTTATTTGCGTTGAATTGTGTATGTATATAATGTTGTGTAATTATGTACTTGCACTAGCTATTCGAATGCTAACCCCTTAAATGGGGGAAATGCGTCTTATGCATTTCAGGTACTGGTCAAGCTGAGGAGCTGGCACGGGATGCGCATGCAAAGGATGGGTTGGCATGATGATGATGTGGCTTGAGTCTGCATTTTTCTGTTTTGTCATTGCATCTGTTGAGTACTGGAGATAGATTGTTTATCTTTGAACATGGTTTAAGTCCCCTGCGTGGGCAACATTTTGGTATTTAACTTATGTCTCATGTACTCCGTTAAAATGTTTTGGCCGAGGCCACGACCTTATTTACTTTTTGGGTACATCTTTCATGTTATCATTGTGGTTCATGTGTCACGAGTTAGCCTGGTAGACCTCACGGGGGTTCTACGGCGTGTAATGTCCCGTTTGTGAATTGGGATGTTACAATAATTCACCTCGTAAGGTTTCAACTGGCGGGACGCATAAGCAATGATTCTATCTCTCTGCATCAAAACACATCCGAGCCCGAGGCCCGAAGCATCACTATATACCACAAAATCTTCGTTCCCCTGAGGCAACGCTAACACGGGTGCGGTAGTTAATCGTCTCTTCAACTCGTCAAAACTACTCTGTCTGTCTGCGGTCCACTCGAATTTCTGAGTCTTCTGGAGCAACTGAGTGAGCGGTTTAGCAATCTTAGAAAATCCCTCAACAAATCGACGGTAATAGCCGGCAAGACCCAGAAAACTCCTCACCTCCTTCACATTCTTAGGCGGCTCCCAAGCCATCACCGCCTCTATCTTTTGCGGATCTACCCGAACTCCCTCTGCTGAAATCACATGTCTGAGGAACATCACTTCCTCGAGCCAAAACTCACACTTAGAGAACTTCGCATACAACTGCTCAGCTCTCAAAATGTCTAATACAATCCGGAGATGTGAGGCGTGCTCCTCTCGACTCCGTGAATAGATAAGGATGTCATTGATAAAGACGACTACGAATTTGTCCAGATACTCAATAAAAACTTTGTTCATCAACTGCATGAACAACTGTGGGCATTAGTTGGCCGAAGGCATAACCACAAACTCATAATGTCCATATCTCGTCCGAAAGGCGGCTTTCGGTATATCACTGTCCGAATCCTCAATGGTAGTAGCGATCGCAAGTCAATCTTCGAAGACTGCCGCCCCTGGTGATCAAACAAGTCGTCAATCCGGGGCAAATGGTATTTATTTTTGATGGTCAACTTGTTTAATTCTCGATAATCGATGCATAAACGAAGCGATCCATCCTTCTTCTTAACAAAAAGTACAGGTGCACCCCAAGGCGATGCGCTCGGTCGAATATACCCTTTATCTAACAACTCTCCCAACTGATTCTTCAACTCTAGCATCTCCGACGGCGCCATACGGTACGGTGCCCGAGAAATAGGGGCCGCATTCGGCTCAAGATCAATAGGAAACTCCACCTCTCGAAGCGGTGGTAATCCCGGCAGGTCATCCGGAAATACGTCGGGATACTCGCTAACAACTGGAATCGACGATATGTCAACCCCACCATCTTCCGCCTGCAGAGCGAAACACCAGTAGCCGACACAACCCTGGTTTAGAAGTTTCATCGCCTTCAAGGCGCTAATCACACTCCCCGATTTACCCGGATTACAACCGACGAGAGTATGCTCGGTGCCGTCCTCGGCAACTATCGAGATGGTACGAGTCTGATAGTTCATGATAGCACCGTGACGATCCAACCAATCGTCCCCGATGATCAAATCCTCACCCTTAAGGTCTATAACAATGAGATTCGAGGGCCAATCCCGGCTCCCGATCCTCACTGGGTAATCCCTAACTTCCCGGTCCCCAACCATACGATCCCCGCTGGGTGTACCCACTACAAACGGCGCACACTCAAACAAGCAGTCAAAACCAATATGACTCACACAATCCGAAGCAATAAAGGAATGGGTAGCACCCGAATCAAAAAGCACTGAAACTGGATGAGTAAGGATCTGAGTAGTACCTGACGCCACTGGAACGTCTATCTCCTCTGTACGACTCATCTGATACAATCGGGGGTGAACTAAACCCGAACTCGACGCTGTACGGCGATCCGGCTGACCCCGACCCCTACCACGGCCCGAACTCAGCGGAACATGAGTAGCTGGAGTGCTGAGATCCCTCTGATCGGCGGTGGTAGTCGGAACTCTAGCGGCCCTGGTGGCCCTCTCACAATGGGCTGCCCGATGCCCGGTCTCCCGCCAGGTGCCACAGACTGGACCGAACGGTTACCCTGAGATCCACCGGCCTGATGAAACGGCCTCTTCCCAGGTGTAGGAGCAGAACGAGACCTCGAAAACTGACCACCTTTACCGGCCGAGAACCCGCCAGTAGTCTTCTGCTTCTTAGCTTCCGAAACCGACTCTGATTCCGGGACAGCCATCTCGATCGCCAGAGCGCGATCTTGGTATTCCTTCAAAGTGGCACACATGAGCGGTGCCATACTCTGCCTGATATGCGGCTTCATACGCATATTGAAGTAACGGATTTTATCAGCCTCCGTCCTCACCTGATCTCTCACAAAACCCAACTGCTGATTGTAGGAAATAATGGCCTGAGAAATCGGCACATCCTGAGGTGTAGCGGTGAAAAACTCCACAATTCTGCGCTCCTTAACTGGCGGTGGACAATATTCTGCTTCCATAGCAGCCCTGAACTCCTCCCAAGTGGCCCGACGATCTCTGGGCGCAACGGCCTCCCACCATTCCGCAGCTTCCTTATCCAGGAGGTACTGGGCAATATGTACCCTCCTGTCTTCGGGACAAGCTACGGCATCAAAGGTCCTGGACAACTGAAAGAGCCAATTCTCCCAACCGAGGGAGTCAGAAGATCCGGAGAAACGAGGAGGGTGCATCTTAGTCACCGTCTGAAGCCACTTACTAGCTTCCTCTTCAGGTGTCGGGGGCGGATTCTGGCGTCCACCCTGAGCTATCTGAGCAAGCTGGGCTACTAGCTTCTGAAATCTGGCGGTATCCAGCGTCGGCATTATTACCCGACGACACTGAGTGAGAGGCTGAGTCTGCAGAGGACTGAGAAAGTCAGCCCTCTTCATTATCAGCACCCCGACCACGGCCTCTGCCGCGTCCCCTAGTTGGTCTACCACGACCTCTCAACATACTGAAGAAAATACGAAAAGAACAAGATCAGAAAGATTCACAATTTACAAGGTTGGTATCATAGTTCTCAATTCCGAACAACGCAAGAAAACGAATACAGAAATATAAGAGTTTGAGAAGACTTACAGCCACGGGTCGCACGAAAAGACGGTAGCATGATGATATTAGGCTCAACGACTGACTCTAATGACTCCACTAATAGACCCAAAAATTAACCGACAGCCTAGGTATTCAAAACCTACACTCTGATACCATAAATGTAACACCCCAATTCACAAATGGGATATTACACGCCGTAGAACCCTCGTGAGGTCTACCAGGCTAACACATGACACATAACCACGATGAAAACCCCAAAAGATGCACTCAAAAGTAAATAGGGCCGTGGCCTCGGCCAAAACATTTCAACGGAGTACATGAAACATAATGTAAATATCAATTCATTGTCCACGCAGGGGACTTAAACCAAGTTCAGAAATAAACAGTTTAACTCCAATACTCGACAAATGCAATGACAAAACATAAAAAAAACAATACAGACTCGAGCCACTATCATCAAGCCAGCCCATCCTTTGCGTGCATGTCCCGTGCCTGCTCCTCAGCTCTCCCGGTACCTGAAATGCATAAGACACATTTCCCCCATTTAAGGGGTTAGCATTTGAATAGCTAGTGCAAGTACACAATTACACAACATTATACACATACACGATTCAACGCAAACAAATCGTTAGAAAAATCATCTTGAAAATCAATAATCCGGAATATCACATTACACCAAAACAATATATCATCAAGTTTTCCCACATCACAATTATCCACGCTTGGTAACTCGCGACCGTACCCATTAGTATCGGCCCCCAGAGGTCCCGTCGGACCGTCCCCAGGTGAGAAACCACTTCCGCGGCCGTACCCATTAGTATCGGCCCCCAGAGGTCCCATCGAACCGTCCCCAGGTGGAAGAACATCAACGCACACACCCAAGTCCACTTCCGTGGCCGTACCCATTAGTATCGGCCCCCAGAGGCCACATGCCATCCCCAGGTGGAAGAGAAACAATCACATTCGTTCAATAATACCATTTACATCATTCGCATCAAAATCATACGCACATAACGGAATGTAATACATGTACTTGCCTTGGATGACACGACGCGAAGAAAACGGCGAAAGGAAAGGTTTCGGTCCGAACAATCTTCACAAATCTGGTCCTAACAACAATAGAGACTCAATCAACTACAATTCCACTGAGAAATCACGAATTAATCGATGTTCTATCCTAATGGACAATCCGCCGAACACTATTGAGGCATAAAGTTCAAGTTCGATCAACGAAGGGGAAAAACTTGGAATTTATCCGCTAAAGTTCTAGGAAAACATAACACCATGGTTACCCAACTCATATTCATCATTAATCGAAGCAAAAACGAAAGGAAAAATGAATAATAACCAAGAACCCTAAAATTAGGTATAATGACCAAATACCTCAATTCAATGATGGAATGGTGGAAGGAGGATGATTGATTCGTGTTAGAATGTCCAATTCCGAGTTACAAGATGCTAGAATGCAATATCCGGTTGAAATCACCCAAAAACGTGATGAGGGGGTGGAGAGACGGAAGAGAAATGAGAAATGGGGTTAAAAACACCCGTCTGTCCTTTACATACTGGACAGAACACGGCGCAACAAACGGTCCAAATAGCGCCGTGTTCAGCGCCGTGTTGCTGGTCAGCGGGCGACCCCTGTGCGACACGGCGGACAGACACGGCGCAAAATGCCGCGGGTCTTGCGCCGTTTCGCAAGGCAATGGCACCATCAAGCAACACGGCGCATGCACTCGCAGAATGCCGCGGGTCTTGCGCCGTTTCTGACAAATGATCGACTGGGCGACACGGCGCACGCACACGGCGCAAAATGTTGCGGGTCTTGCGCCGTTTTGCATGTGTCCCGACTGCATGCATTCTCGATGAAAACAACGCTACCAAAAACGAAAAAGACGATCACCAAAACACGATATGCCGTCCCAACCGTCCGAGGAAAAATACACACAACGAGAAACAATAACCAGTAACCCAAAACGGTCCGAGGTACACAATCAAAACCGAATAAGGAACAAATTCCCTAAACTTATAGGAAATTACAAAAACGGCCCAAACATCCGTAAATCACACAACGTCGGATTAACAATCCGAAACTCACAACATGCTCTACTCAACCATACGAACTCATGGAAATAGGAAAATGACGAAATCGAACGAGTTTAACGAGTATCGAATACACATGCGACAAAATATAACTCAAGATGAAATTACGTAAAAACATCATCGAGACTCGTCCAAATAGAGAAACTCCAAGAACAAAATAGATTCAGAATTCCAAAACAGTGCCAAGCGAGTTGTCCGAAACGAATATACACCAAAAATAGAAATTACTAAAAATAGAAAACGCGGATTTTACAGTAGGCACTCAAGACAGCTGAACCGGCCGAGCAGAGACATCAGAGCCGGACCGGGCACAAACCCGATTTTCTCCCGGGCTCGTTAGGACCGAACCGGGCAGAGACATCAGAGCCGACCCGATATCCGACCTGGGAGGGCCGGGCAGAGAGAAGATCAAATGCTCCGAATCAAGATTACAACAAGGCCGACCTGATTAGCGGGAGACCCGAGGACCGACCCCAGTGGATAAGCACTGCCAGAAGCATGCGAGGCAGGCCCGCATGCCAATTAACGCATGCAGTCATGCCCCTTCCCAAGGCACTCCTTAGAGGCCGCCACGTGTCCAAGACATATTTGCAGACTGACAAGTGTTTTGGGCATATTCCCCAAACATTCGCCAGCTGTCATCTCTCCACTGGCCCAGATTGTCTATATATAGAAGGAATGTACAGTGAAAGAGGATCTTTGGATTTTTAGCATTTATGATATAGAGAGAAAAAATAGAGAGTTCGTATTGACTGAGAAAAAAGATAAGACTTGTAATCAGCAAGCAAAAAAGATAGACCGGCATAAAAATATTCTGCTCGGATCTACTCTATATTAAGATCATTAATAAAATTTAGTGATCAAACACCTTACTTCTTGTTTATTATTTTCTACGTGGCTTCAATCCATTCGTCCAGATCAGCACACGTGACGTTGACCAAATCAGACGTCAACAATCATATACCTTTTTCGTCCCTTAAATATAGGCACCTGAATGAATGACACGTGTTTTAATAAAGGGTGTGTTGAGTGGAGAGAGTATGACTGTATCGAAAGAAGTTGTGTGTTTAGTACAGTGAGGTATGACTTATAGAATGAAAGAGTAAAGTGATTTTGTAAAAAATGTAGTGTGCCTACTCTTTGGGACAGACGAAAATGGTAAAAAATGTCTATACCTAAAAGGAGGGATTAGTAATTTAGGATACTGTCGGTAATGCGAAAGAAAGTGTCATTTGAATGGATAACATAAACAATATCCAGGACTCTCTCATACCTTAGAGGTAATAATGTACTATCAGGTGGGAATTTTTCTTTTGTATTTGAGGAGTACTAAGGGGGGAGGGAGTGGGGCTCGGGTAAGGGAATCGGGTACCCTTACCCGAGCGGTAACACCGTCGCCGGGGCCTCGGGTAAGGCGGGCGGTGTTCTCATTCGGCTTCTGAAGCCGATCGGTGGGGGGGGTTTCTTTTTGAAAAATAATGCCGTTGAATGACATTATTCAAATAAAAAAAAATTACCTATAAAATCAAACTTTTTCAACTCATTTTTTCAAAATAAAAACACACAAAACACAAATAAAAACACACACTAAAATGTCTTCCGATTCTTCCGAATTCGAATGCATTATTCCGTCTTCGTCCGACGAGATATCCACGGGTAGCTCGTTGCAACTTATGCTTCAAGCGGCTCAGTACCTTGAAGACACGGCAAGCTCTAGCCGAACTAGCGTAAATCGTCAACGGGAAATAGGTCTTCAAACGTTGGAGAATGATTGGTTCGTTGAAATACCAAAGTACAACGAAGAGTACTTTAAAAAAAATTTCGAATGGAGAAAAGCATGTTTCTGCAAATAGTGGGCGACATTGAAGCGAGATACCCATATTTTCAAGAAGGCTACGACGCGCGTTCGAAAAAAAGTTTCACGGCGAAACAAAAAATCACTTCGGCCGTTAGGCAACTCGCAACCGCAATCCCCGATGAGTATGATGAATATTTATGCATGGCCGCAAGAACGTCACGTGAAACTCTTAATTATTTTTGTGAGGCCATCATTGAGTTGTACGGTCGAGAGTACCTACGTGGCCGACAAAGACACGACCTTGCTCGCATTTTGCAGGCCCATGAGGCGAAGCATCACATCCCTGGAATGCTTGGTAGCATCGACTACACACGTCAAATGGAAAAATTGTCCTAGACAATTGAGAGGGCAATATACGAGAGGTGACTATGGTGTTCCCACTATTATGCTTGAAGTCACCGCGTCACAAGATATGTGGATTTGGCATGCTTTTTTGGTCAAACAACGATATCAACGTATTGAATCAGTCTGACTTGTATCTTACAGATCGAAATGGAACGGCGATGAACAGTTCATTCAACGTGAATGGACGCTTTTACAAACGCGGCTACTATTTGACAGATGGAATCTATCCTAAGTGGTCCACATTTGTTAAAGCATACCCGTATCCAACCGACCCAAAGGAAAAGAGATTTAAGAAGTTACAAGAGGGGGCGAGAAAGGATGTCGAGCGAGCTTTTGGTGCTCTCAAAGGAAAATGGAAAATTCTCGATCGGCCTCTCCGAGCTATGACCAAAGCGAAGATTGCCAATCAGGTTCATGCGTGTGTTATTTTGCACAATATGGTTATAAAACGCGAAGGGAGGGCAATCTCACCGGTTCATATAATGGATGAGCCGGTCCAGCCAGTGTTCGACGACAATGTGATAGCGGAGTTACTAAACGAAGTTCTCCATGACCGACTTCGATATGATCTCACGGAGCACGTAGCACGTCAATACTTGCCGCATCTCGATGATTAGTGGGTTTTTTATTTTAATCTAGTTATTTTTAAGTATTATGTTATGTTTTTTTTTTTAAGTATTATGTAATATTTTTATTTTTAATGAAATGGTATGTTTTTATGTAATGTTTTTTTTAAGTATTATGTAATGTTTTTATTTTTAATGAAATGGTATGTTTTTATTTTAATATTGTATGTGATTTCATGTATGAAAAAAAAAATCGGGTATGTTTTTATGTAATGTTTTTTTTTTAAGTATTATGTACTGTTTTTATTTTTAATGAAATGATATGTTTTTATTTTAATATTGTATGTGATTTTATGTATGAAAAAAAAAATCGGGTAGTATAGGTGACCACTCCCTCCACTTAGGGTAGTGTTAGGGTAGAATTGGGTAGTTTTGAGTTGGAGGGTTTTTATTGGATAGAGGTAATATGGCACCTAGGGTATTAGGTGACCACTATCTCTTTTGTACTGTAATAGAGTATCATTTTGTTTGATTGAAGATCCATTTATGTGTTAGGCTCTTATGAAATATCCTTTTCCTTGTTAACAAGCAGCCAATGGTGATTGGAAGTAACCGACAACAGTCAAAATACGCATCAATATACAGTTATCATATAATTTGTCTATCGTACTCTGAAAGAAAGGGTCATTTGAAACAGAGGCAAAAATGATATTCAGGTCTCTCTCTCTCTCTCTCTCTCTCTCTCTCTCTCTCTCTCTCTCTCTCTCTCTCTTACCTTAGATGTAATAATTTACTCGTCCGACCAATATTAGGTGAAGTGGTTCAATTTGGTGGGTGACAAGTGGGGCAAATCATAGTCCATAATCAAAGGGTAGTTCGGACAATGTGGTATGGTTTAAATTGGTTATAAATTTTTCCATTATGATTGATTGTAACTTGGTAAAATAGATAATAAATAAAATAATAAACTCAAAATATTATTAATTGGCATATATACAAAATATGTTCAAAAATACTTCGTAAGTGAATCCCAACAAAAAAAAATCGAGGCGCTACCCAAAACCACAAACAAACTTAATCTTACCCAACTTGAGCATCATACATTTTCTTTTGTTATTCAACTTTTCGATCTTTAACATCATTCAAACCTCCCACTTGAGCAAGAAAAAAATCAATTTGAATGTCAACTATATCTCAACAATTCCACATAACTTATGCTAAGTTTCTTCTTTACATCATCTTCATCATGAGGCCTTTGCTGCAGTTTCAGAAACACTCCTCTTCAGAAAATCAAGTGTCCCTTGTTTTAGTTTGGTCCTCTTATTATTAGCAAGAGCTGTAATAACATTAACAAAAAAAAAAGACTCACATTTTTGTCATCAAGAATAAAAAGTAGTATTAACTATTAAGTGAAAAATGTCTTAAGCTAATGAATAAAAGTGATTCTTCTTTTTTCCATACCATCTGTTTTTCTGAGTTTATTAGATTTCAGAACAGCAGACTTCCACTCGTCGTGATCTTTTTCCTCCATTTGCTTACGCTTCTTGTAAGCCGAAGGCTGCAAATATATACATATATAAATCAGATCAATTTCTGTATAAAAAAAAATTATAATATTAGAGAAATGATCAATGTAAAGCTAAAATATTATGATCAAAGCATAAAAATAAATTGCCAATAATATTACCTCATCATCATCGTCATCACCACCATCCTCATGTCTCCTTTTTTCGGGTAAAACATCAAGAAGCTCTGTGAATGTCCATGGACAGCAAAGTTTTTAGAGAAGATTCATCACTTTACATGTTTAAAAAGGTATGGAAGAACATATTTTATTACCTCGGTTTCCTTTGATTTTTTTAGGATCCTTCTTTTCTTTCGATATCCCAAACACATCAAAGCATAGGTCCATCATTGATGTAGAAACCTTGAAATAGCATCGGTAAATATTA